>OY783201.1:23987602-24495102 GCA_963678675.1 Xiphydria camelus | reverse complement strand
GTATTGTTAGGTTATATATATAAGAGAGCGCCTCGGCTAGGTATTGTTAGGTTCGGCTAGGTTTGTTATATAAGCGCCTCGGCTAGGTATGTTTAGGCTAGGCTGGTAGGTTAGGTTAGGTTAGGTTAGGATTCTTATATATATAGCGACTCTGCTAGGTATGATTAGGTTCGGCTAGGTTTGTTATATTTTTATGTGAGCGCCTCGGCTAGGTATGATTCGGCTAGGTTTCTCGACTAGGTATGATTAGGTTAGGTCGTGGGACTCAGTCAGGCTAGGTTTCTCGACTAGGCTAGCTTCGTCGGCTGAGTTAAGTTAGGTTTGGTTAAGTTCGTCGGCTGGGTTAGGTTAGATTATGTTTCTCGGTTAGACTGGGTTAGGCTAGGTTTCTCGGTTAGGTTAGCTTCGTCGGCTGAGTTAAGTTAGGTTTGGTTAAGTTCGTCGGCTGGGTTAGGTTAGATTATGGTTCTCGGTTAGGCTGGGTTAGGCTAGCTTTCTCGGTTAGCTTAGTCGGCTGGGTTAGGTTAGGTTTGGTTAAGTTCGTCGGCTGGGTTAGGTTAGATTATGGTTCTCGGTTAGGCTGGGTTAGGCTAGCTTTCTCGGTTAGCTTAGTCGGCTGGGTTAGGTTATGTTAGCTTCGTCGGCTGGGTTAGATTAGATTATGGTTCTCGGTTAGGCTGGGTTAGGCTAGCTTTCTCGGTTAGCTTAGTCGGCTGGGTTAGGTTATGTTAGCTTCGTCGGCTGGGTTAGATTAGATTATGGTTCTCGGTTAGGCTGGGTTAGGCTAGCTTTCTCGGTTAGCTTAGTCGGCTGGGTTAGGTTATGTTAGCTTCGTCGGCTGGGTTAGATTAGATTATGGTTCTCGGTTAGGCTGGGTTAGGCTAGCTTTCTCGGTTAGCTTAGTCGGCTGGGTTAGGTTATGTTAGCTTCGTCGGCTGGGTTAGATTAGATTATGGTTCTCGGTTAGGCTGGGTTAGGCTAGCTTTCTCGGTTAGCTTAGTCGGCTGGGTTAGGTTATGTTAGCTTCGTCGGCTGGGTTAGATTAGATTATGGTTCTCGGTTAGGCTGGGTTAGGCTAGCTTTCTCGGTTAGCTTAGTCGGCTGGGTTAGGTTATGTTAGCTTCGTCGGCTGGGTTAGATTAGATTATGGTTCTCGGTTAGGCTGGGTTAGGCTAGCTTTCTCGGTTAGCTTAGTCGGCTGGGTTAGGTTAGGTTTGGTTAAGTTCGTCGGCTGGGTTAGATTAGATTATGGTTCTCGGTTAGGCTGGGTTAGGCTAGCTTTCTCGGTTAGCTTAGTCGGCTGGGTTAGGTTATGTTAGCTTCGTCGGCTGGGTTAGATTAGATTATGGTTCTCGGTTAGGCTGGGTTAGGCTAGCTTTCTCGGTTAGCTTAGTCGGCTGGGTTAGGTTATGTTAGCTTCGTCGGCTGGGTTAGATTAGATTATGGTTCTCGGTTAGGCTGGGTTAGGCTAGCTTTCTCGGTTAGCTTAGTCGGCTGGGTTAGGTTATGTTAGCTTCGTCGGCTGGGTTAGATTAGATTATGGTTCTCGGTTAGGCTGGGTTAGGCTAGCTTTCTCGGTTAGCTTAGTCGGCTGGGTTAGGTTATGTTAGCTTCGTCGGCTGGGTTAGATTAGATTATGGTTCTCGGTTAGGCTGGGTTAGGCTAGCTTTCTCGGTTAGCTTAGTCGGCTGGGTTAGGTTATGTTAGCTTCGTCGGCTGGGTTAGATTAGATTATGGTTCTCGGTTAGGCTGGGTTAGGCTAGCTTTCTCGGTTAGCTTAGTCGGCTGGGGGGGTTAGGTTATGTTAGCTTCGTCGGCTGGGTTAGATTAGATTATGGTTCTCGGTTAGGCTGGGTTAGGCTAGCTTTCTCGGTTAGCTTAGTCGGCTGGGTTAGGTTATGTTAGCTTCGTCGGCTGGGTTAGATTAGATTATGGTTCTCGGTTAGGCTGGGTTAGGCTAGCTTTCTCGGTTAGCTTAGTCGGCTGGGTTAGGTTATGTTAGCTTCGTCGGCTGGGTTATGTTAGATTATGTTTCTCGGTTAGGTTAGGATAAGTTCGTCGGCTGGGTTAGGTTAGGTTATGTTTCTCGGTTAGGCTCGGTTAGACTAGGTTTCTCGGTTAGGAAACCTAGGTTCGTCGGCTGGGTTAGGTTAGGTTAGCTTCGTCGGCTGGGTTAGATTAGATTATGGTTCTCGGTTAGGCTGAGTTAGGCTAGCTTTCTCGGTTAGCTTAGTCGGCTGGGTTAGGTTATGTTAGCTTCGTCGGCTGGGTTATGTTAGATTATGTTTCTCGGTTAGGTTAGGTTAAGTTCGTCGGCTGGGTTAGGTTAGGTTATGTTTCTCGGTTAGCCTCGGTTAGGCTAGGTTAGGCTGGGTTAGGCTAGCTTTCTCGGTTAGGTTAGCTTAGTCGGCTGGGTTAGGTTATGTTAGCTTCGTCGGCTGGGTTATGTTAGATTATGTTTCTCGGTTAGGTTAGAATAAGTTCGTCGGCTGGGTTAGGTTAGGTTATGTTTCTCGGTTAGGCTCGGTTAGGCTAGGTTTCTCGGTTAGGTTAGGTTAAGTTCGTCGGCTGGGTTAGGTTAGATTATGTTTCTCGGTTAGGCTGGGTTAGGCTAGGTTTGTCTGTTAGGTTAGGTTCGTCGGCTGGATTAGGTTAGGTTAGCTTCGTCGGCTGGGTTAGGTTAGATTATGTTTCTCGGTTAGGTTAGGTTAAGTTCGTCGGCTGGGTTAGGTTAGATTATGTTTCTCGGTTAGGCTGGGTTAGGCTAGGTTTCTCGGTTAGATTAGCTTCGTCGGCTGGGTTAGGTTAGGCTAGGTTTCTCGGTTAGGTTAAGTTAGGTTAGGTTCGTCGGCTGGGTTAGGTTAGGGTAGGTCGTGGGGCTAGGTGCGGTTTCATTCTGCTAGGTTTTATATATGGAAGGATCCTCGGCTAGGTTGTGCTAGGTTTCTATTATAGAAAATTCTTCAGCTAATTACTATTATTACGGGTACATCAAGCTAGGTCTTTTGGGCTAGGTTCGACTTACTACCAGGCTTGGTGGCTAGGTTAGCCTACTTTCAGGGGCTAGGTGGGCGTTGGGTTTCCTCGGCTAGGTCAGGTTTCCTTTCGACTAGGTTGCTAGGTCAGTTTCTCATTGGGCTAGTTTCCACGGGGTGCTCCTTCGATCACGGCTAGGTCATACTACATATTCCGCGGCTAGTTTTACCTTTGTCCTGAATCACGATGCTAAGTTTCCATTCAGTTCTGGCTAGGTTACCCGACTTGTTCAAAGGCTAGGTTCAGCTTGAATTTCCCTTCGCTCTCGAGTCACGAATAACTTGCGATTACGTCGGTTCGGGAAAATGGAATATGTTTGGCTACGATTTCCTGGATTAGGCTACTTTTTGCGACTTACTGTGGGGTCCAAAGAAAAATGATTTTTGGGGACGATTCTGGCACAGGGGTTGGGGGTATAACTTGGAAAATGATTTCGGGGGAAGATCCTGGCACAGGGGAAGGGGGTATAACTTGGAAAATTATTTCTGGGGAAGAACCTCGTACCGGGGTCGCAGGGATTACCCGGAAAATGATTTTTGGGGAAGATCCTGGCACAGGGGTAGGGGGTATAACTTGGAAAATGATTTTTGGGGAAGAACCTCGTACCGGGGAAGCAGGGATTACCCGGGAAATGATTTTTGGGAAAAAATACATAAGATAGGATGGTCGAGAATTCGATTCCAGAGATTTCGATTTTTGCGAAAAATCTAAGGGGTATGCCTTAGACTTTTCGCAGAAATCGAAATCTCTGGAATCGAATTCTGGATCACCCTATCTGATGTATTTTTTTATGCAGATTTTGAAAACCACAGTTATTAGGTCGAAATCTCAAAGGAAATATGAAATAACGCTGATTTTGTGTATAAAAAAAATTTTTTTTCCGCAAGAAATCATCGATATCTCGGTGTTCCGTTGAGATTTCCTCAATAAATCTATCATTTTCGTAATCAGCGCGAAAAAATACATAAGATAGGATGGCCTTAGATTTTTCGCAAAAATCGAAATCTCTGGAATCGAATTCTGGATCACCCTATCTTATGTATTTTTTTACGCTGATTTCGAAAACCACAGTTATTAGGTCGAAATCTCAAAGGAAATATGAAATAACGCTGATTTTGTGTATAAACACATTTTTTTTCCGCAAGTAATCGTCGATATCTCGGAGTTCCGTTGAGATTTCCTCAATAAATCTATCATTTTCGTAATCAGCGCGAAAAAATACATACGATAGGATGGTCGAGAATTCGATTCCAGAGATTTCGATTTTTGCGAAAAATCTTTATGTATCTTCCCCAAAAATCATTTCCCGGGTAATCCCTGCTACCCCGGTACGAGGTTCTTCCCAAAAAATCATTTTCCAAGTTATACCAGCTACCCCTGTACCAGAATCTTCCCCAAAAATCATTTTCCAAGTTATACCGGCTACCCCTGTACCAGAATCTTCCTCAAAAATCATTTCCCGGGTAATCCCTGCTACCCCGGTACGAGGTTCTTACCCAAAAATCATTTTCCAAGTTATACCCCCTACCCCTGTACCAGGATCTTCCCCAAAAATCATTTTCCAAGTTATACCCCCTACCCCTGTGCCAGGATCTTCTCCAAAAATCATTTTCCAAGTTATACCGGTTACCCCTGTACCAGGATCTTCCTCAAAAATCATTTCCCGGGTAATCCCTGCTACCCCGGTACGAGGTTCTTCCCCAAAAATCATTTTCCAAGTTATACCGGCTACCCCTGTACCAGAATCTTTCCCAACAATCATTTCCCGAGTAATCCCTGCTACCTCGGTACGAGGTTCTTACCCAAAAATCATTTTACAAGTTATACCCCCTACCCCGGTGCGAGGTTCTTACTCAAAAATCATTTTCCAAGTTATGCCCCCTACCCCTGTGCCAGGATCTTCTCCAAAAATCATTGTCCAAGTTATACCGGCTACTCCTGTACCAGAATCTTCCCCAAAAATCATTTCCCGGGTAATCCCTGCTACCCCGGTACGAGGTTCTTCCCCTAAAATAGTTTTCCAACTTATACCCAATACCCCTGTGCCAGGATCTTCTCCAAAAATCATTTTCCAAGTTATACCCCCTACCCCTGTGCCAGGATCTTCCCCAAAAATCATTTTCCAAGTTATACCCCCTACCCCTGTGCCAGGATCTTCCCTAAAAATCACTTTCCAATTTATACTCCCTACCCCTGTGCCAGGATCTTCCCCAAAAATCATTTTCCAAGTTATACCCCCTACCCCTGTGCCAGGATCTTCCCCAAAAATCATTTTCCAAGTTATGCCAGCTACCCCTGTACCAGAATCTTCCCCAGAAATCATTTTCCAAGTATTTTGGTGAAGATCCTGGTACAAGGGTAGCCGGTATAACTTGGAAAATTATTTTTGGGGAAGATCCTGGCACAGGGGTAGAGGGTATAACTTGGAAAATGATTTTTGGGGAAGAACCTCGAACCGGGGTAGCAGGGATTACCCGGGAAATGATTTTTGGGGAAGATCCTGGCACAGGGGTATTGGGTAGAACTTGGAAAATGATTTTTGGGGAAGAACCTCGTACCGGGGTAGCAGGGATTACCCGGAAAATGATTTTTGGGGAAGATCCTGGCACAGGGGTAGGAGAATGGGAAAAGATAGCAGAAGACTTTGGGTCAAAGTGCCAATTTTGGAATTGTATTGGAGCAATTGACGGGAAGCACGTCGCGTCATTGTTAAACCAGCTAATTCCGGATCCAGATACTTTAATTACAAGGGCACACATATCATAGTTTTAATGGCTATTGTGAACGCCAAATACGAGTTCATCATGGTTGATGTTCGGACTAATGGGCGTGTATCGGACGGAGGAGTTCTTTATTACACAGATTTTTGGGAGAGTTTCAAAACGATCAATTAAATATTCCTCAAGCCTCACCGTTGCCAAATTCAGAAGATAAGTTTCCGTACGTTTTCATAGGGGATGATGCTTTTTCATTAGGAGAAAATTTATTAACACCATTTAGAGCCAAGAAGATCTCTCAACAGCTGATAATCGAATTTTTAATTATCGTCTATCACGGACCCGCCGAGTTGTAGAAAATGGATTTGGAATACTTGTCACTCGATTCGGTGTGTACTTCAGAAAGCAATACACTTATCGCCCGAAAAAGCTACAGTTGTAGTTTTAGCCTGCTGTTATCTACATAACTTTTTAATGAAAAAAGCACATACAAACTATTATAACAACATATTAAACGTGGAAAACAAGGAAACAGGAGCAGTCGAAATTGGCACGGAGAGATCTAAACATACTTTAAATGTGGATTACGTCTTGAATCATATCGAAATGCAATATGCAGGGAGAATGGTGGTTTTGATCTCATTAAATATGTCAAGTTATAGGATTCAGACAGTGCTGATAAATAGCACTTTTAACTAAAAATTCACGATTTTGGAGAATGTGAGTTTTGATTTTATTACTTAGTGGCTTCATCGTAGAACAATGGTGCACATCATTTCCCAAAAATCAAAGCATTATATTACTTACTTTAAAGTTGCTATTTCTGTAACAGAAAGCAGAACCATTAATTGTCTCATCATAACGTCACTCTATTTAGTTATAATATCTTAACAAAATCTATGATAAATATATGTGGCTATGTATATAATAAATAAATGTAATTATTATTTATTCCTGAAACATAGAATTCTTGTAATTAGTTTAAAGAAGCTGATCTAAAACAGACCGATTAGCCGCCTCATTTTAGATTAGTTGATTCATTTTTTAAGTTCTTCTATCCGTTTATCATATTACATTTCATGCACATACCAACTAATCCCTTTTGCAGCACATTTTTCCATGTTTTCAATTTTCGTTACAGAGTGTCTTGTGTATCGTTACTGTAACATTATTACCATTGTATCAATACATCGCCGGGTCAATAAAAAATTAATGCAGAACTCTACTGGAAAATTATATTTATCAGAGCAGCTTATGATTAAGGCTTAGTAACATCATTATTGTTTTGTAAATAAGGTACAAGCTTAGGCAACTTGTCTGGGTGAATGTCTAACATTCTACACTTAGTCTTTATTAAATCAAAGAATAATAAATTGACATATGTATCGCATGATAATTCGAGTAACTGCGAAGAAAATATGCGAGCTCTTAATATCGATCACCTCGTAAAGATGTTCATAAGAAATACGGGTTTGTCTTTGGCAAAGTGAGTAGGACTATCTAAAGTGACGATTAGAAATGAGAAACTTTTTCCTCCTTCGTGCAGGAAGACGGATTCTAAAATCTCCGATTTTGGAGAATCTCTACAGTTTAAATTATCGCTACTAGGAAACGGATGATTTTCCATTAAGTACATGTATTATACAAGTCAGGACACAATTATTATTTACATTACAAATAAAAATGAATTGGCTAGCTCTAGAGTAGGAAGCAGTAATATCTCGATTTTTTATGCCGACTTATGTTACGCCTTATGTTATTTTATGCCGACTCATATAAATTAAATGGAAAAACATCCAATGATGTTGAGAAGGCACTATATGAAAAAATAATCATTGTAGATTGAAATGACTTTTGACAAGCCTACAAATAAGGTAGAGTGCCTGAAACGTTTTGTTAGGCTGCAATCTCTGTTTCAATAAATAGTATGTGATTACTCTGAAGATAATAAAAATGATGATGAGCGCCGTAAAATCAACCCAAAACACCACATGTTCCATACCTGAAACAGATCAAGAACCGACGACTATATTCTCTGGAATGTCCATAAACGTTAAATTCAGCTTTGTATCCTGTTTGTTCATTTTAATCAACGCATCCGCATCTACTTAATCGATTATAAAATTAAAAAATTGATTGCTAGCTTACCCATTGTTCGCAAAAGTTCACGGGGTACTCTGTACTGACAGTATATCTCGCTCGTTGGACATGGTAAATTTTCTCTATTATATCCATACGTTGCTACGATCAGACCTTCCAATCCGTATCGAATGTAACTTATGTACATTATGAGCGTTCTATAAATTGGAAGAGTGCCCGCCGTTCCCAAGCCTTGAACGGCGAATAACATTAGCGGAACCGTCAGCGCTGGGCCCAAAAACATTCCGTTCTATAAATTAAAAATATTTCAGTATAATAAAACGTATATTACTGTTCCCTTGAAGTTAATACTATCGAAGAGAGAAATTATTAAAATTTTAACTCACCACAATACTTAGAGTGCTGGCAATGGCTAATCCCATGCTTTCGGCGATTAAAGCACAAAGAAGGCATGTGCTGAAGAACATGATAAACCTGTGGAACTCCAACGGTTGTCCTGTAATTAGATACACCATGGACAGGTATATTGTTCCCAAGATTAACTGCAATACAGACCATCAAGTAGAGTTAGATTATTCTAAATTATACAATATTTATATCAAAATGACGTATATTTTCATTGATTAGTATCAGAGGATTTCCGTATTACTACAGTTGTAAAATCGATCCATCAAAATACTAGACTTTGTATTTATTTGTAAATTTACCTGCACAGGAATATTAGTAATCGTCTGGGCACAGAAATAAGGACTTAAGTTGTACCATCTGTTGAAGTGTTCCCTTTTGATGAGTTGAACTTCCAAGGGAACTGGAATAGTATAATAATCATATTATGTCACGTTTAAGTCCCTTTAAGGAAGAATCAGTTGTTAGAGCATTTAAATCAGGTGTTCACGGACCTGCTGTAAGACTAGGCGTGGACTGCCGCACGGACGCGCCATTGGCAGGTCGGTAGTGAGTCATCAGACTCACTAGGCGAAGGAATTCTATCGACTCGCTATTGGTTCACGCATTCGGCAAAGTCTACGCCCAGTTCTGCAGCAGATCCATAAACGTACGGTGTAGCATAATTAGCGATATCTTACAGTTTAATAAGACTGGCAACATGGGCACGTAAAGAAAGACGATTAAGCAGGTGAAACAAAATCCATAGTTGAACAACGTCTTAGAACCGTCGTTCCCTATTCCCAAGAATAAGCCGCCGATAATAAGTCCCAGAAAGACGTGTAGAGACATCTTCAGGTACATGTAATTCTGCAGCAGCAAAAATAAATTACCGATAGATTAACGCATTAGACCATCCTGGGAAAAAATGGTCATAAATGTATAATCAGATCTTAAATTTGTATCTATATATCGGATTATATATGAAAAATTATGTATTATCATATACATGTAATCATGCATGATCAGATATGGTTATATATAGTTAGATTTGAATAAGTTGAACATTTTAGATCTGATTACATTCTATCATATATGCTAATATATCTTTACGCAGGGTGTTCATTCCTAGGCTCCGAGAGTAGGTGGAGCATATTTCGAATTTACTACATACGTGAACCATTAGCGGCTCTGTTAGCTTTCCTATTAATTAATAGATGGCTGTAGTGACAGCAAGAGAGGCTAACCAAGCCGCTATTGATTCGCGTATGCGGACAAATTCGAAGTGTACTCTATCCGCTCTAGGAGCCTGGGCGTAAACACCCCTTGTATATAAATATTTTTTCCTGGGATGGGAATATTGACATAAGAAGAAATCATATAAATATAAAATTGGTATTGAATTTTCCTATAAATTTTCCTCGTTACGTCCTCTATACTTATTCATTAAATTTATTGACATACGAAGACTACAACTTTCTTCTCTCCATAAAATTCTTGTTTTTATTCCCAAAATTGCCACGCGATAGCACGAAAATAGCTGACCAGCTCGTAATAAGAAGTGGCAAAAAAAGAAATCTTCCCGTCTAAAATTTATCGTGGGAATTCCCGAAAACTGTTTCTTATAACGATCACACACATACATCATATATAGATATACCATATCTCTATAGAATTGGAGCATCATCCTCTTCTGCAATATGACAAATTGCTGACACCAAGAGACCCCGCTACCGGAGCCTTCCAGGATCGCTTCCTGATCCATCAGTTTCTCTATTGGTACGATCGGTAATCTAGTATTCACGTAAGTCACCATTCTCTCCACGAATTCCTTTCCATATTCTCCCGACGACACTTCGACCACTGAAACAGATAGAAAATTTCCACGTAAAAACGCTATTAAAAAGTTCCCATAAAAATTCCGATGAACAATTTCTATGGGAATCTGATGTGCCTTTGACACAGTAAACCTAGATATGCCCTAGAAAAATTTGAGGAGGAATAGAAGTTCATTGGAGTCTACGTGTATTTGAGATGATAAATAGGGATTTGTGCCGAATTTTATGTATGTTTCTATAAAAACAAGTAAAATTCCATTTAAAAAACAGTGAGTGTCATGACACTCGGTTGAAGTGAAACTTATTGGAAACGTAATCGGTAGGGGATATGAGCGTGAAAAAACGTATTTGGCGTGTTTACGCGTTCTAGCCTCGTTCCACGACTGCAGGCGGTTCTCGAAAGGTACCGTCACGTCCAAGATAGTTGCTCGGAAAACGCCACGTGTGACAGTACGGTATCACTATAATGGCAGAGATTAGTGATCGCGCAGAGAAACGGGAGAAAACGCGTGATCGGTAAAAATGAGAAAAATAAACAAGAAATGGCAACTTTTATATTACAAAAGTGCCAAGACCCATTAACCTATCACCATTTTTACGGGGATATGTTAAGCGATAACCATTACACTTTTCAACGTTGCTCTTATAAATACTAAAACATAAATTTGCATCCGAGAATATTCGCCATCTAGCGGACAACCGGATACTAGCACAGCGATTCGTTTATGTTTGGTGGTAGAGTACAGAGAAAATGGTGCGCATGTGCAAACCATTTCCACCTATAGTGGGCCCACTTCACTTCAAAAAGACCTGTACACTCCGTTCTATTCGTAATCACTCTGTGTTATACGATTTAATTTATTTTTACAGATACACATAGAATCCAATACATTCTTATTGATCCCTCTCTGATTTTTATCAGTAGATATTCGGAATTGCCGTGTCAAAAACACATCAAATCCCCATGTGAGGATTCTATGGGATTTTTACAAGTTTTCTATGAGAATCTATGAAAATCCATGAAATTGTTTCAATAGGGAAAGTTCACTCGACATATTTAAGAGTAATCAATAATCTAGTGCCTTACCAAAGTCCGCAGGATTGTAGTGCGTGGGGCAATCAATACCGATTTGCCTCAGGAAAGGGACGACGTTGTCAACGGAGCCGCGATAAACGCACTGTCCGGCCGCTACGGCGTAGACATGGTGGAATTTCGCAAATATACTCGCGCTTGGAGTATGGATCGAGCAAACGACAGTTCGCCCGCCCTGTGCGACCCTGCTCAAGAGATCTATACACTGGATGGAGGACATTTCATCTAGGCCTCTGAAAGGAACGAAAGAAAAAACGGGTCATACGTGAAGGGCGCCTCATACCGATTTCCTGTTCAATATAGGCGCGTCAAAACACTCACGTCGTTGGCTCATCGAGGAATATAACCGGTGGGTTGTTCACCAATTCTAGAGCGATGGAAAGTCTCTTTAGTTCGCCACCCGAAAGACATTCGGTGATTGTGTCTCTCGTATTGTTCAGTCTTAAAGTCTCCAGAATATCTTCGATCTGAAATTTTGTTGATCAGGTTCAGTTGCACGGGATGGCAGAGAATTCGCGCGTCTATGCAGCTGGACAATATTCTTTGGAAAACGAAATATAAATTAAATGTGTGTGGCCTGACAATTTAAAAGTTCTCTTGCAAAGTATCAATTAGTTTTATCAAAATGGCCGGTCTGTCTCCGCTTCTCTTAATTTTCTTCCTCGGAATGCATCGTTTCTACTTATCATTCAATTCAAAAATAAGACGGTAAATAACTGGTTACCAAGAAAACGCAGGGGCACCTTGCATGTACGTCGTGAATATGCGAAGAAAATAATTACATGTGTGTGTGTGTAAACTGGCGTCAAGTAGAATCCTATTATCCCGCTAAAAACTCGGGATTGGGTGACGCATGGATGCTTTTATCTCTTCAAGGTATATCAATAGCTTTATTAAAAATAACACAAACGCTCGATGGCATCTCGTTTGCTTTTCGCACATCGCGAAGAGAATTTAAGTGCGTTCACACTCCCTCGATAATTTTACTCGGGTAGAAAAAAATTAATCAATTTTTTCTAGAATCTTCAGGTGTTTTCGGTTCACTTATTTTGCGCGGTAGATGGTAACAGGGAACTGCGTCAGTCTATACATTGACGTGTTCTAAAAGAAATCACGAAACTTGGCGTTGCAGTCAGAAGACATGTATCTCGGCATGAGTAATGTATTTTTAGATTGTTATAATTGAGATACGTGTTTTTTATATGCAACGCCGAGCTATGTAATTTCTTTTAGGGCACGTTCATATACAATTAAATGTTTAAAAAATATGAAAACCTTTTCTATAGATACACTATATTGCTTACAGCAGAAAGTTTCGCCGCCTTCGTCGTCTTTGCGCCGAGCTTCAGGTCTGCCGCGAAACACATGGCCTCGTAGACGGTGAGCTTTGGCTGCGTAAGATTCTCCTGCATAATGTAACAGGATAACCTTCGAAACACTCGCAGATCTCTCGGGTGCCCATTGATTGTTATCAATCCCGTGGCTTCTGAAGATCTAAGATGATACAGTTTCTATTTATCATCCAATATGCACGAGCTACTTTTCTCATTTCTAAAGGGGTTGCCTTATACATTTCCCTTGTTCTTGTTGGGCTGTGTTACGTTAATATAGAAATGTTACGAGGAAACACCATACATAGGACAATATAATGTAGTAGACTCTAGGCAGTGCTCCAATAGAGAGTTTGACCTACTACCATAAAATAGTTCAATAGCTCACAGTTTAGAGTCTGTAGGCTTTCTCACTGTGACTCTGTATCAAAGCCTTATCTTTTGAGATTCAAAAACTGTATTCTCTATATTCAGTTAAAAATTGTATGTTGGAATCGGTTTGCCCATTTCGAATGTTAAAATCAATCGATTCTTTGTGTTAATTCAATATTTTTACGTTAAAATTAATACCTACAAAAAAAATATTAAAAGTAATATAAGGAATGTTAAATTAGCATTAAAAAATCAGTCTAGTTTAACGTACGAAAATGAGTGGACCGATTTCGATGAAAAATTTTCAAATGTGTACAATATTTGAATTATGGATATAGAAAATTCGCTTACAATTTATTTTTATTTGAAATAAGACTTAGAAAATGAATGCCATGAATCTTCTACCTTTTTAATCTACTTAATGAAAAGAAAAACAACTCGCAATCAGAATGCGTGTAAAAAAGTTAACATATAATTTTAGATATACTTAACAAGAGCAACGTGTAGCGATCTGTAAACATATTTGTTAAAGGGTAACGCCATTATTAGACTTTAAGTACTATTTCATAATGCATGCGCTTAAATTTTATAATTTTCTCACTATGGATAAACGATTTTACAAAGGAACGTAAACTCTTTCTTTAGGTTCATTGCCACCAATGGTCGATAAATATTAATTAAAGGTTATTGACATTCTACATGTTACGTTATGCAAATCCTGCTTTGTTTTGACAGCCTTTTTCCTTGTTGAAGAGTGCGCTTTACTCGGGAGAGATGCCTTACTGTATGTGTGTCATTCTCCAAATAGCCAAACACGACAAAACCACGTAAGGGAAATTGTTGCGCACAGATTGAGTTTTACGTAGGAAATATGTTATTTGTCGAAAATATCAGCAAGATGAAGAAATCCCGAGATCAATGCTCTTTAATTACACCCCCCCCCCCCCCCCCCCAAATACTTCCCCTAATTTCTCGAAAGCTCTCTATAGACCTTTTTTACTATCAAGTGTAATACAATTTACATTACCAACTCCTCCCTATATTACAACGGCATCATTGCGCTGTATCACGTTATAACAGTTTATGCAATACATGAAAACACACATATTTCGTATTCCTCTGTCACACCGCGGGCGTTGCATAACATTTGAACAAGTCCTAACGTCACAATGAATTTCCAGGACGATGACCCAGTTACATACATACGTTCCCACGATAAAATGAGGACAGTAGGGCGTATTTTTAAATACATGTATATCCAAAACTTGTGTCATTTTTAAGAAAAAAGAAAGAAGAAATGACAAAGATTGACGGGTACATGGAGGAAAAGATTAGTAAAAAATGATGGATTTTTTGGAAAACCCATGAATTTTTATAGTTATTCCAATAACAGGACTCCTCAAGATTAAACATTGAAGTTTTTAATAGATCACAGTGTACTTTTTATAGTTCGTAATAATATAAACATCAGTTTATAGGCTAAAATTTACCAATCTCCCGTTAATATATTGTGTCGCCTAATTATAGGTTTATACCTACTGTTATGAACTGTAAAAAGTATGCTGTGTCTATTAAAAAATTCAATACTTCACCTCGAGGAAATTTGTTACTGTGATTCACTGTAAAATGTACCAATCCTTTTTTCCCGCATTTAGACGGAGAAAAAGAGGATTAGTACTTCCATCTCCGTGTAGATTCTTCAAAAACGGCGTTGTAAAAATGTTAAAGTTTCATCGATCGTCCGATGCATGGGCATAGATTCTCGTTGACATCATGTCGTCATTCGTCCCGCTTCCCGTGTCAGAGAGGTCAACAAACCCTATCTACATTATCGTATTTTTACACGTTAGGTTTCTGCTCGCGAGTCTCGCAGTGACGACGAGGCGGCGTGAAGTCGATAAAGTCATTGGAGAATGATTCGGAAGTATGAAATAGTGACAGTTTATCTAGTCAGGATTTGCCTGAATAATTTACGCAAATTTAGACCCCGGTAGACCCTAACTGTAATGAAAAGAATTTATTACTACGGTGCATCGTGCAGCCTGTAATGGAATATGACGCTGCGTAACACAGATATTTACTCAGGATCGACGATAATGTTTTAAAAATTTAATTCTCGTAATTTTTTGATAAGAAAACCTTAGGTGCTTTTTAGAAATTGTCGCTATTACTGTACACTGAGAGAAATAATTACTAGTGACAAAAAAATATGTTTTAAATGAAGAACATGATCTTACAAATTTTTAAGAATACAAATTATTGGTCGAAGAATATATACTTAATTCAAGAATATCTTTGTTGGAATAAGAAATTCTTTCTGCGCGAAAAAATATTTTTTGCACAAAAAAAACCACGACTGATCGTGGAATTATATCATGTTTTTGATTGAAGAAAACATTTTTTTGGCACTAGTAATTATTATTTCTCTCAGCGACCATAGCATTTGTGACTTAATGTAGAACGGAAGAAAGAGTAGAACAAATTCAAGGAAATTGTTAGTTTTAATCGGGTACACAATTCACTCACTCGTAACCCGCAAGGACATTCAGCAAAGTGGATTTTCCGGCGCCAGAAGGTCCCAGAATGGCCGTCAACTCGCCGGACCTGAATTGTCCGCTGACCCCTCTCAGGATCAGTTTAGGGCCTGAAAAGAAAAGAGCGCTACTTATAATTGTAATGAAAATATGAGACTACTTAAAGGTCTTGTCAACATTTTTAATTTTTTTTTTAATTTCTAGACGCGTTATTTTCTTTTTCATAATTTGCAGATTTCAAATAATAATAATTTTTTCATTTTTACACACCCTGGCATTTTGATATATACATACGAATAACGTAGAGTTCCGTGAACATCCATTAAACGTAAATTTTCTAACGGAAATTTAACTACACTCTCGCGTCTATCCATTCAATCGAACGTGGAACTAGTTACAGGCGCGAGTTGGCGATTCCATAATAAAGTTCATTTGTAATTCAAATATATATCGGAATTTTCATTGCTGCATACATTTGTGAGATTGTGCGCCGATTCATCGGCATTTCAATCTTGACGTTCAATATAACGTGACGAAATTGACGCACACACGGAGGGCATTTTATAGGAGCGGTAACTAATAAATATATGGTAAGAGATACAATAAAGTATTGCACTTTTGAGATCTACTTGTAATGTCGATACTGTCATACGTATTACATTGTGTACGATAATGATAGTAATGTGAGTGAAAAAAATACACATACAAAGAGAAAAAGAATTAATTGGTTCTATTGAAAATTACTTACGGGGTCGCAAGTAATTATTTATTTATATTAATGAAATTTTGTAATACATCAATTTAATGTACGATCATATGGCATAGTATATGAAGGGTTTCTTTCAAAAACAGTATTTGTCAAAAAAATGAAATTTTCGAGGACAACAAAAAACCACTTCTCTTCCAAAGAATTTATGATACAAAAAGCAAGTTTCGGCAATAGTTATAAAACTATATTAATATTAGTTTAGTTTTTGGGAGAAATAAATCGCATACGGTTAGATATAATGAAAGAGTAGGCATTACTACCAATACTACAAAAATTAATTTTTTTGACAAATACTGTTTTTGAAAGAACCCGTTCATACGATTGCAAGGAAAACATATCAAATTAATGTGAGAAAAGATTTAATTGATGTAAATAAATAATTACTTGCGACCCTGCAAGTAAATTTCAGTAGATCCAACCAATTCTTTTACTCTGTGTAGTGCGTCATAAAAATAAAATATTGGAGTCGTGGATATATTGTACTGTATTGATCTATAAAATGTTGCATACAAAATTGTCGACACCCCCGTTTCCCTTTCTTCATTCTGACACGTGTCAGTCATCGGATACGTAAAAATCATCGAATATATAGCGTACGTATGAACTCGCTATAAACTCGTGAACAGTGCAGGAATCGCGCGACATTAAATGGAAAATAACACAATATTTAAGTAACAATATACTCAGAGAAGCTTCGTAGAATCAATTAAAAAATACTGTTCTTTTTAATCAAAATATTTTGATCCTATTTAATTTTTAAGTTTTACAGTTTAAAATTGAATGAAACCTTTTTTATGTTTAATTAACTAGAACAAATTAAAAATACAAATTATTCAATTATTATTTCAATTATTTCTTTAGAGAAACTTCGTAGTCAATTAAAAAATATTTTACTTTTTAATAATGTATTCCGATTCTATTTTATTCTTAACCTTTACAGTTTAAAAATGAATGAAACATTTTTTAAATTTTATTTACTAAAACAATTTAAAAATTAGTTATTTTTGTTCTTATTTAATTCAAAAAAATTATAAATATTATATTTATGAAGTTTAATTTGTATAAATCTTCTTAATGTAAATACAAGATTTCATTATAAACTAAAATATTTAATAATAATATTTATTTTAATGTTACTAACTTAATATTTTATTAGTTGAGTGAATATTAATTGTCCCGACAAAATATTTTTGTTCAATAAACTGTATCAAATAGGGCTATATGATATTTAATTGATAATATATAATTAAACGCGTTTAGATGATTCTACGAAATTTTTCTCTCAGATGTAATGACCAAGAGAATAACTAAAGAAGAACTGCGCCGTAGCGTATAAATTCTCCGTAAAATAAAAAATCTTATCACACTAAGAAATTGTACAGGCATTGTGATTCGTCAACATCGACATCCGATTTGCATGGAAACTAGAACTTATGTAGTCGCACGGTTCATGAAACGGAATTTCTTTCTCACCACTGATAAACACTGATTCATCGAGTGACTCACTTTTCCGCTCCGTAAACGTACGAGAAGTGAGTTTGGTACAGAAAATATGAACCTGCCACACTCTGAAAGCGGTGTGAAAAGAATGACACAGCACTTGCAAACTAATACATAGATGCGAATCGCGATTCTACTTCTAATAACCACGAGGAACTACTCGCCGACCTTGTGTGTGTGTGTGTGTGAAGACGGAAAGAAATCATATCGCAATCGGATCGTGTAAAAAAGTTTAATACGATCGCGTCGATCGACCGTTGTGTTGCAGGTAGAATTTAGCGAGGAATCATTTATTACCAGTGTTGCATAACCAATTGGATAAATATAGTACAAAATGAAGAAAATGAGAATGAGTATAAAATGTAGTTCCGCGTGATGAAATATATTTTTTTAAGTAGCATCTAGGGTACAAGTGGGATGAAAACCAAAGTTGAAGTGCGCGAGTTCAAAATTGATTATCTCAAAAGCAATAGGAGATATAGGAAAGAGTTTAAATAAAAAATGCTCGTCCATATTTTTCCCATAAAAAGCCACTCTCTTGACTTTTCGTGTATTTCCACAGCATTTCGAGATAATCGCTTTGAAATAAAGTTTAAATAAAGAAAAAAAGAAATTAAGAAAAAAAGTTTAAATAATAAATACTCGTCCATATTTTCCCATAAAAAGCCACTCTTGACTTTTCGTGTATCTCCACAGAGCGTTTCGAGATAATTGCTTTGAAATTTAAAAAGAAACGGGCGTTTATTCGGCACATTTATGGTACACTGTATAAAAGAGTGAGTTAAAACAGAACAAATCCGAGTTCCACAGCAATCGTTGCTCGCCCTGGCTATCGAGGGTCAACCAGAAGTTGCATTTCAACCTATTTTCGCGTACTGATATGGTCGATACAGGATAAACATGATATTGCAATCGAAAAATTAACAATCTTAACTCGAATTATGAATTATTTCCGCTCATCACTTGGCATCTTCATTAAATAATCAACACATTTATCAACATATCCGCAAACATCCGACATACCTTTCCTTCCCGTTGGCACCGCGTAGTTTATATCGTTGAATTCTATGTCCACGTGCGTTCCCTTGTTCGACTTGCTCGACGACATCATCGAAGAAGCTTCGTCTACAGTTGATCCAATTCCATCGTGGATGTTATTCGACTCGACTTCGTTTTTATCGGTTCTCGTCGCTGTCATCCCACGCACGTAACTCGGCACACATTCGTCATCCTTTCGCGTTGTTACAGTTGCACTCGCATCGTTCTGCCTGAATTCGTTCTCCGCCCCCGTAGCCACAATCGCGCTCACTCTGTCCATCCCTATTTCTTCGGGAACTCTCGTTACATCCGACGAGAAATTAGCATTCGTGTCCATCACGGTACCGCCGTCTTTTCGTCCGGCTTCGACAGCGAGGATTGACTGCCTCTACTTCATCTCGCAGTCTTCAGAGCCGTCTCGAATCGTATTCAATTTGCATAGTAGACGGTGCGTTTGATGATACGCTGCGTGCGGAACAACATCCCGAGCTTATACACGCCTTCTATCACTTATCTACCGGACTAAAGGCGATGATAATACAATCAAGTGGAACCGCGACGCTGAGGAACTGAAAAAAAAAGGAATGAGAAAAAAGTCCGCATAAATACTCGGCTGCAATTTTCTGCAACGCGAAGCTAAAATTGCTACTTATATTTACACGTTTTATGCAAAGGCCCTAAGTTGGACTTAACCACAACATAATTAGTCTTTGCGTGCGCCGCTCGTGCACGAGGCTTTTAATTTCGAAAGAGTTCGCGAGATATTTAGCGGCCTCTAATAATAAAAAGTGAACTACGATATTTACTTTGCAATTTGAAATTTGAGTATTTCAGTAGGGTTTTTCTCGAGAGAGAAATTTGAGGATAATAACCATTGTCAACTACATTTTCATTTCTGCTTCGATGCTATAACACCTAAATAACGACTACATTTTTTGGACCGTCTATCGCAAATCCAATGAGCATAAAACTTAAAAAAAAATCTTAAAAGAAACGCGGAGATCATACATATTCATCTCTCGTAAAAGCAACTCTTCGTGTTTTTGTTCTCTAATTGAAGTTAAGCTCGTTGAAGCCAATGAAAGAGGCATGGGTGAAATGTTCGTCGGATGAATCATTTCATTGCCACTCAGAGTACAAAAGCAATAAGTTCCATTTCGGAGCAGTAGGGCAGATTATTCTTATCGTCGGAGCGTCGGAGTGGCGATACTTCGCGACTGGTTCACACATCAGACGAATAATACCTTAATACATAATTCTCTAGGATGCTCGGGAAAAAGAGTACAAGTCAAAAATGGTATTGCTCAGAAAACACCTTTATTTGTTTATATTGAAACACAAACTGTTGAAAAAATGTATAAAATGAAAATAACACTTCTCATAAGAACCGTTAAATGCATGTAGCACACAAATATCTCTAGGAAAGTAGAAGAAAATTGTAGAAGTGTTTTGGTAGGCGACTTTGACTTATACTCTTTTTCCCGGGCATCCTAGATATCTTTTCATTGACCTCTCTTCACGAACTCTGGGCGATTTATTTGGACGAAAATAACGAGCTCCATTTACAGAAATGAAAGGAACTACATATTTTTTAAACATTTAAACGATTAAAACTTGTAACTGAAATAAATATATTACTTTTTTTTCTATTGTAACGAACAAAGCGTTGGCTAAGGTGATCAAGTTAAACGGGACATGCTGAACAATAATTGAAAATTTATTTACATGCAGCTAGCGTCGTCGATAAATGCAACTTATCGTTATTATCTTATAAGACGTTTGAAAAAGCAGCCATTACGCTTCGAAACGAGATACTCGGTAGATTAAGTGGCTATCTATGCAAATACGACTTCAGGCGCCGTTTACTTTGGTAAACGTTTGTTGAAACCTTAAATTTTTTACTTTTCTAACGACGCTTGTTAGCATTATTGAAAATTGGTAAAGCTGACTAAAATTTAATTTATGCCTCGTCATAAATTACAATCGATAATATATAATCACGCGATAAAAATAATATTACATAAAGAATCTAGTGCAGAGATGTTTTTCCAAATTTCAGTGCTTTTATTTTTGAATTCGTGAGAATAGCTTTCATATGTGAATTTTTAATTTTAACAAATTATACAATGGACTAGAGGAACAAAGAGTATCTTCTAATTGGCAACAATCAAAGATTCATGAGCGATTTCAATCAAAATTTAACGATCATGTTTTTACATCAGTTATTTCGAAAGTAGCTTCAAAGACAATGTTTAATGGAGATTTGATTGTTGACGTAATTGCTAATATTAAAACATGCTAATTTAATGACGACCATATACATGATTACAAAATAAATATTGATCTTTGGCCATATTTACGTTTGAACACATATTATCAACCACAAGACGCGCCTTATAGATGGACCGTGTGTACGAAAGACGCAATGCGAGGAAAGATCATTTCGTATAAACAACGGAAAGTAGTATCAGAGGAAAGACTGCCTTTATTGCGCAGAAAATATATCGTTTGATTCAGAAATCAACAGCTAGCTAAGATAGCTAAGGAAAATTCATAAATATTATTTTTTAATTTCTTTATATTGAATTGAAATTGTATATAGGCTTGTATTTTAATATAATGCATCAAGAAAAATAAATTCGTATCCGCGCGTTTGCTCGTAAAATTATTATTGCTACTGGAAGAAAAATGTCATCTACAACAGCAAATCGACAATAATGCTCTGTCACTTCATTTTTTAATAACAATAATGCATTTATCGCTAAAGTTAACAACATATTTTGTTACGAATAAAGATAACTAATGCTAATCTCGAAAGTACAGCTGATTAGGTACATGAAAAATATGAACTTCTCATTGCAACGATGTATTTATCAAATGAAGAAATAAACAACAACCATTTACTTTAAGTGCAGATGTAGCTATACGATATAACGAAGATGATGGATACCACGTACAGCTTTCTGTTTTTTTCTTCTCTTCTCCGTTCTCTTCTATTTTTCTCCAATAATATTTTCGTAGTAGGTACACATACTTACAGAAATCCGTATTTTTTTATCACAATATTTGCTGTACAGAGTGTAGGAATCCATTTTGCTCGGTATTTTTGAATTTCTTATTTCTGATCAACCGGTCTTTTAGATCATATTAATTGTCGAAATAATTTGTTTAAATGCGACGTCGTTACATAAATGACACGTAGAAAGATCATTAGCATTTAAAACATTTTTTAAAAAGATCTTTAAAAAATTCGTTCAGAATTTATTTAAATATATAGCTCTTCTTTTTATAGAAATTCCCATGTATGCTCCTCCTGGAGCTGTTAAACGATGAGGAAACGCCCGAGAACATAAATTGGTTAAAAAGAAGGCAGAGATGGAAAGGGAGGAGAGAATAAAAGTAAGGAGAAGAGCGAAAATGTAATGGAAAATAGTATGAGAGTGGGAATCGCCTAAAATTATGTAGCCTAACCAAGTCCTTTTTCAAGGCCGCTGGGCCGGAAATAAAGATATATATATTTATTTATGCTCCTTCTATACCGAGGGAGTTACTCCCTCGCACCTCTGCACAGTTGTACACCCAACGTCTCGGATTCTGTCGCTAGTGACTTTTTAAAATGACATTTTTAAACATACTAGCCAATGAACAATTAATTCTCATGCCCTCATTAGCTACGGTGGCGTTTACCCTCGTTAATGAAAGCATGAGGATTTATTAATCATTGGCTAGTACGTTTAAAAATAACATTTAAAAAATTCCCCAGCGACAGAATCCGAGACGCCGGGTGTACCTCAACCGAGATAGAAAAATGTCAGAATGACATCTTAAAGTCACTTTTTTAAAGACATCTTCGACTCTATTGGTGAGATATCTCAAAGATGTAATTTCAATAGGCACAACACATTATTTTTAAATTATCTAAGACGTCAAAAATATGACTTATAGACGCCTTCGCGCTAGCTGTACTGGGAACCTTTTCAAATCATGCCCAATGGACGTTTACATGCGAATTCTTCTCCGATGAAGAACTCTCCTACTGCTCTTTGGACGTAGTCGCGACCGAATCGATACGATGGTATAAATATGGAGCACCTCATTTATAATAAATGCACTAAAACTGCAATACGGAAATGAAGTTTAGAAATTATAAATAACTTCAAAATTTTGTCTTTCAATCCATTTAGGTAATGCATATCAATTTGATTCCTACTTTCGATACCCTCCTACCAGAAGGAATGAAAGAAGGGGAGCGTTATAAATGCGTGTTATTCGTTAGAACGAGGAGCACGATGCGCCGGTCGACGCACATGCGTAGTTCTTCGCACTCGCTCTATTTATATCTGCATCAACCTCGTTTGTTTGTTTGTCATACGTCGACACTGGACCATGAAAATTATACCGAAAATCGAAAGTAGAAATGGAAATGGAGATCAGTTAACGAAAGGGTGTCATCTTCAACCGCGCACAGTCGTGTGCCATTATATATATAACCAGAATAAAATTTCTGTACTTATTACGTACCTATTCACAGAGTCGATATACATACATACATCCGGTCGGAGCACTGTGGGCGTAGTTTAATAGTGATGAATGCGTGCTCTGTACGCATCGAGCAGTCGCGACGAACTGACGCTTACAGTAGGTACCGTCAGCTTGTCTCGATATCACGTGTGTCCATGCGCACGCTTATACGATTAGACGCAGCTCGTATAACCGCAAGTTCGCCAAAAGTTTTAACAGAGAGAGAGAGAAATAATTGCTAGTGTCAAAAATGTTTTGAATCAAGAACATATGAAAGGGAGATATTTAAACAGTAAACTCTTTACAGTATTCAGCAGTAAAAAAGGTCCTCGCGGCACTTTGCGGGAAAATTTAATGACCAGAATAGTATACTTTACTGTAAATTCAGTGTACTTTACTGTTATTTAATATATTTTACTATTACTGAACGAATTTTACTATTTTGCGGAATAAATTTCCTGGAAAGTGCTATGTAGACCTTTTTCACTACCTATTGAATATGGTAAAATGTACTGTTTAAGTTCCTCCGTGATCTTACAAAAAAAAGAATTACTCGAGCCTATCAAATATTTTCTTGCGCGAAGAAAACCATGACTTGAGCCTGGAATGATATTATGTTTTTAATCTCGAAGAAAACATTTTTTATATAGCACCAGCAATTATTCCTCTCAGTGTATCCTTCCTATCTATAGTTTAATTCAGGTGGATGAGAGTTGCGTTAATTGCACTGGCTCTTAAATTGGTTAAATAACTCTTCTCTTATAAGACAAGACGCGGATGAGTGGTAGAGGGGTTTATAAAAAAAAGTGATCCAATTCGGGATCCGATCCAATAAAAGCAACTCTACCTCCTACTATAAAGCTGTGACAGATGTCAAAATATATATACATTTCATTATTCCGGATGTTCACGGATCTGCTCCAAGTCTAAGCGTGTATTCTGCCGAACGCGCTTATCCCCTGCTGTTACCCGATAGCTTAATTTCTGATAGGACAGATGATAAGCAAGGGAACTGGGCAGACCCGCTCTTGGTTCCGGCAGTCCACTCCCACTCTCGAAATAGATCCGCTATATATAGGATTAAATATGAAAAATATGGATGAAAAATTAAGTAAAAATGAGATCGGAAAGTACTCTTCCAAATCCTGTTCATATATGAATCCCATAGCAGTACGTGCTCTAGCGGTTGAATTATTACTGCCGCCTTGTTTGGGATTGTGCATATAATTAAATACTTATGTCACATGACGTAATCCAATTCAACGATATCGAGTGGTTATTAATCCATTGATCTAAATGTAAGATATTTTGAGATCCAGTTTTCAATAAACACATATTGAATGCAATTGATAATTTTTCAAATGAAAAATTACACTTCAAGATTGAAACGACGCAAAATCGCAAAATGCCTATTCCTATTTTTAAATATACTATTCTACAAGAAGATATAAAAATACCATAAAAACTTACCTAGCATTGTTTTCTCAACTCTCAACACTTCCCACTTTTTTCTCTCGTCTGTCTTTTACAAATGCCACCCACGTACTTTCGGCGAATCGACCTTCGCGTACCAATTGATCTTGGCTTCGCAAGTTGCATGAGCAAATCGTGAATCTCCTATCGAAACGCGTGGCGCGCATATATTTAGCACGTAGCGCGCCCTGTATGTTATCGTGTTGTCTAGTTGGTAATGTCCAACATTAGTGAAAAAGCGCAAACAAGCGCCTCCGCTGTCACCGATTCTACGAACGTTTCAACAGACTGAAACTGTTGACGAGAAAATATACTTCGAATATAATTCGGAGTGTTATCGTGCTCTTTTTAATTTACACAGATTCTCCAGTAATATAAAAATAACGGAACGTTTTCTTATGGCGAATTCGATTGGACTGCCCTAGTATGTACCGAGTGCAATTTCCCTAGATTTCAACCAATGATTGTACTGATAAACTAAGGAAACTACACTCAGTGCAGCGCACGTTGTAGTCCAGTCGAAATAGCTGTTAAAATATAGCAAAAGTACGATAAAGGCTTTACACATTAATTAAAAATATTTTCTCACGAACGCGATTTCAATCACTACTTGAAACTGAATTCAGCGCAGATAGGAATGGTATTACGCATTTTTGGCACGTGGATTGTTATATGATATACCATGGGGAATTGTTCCTGGCGAGGAGGATCACAAATGGTAATTTTCCGTCCATTGTCAAGTAAATTCACGTATGTACCGTAGCGTGTCAGCTCTTAACCAACGTATATATAGATATATATATATGACGTGGTATGAATTCTTTATTATTCAACACAGCATTTAACCATTATTCGGGCAGAGCCTTAACTGCTGTTTACCTCTTTTGGTTTCTATAGCGGAGTTCTCTTCACTTTCAACGATCTACTTTTTCTGAGCTCAATGAATAACCACCTCCAGTAAAGAATGTTTTTCACGAATGCTACCTTCATATGCACGATACTCTTCTTTCGATCATAAATGGGCCGATAAATCCAATAACAAGGATCGCGGAGATGAATAATAATAATTAGCGGCGGAGAGATTATTACAAAAAGAAGACATTTTATTCGTAACAAATATTTATTAGAAAATACAGCGATCATTATACCAATTCGGCAGAGGTATATATATCGTATAAATATAACGGGATACACACACTGAAATGCTCACAGCCATAGGTGGATAATTTCATTCTATATTTCACGAAGGAAAACTGGACGAGCCCGATCTTCTTCCGCGTGAAATATACCCGCGCGTTCCAACGATCAACGCGTGAAAGACCTATCGCGCGGACTTCAGCTTCCAGCGGAGGAACATGAACGCGGCGATTCGAAGAACTACGAAGATCAGTAGCAGAGCTAGAATGTCGAGCGTGAAGTCCGCGTCTAACATGTCCAGTTCTTCGAGCGTCGTGTCCGGGTTTTTGAAGTGGCAGTAAACCTGGAAGATGTTTAATTAAACGCGTGCTATTCCTTCTTTCTTCCTCTCTACATGGCAGAAATATAAAGAATCGCTATATTTCTCATCGTGGTGACGCAGCTGAAGTGCAACTGAGTAACTCTTCCTCCCTTCGTGTTTATCGAATACAATGTACCTACCCGGTATTCCGACACAAGGTGGCGCCGACCCCTCTCGGCTCTCGGTAGTATCCGACAACGGTACACATATATAAGAGCGCAACTGCTCGTATTAACCATTTCATGGTTCTCACAGCAACACATGAGAAGTCGGAGAACTTTACATCTAATTTTATAGAAGTAAAGTGGCCGATTTGAAGGCCAAGTTAACCCGTTCGCTACCACCATGGGCATTTTTCCATACGTGTTACATATATGTGACACGTGGTAGCGAACGCGTTAAAAAAAAACAGCAAAAATTGTAATCAAAGAATTGAAAGAAAAGCTTTAGAACTTCATTCACATGACCTAGGAGAACAGTATGCAGGTACTGTGGACTTGTCAATAAGGCTAGGACGACTCCTGCCTTAGAGCGTCTGCTCTAGTCTTCCGTGAGGGACGGGCAGTTGCGCTCTTATAGTATACCTGTACATACCGTCGTCGGACACTACCGAGAGCCGCGAGGGGTCGGCGCCACCTGGTGTCGGGCCGCCACAATGAAGTCGACGATTTAAAAACTTTGCATCGAATTTTCTCAAATTAAACCGGCCAATTTGAAGACAAAATTAAAGAACTGGCTAGAATGTATATTCCCCTGACGTTCTGCAGTCAATATTTGTACCTTGTCATTGCTTATTACGAGAAAACTATGCTATATGATTGCCATATTTACCTGGAAGCATTTCAGCTTCTCGCGAGCGAAGGAGTACGTAGCCAGAGCGGTTCCCTCGAATCCGTATCTGATGTAGCTGAGATAAGTGATCCATCTGAGGTATATGGGAATGGCGTCGAAGCTGACGAAGAAACCAGAAAAGAGGAGGAACGGCACGGACATGACCGGTGCTAGGAAAACTCCGTTCTGCACATTCATCGCCGCTCCTACGACCAATCCCACGGATTGCGCCACGAAGGAAATCAGTAGACAGGCTCCGAGGAACATACTGAATCGCATCACCTCGGGCGGTTGACTCGTCAAAAAATAAACGATGGTGACGTAGATGATGCAGAAAATAGCCTGGAAGATACAAATCAGTTTATCGATACTTTTTGACAAGACTCGATGCTATACATGGAATAGGAGCGCGTAAAATATTAGGATCGAAATGTACGTAATTATTACATAGCACTACATCGAAATAATTTATAACGAATATATACTAAATAAATACAGGGTGAGCAGTGAAATGGCACGATTTCAGTTCGGCCTGGCGGGCTTGGTGGGGGATCACGAGAGTGGGGGACTGGACCTTTGTCGTCTAGACAGGTGAAAATATTAGTAGCCATGGAACGTTGGTCCGGTAAGCAACGCGCGTTTGCTGTAAAGGCTTATTAGAAAAACTCGGATAGTTTTGTTAGTATTTAACGCGCTTTCCGTCGTGAGTTTAATTTACCCCCAAGGGTAAAGGTGCCATCTCGTAAAACTATCGCGCTTTGAGTTGGAAATTTTGAAGCCACTGCTAGCATAACAAAGAAAAAAGGCGGTAGTGAAAAAACAAGAGAACATTGATCGTGTGCGTGAAATTTTAGGAAGACGCCCACGAAAATCAGTGAGAAAACCCTCCTAGAACCAGAGAAGATTTGAAAGAACGAATTCGGCGAGAAATAAACAACATTCCGTTGGAGATGTTACGCAACGTCATGAACGGATTCACTTTCAGACTCCAACAATGCGTGGAAAAATAAGGACGTCTCTCTCATCTGTCTGACACCATCTTCAAAATATGATTATTTTTCATGTGAAGTAAATTTCCACTAATGTAGAACTAATGTAATGTAGATTTATGCTAAAATAAAATAACAATTTTTAAATATTTATTTTTTACGATTTTTTTAAATCGTGCAGTTTCACTGCCTCACTCTGTATATATCGAGTGTTCATGGATCTCCTCTGAGAGAGTCGGCGTGGACTCCGCTGGACGCGCGAACCAATAACGAGGTTGTTCAGTCCTGCTGCTTATTCCCCGCCGGGGAGAGTAAGCAGAACTCACAATCAGAGTCGATCTATTTATTATTGATTCGCGCGATCGGTAGACCACGCCTATTTTTGGAGAAGATGCGCGATCACCTGGTATAGAAGGGTTCATGGGTTAGTGGAGGTTCTCGCGGAAAATAGGCTATTAAACTAACATTAAGTAGTATATTTGTATATTAAATAATACGATAAAGACGGCTATTCCTGCTCACCTGAAAAGGAATGTCCGAAACGGTGATCGCCAAGTAGTAAGACTTCAGAGAGTACCATCTATTAAAGTTTTCCTTCAACAGCACTGGCATTTCAAGAGGGACTGCAAAGAAACAAAAAATTCCTATAAATAACAAGCGGTATGACTCGCAGAATTGGTCTCGCGAGGCGATATTAGCATTTATTGAGGCTTACAAGATAATATAGTGATGGTCATAGACGTGTACATGAGGAACAGCATGTTGAAAAAGAGGAATCCAAGATTGCTGAGCACTTTAGCACCATCGTTGCCGATGTCGTAGTACAAGGCACCAATCAAAAAGCCAACCAGTATGTGAGCGAAAAGACGAAGGTACATTAGAGTCTGAAAGGAAAAAAAAACATTTTAAACTCCGCGATCTTCATTTATGCAAGGAAAAGAAACTAGAGGCTTCGATGCTTTTCCTCCCTGGTTATTATCTATACACTGCAGTCCTTGCAAGTGATTTATGAGGAATTCGCGCCGGTCTCTCTCTTCTTCCAGATAAAAAACCGCAATGGTCGATGGAGATGAGTTAGAAGACGTCTTTACAAATTTAATCCTAAATTACTGACAACTTTATCGTCGATCTTCTTTTTGTATATGAATAACAGTTATTCTACATTGACAGAATAATTATCGTTGCCATTCTTGTCTATTGTAATTAATGAATGTCCAAAGTGCAAATATATTCCTATATGAACTCTAAGAAACGTCCGACTTACCCAGTCTCGTCTACTGAAAAGCAATGTCCTCTTGAGGACAATCCAGAACTGTGTCCACTCCGACGTCGGATATCTCTCTGGTGTAACAACCAAAGTGTCGTCTAGCAGAGCAGCATTCACGTTATCCTTTTTCTCGGGATCTATGTGGATTGCTACATCATCTGAACATTCGAAAGGAAGAAACGAAATTTAACAGAAGTGCCAATGTGGAGAATGAACACAGGCGCCTCTCCGAAAAGTTCCTCATCTTTTCTCATTATCTATAAATTCGTAATAAATCTGAATACGTTCTCAAATTTCTGACATCAAATTCCTCGTTTTTCAAAATTTTGCAAAAGTGTGTGGGAACAAATTATAAATGTTAAGAAACTCCGATATGATTTATGAAAGATATATTTTTAAAAACGCGCAGAAAAAGTTCCTTCGAAAAGTTTAGAAATTCCGCGATAATCCGTAAAAAAATATGCGAGAAAAATAAGAAAAATTCGAAGTTGATTCAGACTCGATACTCCTGAGAAACTACTCACTTTTTAATAAAAATTCATAATTTTCGTAAATCATACATCAACTTATGATGAATTAGTAGAAATTATAAGAAATGAGTATTTCAATAAAATTTCGATTCATTTAAGACGTTGATTTTTGTACGATCGTTAATACAACGAATTTGAACGATATACCTACTTTGCTGTTTGGCAATGTCGTTTGACGCGTAGTTCGGAATAATTCCACCTTTGCTGGTCCCGTTAACCTTGTTCTCCAAGAACTTGTCTTCGATATTGCTTGCGTCATTTTTGTCCTTGACGGCGTTACTCTTCTTGGCCTCCGCGTCTTTCGGAGCTATGGAGTTGTTCAGCTCCTCCGTTTTCGTTTCTGGAAAGGGCTGTCCCGTTCTGATGTCGTACTTTCCATTGTCGATGGCGTTCACCAGGCTCCTGATATTATCGCCGTATTCCCCGCAAGATACTTCGATAACTAGAATTCAACGAAGACCACACTAATTATTTCAATACCGGTTCTGTGTGAGTAATGCCATCGTATAGCGATTATTACAGCAACCGTAAATTTAATAAATCTTCAGATCAGCATCTAATTAAAATTCAATCTATAGCATTAAGTCCGTCTAACATATGAAACGGTATTAAATAATAAATTTTCCTGATACGTCTATAATGGTTATTGTGAGAGGATGGAATCGCTTTCAGGTATGAGGAGAAAAACTTTATCGCTTTTCAGAGTTCGACATTGCATTTTTATAAACACTTACTGAACGATGCTGGATTGTGGTAGCTCGGGCAGTTGAGCCCGAGAGTCCTGAGGAAAGGTACCAATTGTGACGTCGAGCCCTGGTAGACACATTGTCCCTCAGCAAGTGTGTAGAGAGCGTCGAACATCTCGAAGAGCCGAGCGCTCGGTTGATGAATCGTGCAAATTATGGTGCGACCACCCCGAGCCAGCGTCTTCAGTAGAGATATGCACTGGAAACAGGAGGATGAATCCAGACCGCTGCAAGCAAATATAGAAATTATTCAGGTACATACGAAAATTCATAGAAAATAATATGGACTTTAAAAATTGTCAACTTTTAATTAGATTTGCGGACTGAATTCCCTTGGCGGAAAATCATGTAAAAGATGAAGCATTTGTTTCGACGTCGGCATGAAGTAAAGTGCCCTTAACACGTTCACGTCGATGCTGAGTACACGCCGCCCGATGGAACATTCAAGTGTGAGCCACCGGTGGTACACGTCGGCGTGAACGTGTTAAATCAATTATTCCTGATGCATAAAAATACTCCATTGTGTAAAGTTGTTTCTTCTTATTCCCTTTATATCTTTTTATGTCTGCAGTGTGACAAATATCACAGAATAAAGGTGAATTGAAACACAATAATTTACATACCGCATTGTCATTTCCAACTATGTTCCCGTATATCAGAATGTGTCATAAAGTAATGCATGAGTAATTAAGCCTGCATTCTTAATAGTTATTTTCGTTATGAGGGCGTGAAGCGCCGTTTTTAACGCGAGTGTGAAGTTTTCCGCACGAGCGAAGCGAGTGCGGCAATCACACGAGTTAAAACGACGCGAAACGCCCTTATAACGAATTCTATTTTTTGTCACTAAGTGTGAAATACGAGGTTGACGGGGTTGAGGACGCCCGTGAAACCGAGTTTTACGCACTGAGTGACGAAATGCATTCTTCGCTTTAAATATATGTAGTGATTGCATAAACCTCCTTTTTCGACAGCTTACTCGGAACCAGTAAATTGAAGCTAATAGCAGAGTGCTGTTTATAAATAATTTAATTACCGTTCACATAAGAGAAGATAAGCATTTACCTAAATTAGTTTAAAGCAGTTTTAAAAGTTAAGAGGCATTTCGCGACTTGCAAAAAAATATATAATATATAGTCATCTCTTTCTGCTAACCATATGTGAATTGTGTGATTCTCTTTAACAATGAACCAAAATGTTAGAAAAATGATAACTTTCAAAAGGCTGGTGATTCTTGATAATGCGAAATATATTTGGTGCAATTCACAAATCTTTAGTAGGAGAAAAAATAAAAAACAGTAAGAAAATATACGATTGGAAGCTTAAGAATACCATCATTAACTGAAGACATAAATCAGCATATGCTATAATGTTTGTAGTTGATTTTTTTGTAATCATTTCACGAAAAGTTCATCGTGCAATTTGATGGACGAAAATGCACTGTATTTATAAAACATTATCAGAAATTCGTAGAATTTATACAAAGTCCAGCCGATTTCTTTCGATAAATGGCTGCAACTGATGAGAGAATCCTTGTACATACAACGCGATGACGTTAGTACGCATAACCATTTGTAGCGCTCAATTTCTTCAGTGATATTTTGGTAACAAAAACGTTTAATGATGAGTGTTAAAAGACGAAGAATTATGATACTAACAATAAGGGCCGGTTTTACCCCAACACGGTATAAACGCGGTATAGCGCTATACTGAAAATAACCAGCAATAAGCCCCTTATGGTTATTCTCAGTATAGAGCGCTATACCGCGTTTATATATACCGTGTTGGGGTAAAACCGGCCCTAAGTTTGCTGGCAAGAACTATTAAATAGCAGACCGTCCAATAAATACAGCCCATCAAGAATACTGAGTAGGTATTTATTGGACAGTCTACTATTTAATAGCTCTTGCCAACAAACGTAGTATCATAGTTCTTCGCCTTTTAACAATAATCGTTAAACGTTTTTGTTTTTGTTGAAAATTTCTTCGAGTAATTGAATCTGACTGAGCTTCGAATTTTTTAAATTTTACGTTTCGAGTCGATGTATGATCGACAAAAATTATGAACTTTTATGAAAAAAAATTTGCAGTTTCTCAGAGGCACTGACAATGAGTCATGAACCAACTTCGAATTTTGTAATTTTTCTCGTGTACTCTACGAATTTTTGCGAAGTTAAAACATTTTTCCTAAACAAATTTGTAGCATTTTTTCGAACACATCATTTGTGTACCATATTGGATTTTGTCAACATATATAATTTTTTCTCATCAATTTTTGCAGAAACTGAGGAACAAGGATTTCTTAGTCAAAAGTTTGAGAACATGAAAAAAGACGAGAAACTTCGGAGTAATTTTCACCAGAGTTAATATAGAAAATGTGGTACTTTCATGTAAAGCGTTCAATGCAAATGATGCTAGACTTTATTAGGCAGTTTAAATATTGTCAATAGCACCAACATTGCTGCAGGCATATTATCCAGCAAACTTTAGTTCTTCAAACGTTAGCTTAACCAACAGCATTACGACTTACCTCGTCGGCTCGTCGAAGAACATGATGGGAGGATTGTTGACCAGCTCCAGAGCAATGGAGAGCCTCTTCTTTTGGCCACCACTGAGGTTCGAGGTCATGGTGCGACGATGCTCTGCCAACCCTAGTGTCTCCAGAATTTCGTGGATCTGTACAAATGATTGATCGTGTTATCGTTACCGTTATCCGATTTATGAGCGATCATTGAAATATTTTGTATTTAAGACGAAACGGATAGTTAACAAAAATATTACCTTCTGTACATCAGTATGCATTGAAGGTAATAAAAACCATTATTGAAGGAGAGAGAGAGGGGGGGGGGAGAAGAAAAAGAAGAAGTTAAATTGAAATGAACGTTGATTTATATAACATTTAAAGACCCGTTAGAAACTTTAACGGATGAGGTCAATGCTTCTGCCAATATTTATGGCAATAGGTCTTAAGAAGTTTTGCGGAGTCTCTTTATTTCAAATAATTAACGATCGCATTTATCATTTCTCAGCCAATGTCGGTAATAAACTTTATCTGAAGAAATGATAAAAAATGTTGGCATATTTAATGATAATGACATTTGTACAAAACCGATATTGCTACCCTATAAGGAAATCAGAGAAGTGTATTAATGCGCACAGGTGATAACAAAAACTCGAGTTGTATACAGACGATCAATCCTTCTCTTAATTATAAAAAGAACTAGTTTTTCGTGGTGATCAAGAATAAAGGATAAATGGTAGAACACCAGACGTCTTCTTGTTAAGGTAATTCAGCTTTCTGTAGGCGACTTTGTTGACGTGACTGCCCGGTTTAATGCATGAGACAGGATCAAGGTTACGCAGTCGCGAAAAAAGAAAAAAATCTGATCCGTCTAAGAACCTCGCAAAATATTCAGCTATTGAAATATTTATATCGTTGAATAAAAGATCTGCTTTTTTACAACTCTACAATTTTTGTTTATGAAGGTTCCATCGATAATAGAAATAATAGAGCGATTTTTCTCAAATTCGGTAAATCGATAGGTGTAAATGTTAGGATCCTTCAGTTCAATTTTTGTGACGATTCATCACCTTGTATAGAAGATATAAAATAAATATATATAGATGAGGAATTATTACAAAAATTGAACTGAAGGGTCTTGACACTTATATTTGTCGATTTACCAAATGTGATCATAATCGTTCTGTTAATTTTATTATCGATGGAATCTCCCTAAGAAGATTAAGTTACCCTTCAAAGTTCGAGATCCAGCAGACTGTCTTTGGAAATGAAGCAGAATACAATAAAAGTTCTTTAAATTTCCCAAGTGAAAAAGTTCTACGTGGATTATGATTTTTATATAAATAATTTTATGTAGACTATATAGATTATACAAAAATTTTAAAGATTCAAATAATCCATATACATATGAACTGTATACAAATCATATAGAACTTTTCCGCTTGGATTTTAATTCTCAAAAAACTTAGAAATTAAAAATTAATTAAATTTCGTTTTGTTTCCAAGATTAGGTACTTTCTACAATTAAAACATTGGTGACTCGACTCTTGAGCTGCTATACAAAATACGAATCTCTAACAATGACAATGGGCGAGGGAAACAAAAATTGCGCAAATAAATCAAATGGATCTCAACGCACCACTTCCTCCTTTTCAGCTTTGTCGACGTTATTGCCCAGTTTTAAATTAGCTGCCACCTTCATGGCTTCTTGCACAGTCAGGTTTCCGTGCAGTTGGTTATCCTGCATGATGTAACAGGAAAGTTTCCTGAACGCGCTCAAGTTCCTCTCGTGGCCGTTCATCGTGATGCTGCCTTCCATTCCCGTCGTTCTGCAATCAAAAATTGTACGTCTCAATGATACCGCGGGCCTCGACGAAAACTATGTGTGACACGGTATGTAAATCGGCGCAATTCTCTTATCGCAACATGAAAGCTAATGCCGGCTTTACACGCTTGCCAAGCCTCGGCAAGCCCAAGCCTTCGCAAACGCACAAGCGTGTAAACGCTTCGCAAGCGCTTGCCGCAAACTTCCTTTGATTCGTGTCAAAAATCGACACTCGGACGGATCGACCACAAACCGAGCCAAACCAAGCCAAACACCCCTGTTCACTCGCTTGTGCTTGTGGATGCTTGCCGAGACTTGGCAAGCGTGTAAAGCCGGCATAAGAAGCAGAGAGCCCGTGCGCGCGCCGGCATTATAAATTCCACGACCACCAACAGTCTCAATGCTCTCCTTGACTCCGACCCGACCCGACCCGTTTCATCCATGTCTGTATGCAAATGCGAGGGAAATATACGTCGCTCGAACGCGAACAGTACTATGGCTCGATGTGTGAGCAAAGTGACAAAGCGCACAGCTTTCGACGCTATCGATGTTTGCGATATCACTTTCTTCCAGTCGATATACGTATGATTCTCGGATAATTATATAGGTACGATTGTAATTTCTTTTAATTTAGGACAGAAGTCTAGATCTGAATTTCGGGCAAAACAATTGTTTTACTTGTCTTTCAATCATTTTTCTCTAATTCTCTCTATTATTTTCCAATAACAGCAATATGCGGGTATAAAAAATTGTTGTGTTCCTTTTCTTTTTTCTCTAAAAATAGAAATAACTTTACTCTCTCTCTCTCATGACAGAAGAAATATCAAATTATTACTTTTTATTGCAGTTACTAAAGTTAAATGGAATGTAAGTACAAGTTGCTCCCGCAACTGAAAACTACTTTTTTGGTATTCAGTGTACATAATAAATCAATATACACATATGTCTACACCAAATTTGAAAGATTCGTAATATTTGAAAACATTTGGTTGGTCAACATTACTTTTAAATATTGCGTAAACATAAAATGGCGTTTTTTAAAATATTCAATACATTCCATTAAAATCGCTTTTTTCAGTATTAAATTTTGCAATTTCGCAATATTCCTAATTTCCATATCGAGCCGATGTTACCTATGTTTATGATAAGAACTGGTATAATTTAATCACGTTAAATTTAAAATATATATATATATAGTCAATCTCTCTCTTACACAATCATCTTTTATATCTCTCTCAATTCCTTCTTCGTCTACTCCGTCTTTCTCTATTGAGAAATCATAATTTCACTTTCTTCGCTTGCGAATAACTTTCAAAATGACGCTGCTCGTACACCTATTAGTGTAACCGGGGCAAAGCGTACGTGATTGACAACACATACATACGTGTATTCGACCCGATGAAAGGTGAGAGAGATGTATAAGAATGTTGTGTGTGAACGTAGAATTATATTATAGTCTTTTTTTTTTCTGTTTATTACGGTTTTACGTTACGTTTATTAAACTTTGAATTGTTAATTAATTTTTGCTTGCACTCGCCACCGGAAGTGGTGATCTATGCCTACTTGCGAAGCTTAACAAAAAGTCACGCAATGGCTTTAGACTTTTATATGTTGTACACATATAAAATGTATGCACGCGTATCGAGTCGAACGAGTTGAAAAAAGGAGGTAAAAGGCGAGAAACTGTGACGAACTTTAAATAGTTTCTTCCAAAAAAAATAAACATGCGAAGATTAGCGAGAAACGTGTTAATAAAAATACGAATAATTATAGTAAAACGATGCAAATTGAACCTTCATTATTGACTTAATTGGACATTCGGTGCATATAGGAGCGCAGGGATTATGTATTGCATCTTACTTTGAAGTAAAGACGGTCTTTATCATAAAGTATAATAACATGATGTATGAGCATCGGTCAAGAAGAGATAAACAACACTTATGATAAATGTTTTCCTGGGAGTAAGCGGCTATCGCGCGGAATTCCTGTGAGCATGTGATATAATCCGGACTTGTGTGTCGCATGAAACCCTAGGGGGAGGCTAAAAAGAAAAATGAATTGTTACCCCCCTTAGGCTATTCCTTGAATATCTCGTAAGGGAATATTTGTTGGCCGTTTTTCGGAAATACGAGTTCGAACTTATAGCTTCGTTTAAATTTGTATTCTCTCTTACTTAAAAAAAGGAAAATAAAGATTTATTGGTTGGAAAAACTTGACCGCTATTCGAGTTAGAATCTTCATTTGGTTCAGGATCAATTGATTGACATGGTAAAAATGGTCAATTTGTATGGTTTGTACAGACTGAGAAAAGACGACAATATAATTATATTGTCTTTCTAAAATTATATGACTAATCGGAAAAAATGTGATGTAAACAGTACACCAATTGCTGCAAACTGTAACAGTTTGCGTTTTATATATGATAGGCACAGGGCAATATGTTAAATGTACAGCAAACAAGTATACAATTTTCCAGGAAAATGTAAAATGAAAATAGAGTTGGATATAGTCTGCATATCGAGATTAATTCTATACAGAGTTTAGTTACACTTACAAGAATATATTTACAACTTCAATTTTGTAAATCCAAAACATCTGCATTTTTTTTCGTATATGTGCGTAAGAGTGCCTACTAAAAAAGAAAGAAAGAAACTCGACTGTGCATTAATGTAATCGTAGTCTTAACCACGGCTAGAACATTATATTGGATTTCTTCTTCTTTCTCAGATTACATTACATTAAAGATTTATAGGTCTCAAAAGTCTCATCGAGAATGATAATGAGTAACGCTTGATGAATATAGATTGTGTAGAAAATCGAAAACATCAAGTGTATAATCACTGAAAAATCCCGCACTTCGATTCGCTAAAGAGAAATCCATATCTTGTGCTTTTTCTGGACTTTACCGAATCTCTTGATTTAAACTTACGCGTGACTTCAGCAATTAACGACCAAACTCAAAGACGTACGTATAGCATTCGCTATGGAAACTTCTTATTCCCCTCTAGGCTCGCCATATAGTCGAAAATATTTGTCCGCGTGTGAAAAACTTTCCGTTAAGGAGCCGATGGCATTTTTAGTGAGCGTTTAAATCGCACTTTCAGTCGACGGTAAAATTGCAATAAAAGAAGAGATGAGGGTCATTGAAGACACTGGTGCAAAAAGGAGGCAGCTCCATTTTGCCCCGTAATCTCTGTTTAAATTTGAAGGCACCCATCTTAAAACTCAGTGGAGATATATATGAAAAATGTATAGCAGCTTTTTTGTAGTAAAAATATAGGTGAACATTTTTTATTTTAACTTTTTTTCGATATCTACAACAGATTTTTAAAGATAATTTTGCCTCAAATGGAGCTGCCTCCTTTTTGCACCAGTGTCTTCAATTGCGCACTTCGCGTCATCTTGTGTAACGATTGTAAGCTCTTAATAAAGTATTTTTACTCAAGATTCAAAATCTTTCAGTTGGTATCTGTCACGTATTTGCTCGCTGTTTCTTTCTGAATCAGCAGCTGCCGTACAGCTTCAGTTTCCTCGGAATAGATTTCCGGACATTTATATGGCGTAATTAAGCGTTTCCCTAGCTCAACAATTCCACGTAAGGTCGTATCAGCATGCAAATGTACGCATGACCGTGCGACGTGAGGTTTATTGATATACATGTGCTGCTATATAGTAAAACCGGGAAATGTAATTCCGTGCACGCGCCTGAGTAAACTTACTTGTATCCGGTGAGAATGTTGAGGAGGGTTGATTTGCCGGCGCCAGACGGCCCCATTATAGCGGTCAGCTCACCGGATCTTAGTCTTCCACTGACTGACTTGAGAATTGTTTTTATGTCTGAAAAATTGAATATAAAATGGTGCTTAATAAATTTCAACACATATCATCTCGCCTAGGATATCACACAGCCTTTATATTTTAATAGTATCTATAAATAGATCGCGTAGAGAGTCGTAAATCAAATTATTTTCGGATTAATCTGAGTTAAGTTTAGAAATGTGAAAATAGATTAAGAAAATTTCTCAGACAGCCGAATCGATTATAGGACATAAAAATGGAAGAATACTGTTATTTATTATTCGCAGACCATAATAATTATAATATCTAATAGATATCTCGTAGTAAATCTAATATAGGGCTGTCAGTTTTATAAATGGCTAATGCTTCGATTAAGCGAGTGTGACAATGGTATCTTTCTTGTTTCAATGCAAGAGTTGCTGTGGTTAATTCGGTTTTCTCACCATTTTTTTTTTATTACAGATTCGTGTTATAAACCTATCTCTCTCGCACTCGTTGTTTGCCATAAGTGAGTCTCTTATATTTCGACGACGTTACAAAGTTGTGCAGAGAAATGTGCTTATAACTTTGCAAATAATTATTTTCTTGGACATTTTATTTTTTGTGTGATATTAAATATATGTACAGATTACAAATTAAATTTAAAAATATGAATATTTTTTTATGAGAAGAGCAAATTGCACACACATGTACACACTTACAGAGTTTATCGAGTAGCACCTTCGTTATATTGCTCGTCTTAAAAGATCATAAATATTGAATACAGTTCAGAGATTAAAAGGTTCAATAGAGACAAGATAACGAAATGAATATTTTTTTTATTTCCTTCTTATTTCCTCATCTAAGAAATTTTTCATTTTAGTTCTATTTTTCTCTAAATCCTTAACGTTCTCGCAGCAAGTAGTTTAATCTCATTGTGACCAATGTAATCATGGTTTACGAGCGCAATGACCTCACGATGTGTCAGTTTAAATACACAGTGAATATGTATGTTTACCTGCAGATGCCTCATGACAAACAAAGAGCTATGCGTTCTACTGATACTTTGAGTCGAACAAAGGAGTGAAACGCCGAACTGTCCAGATAGACGGACAAAGTCCAAGCCGAGCAGCGGTGCATGGCCCCTACAGTGTATGTTGAAGTTACTCACATAGAGAATCAAGATTCGACGAGGAAGCATAGTGTAGCCATGAAATTACATGATTCCTGAACTTTGGAACGAGGGCAGCAGGCAGAGGGGCATAGCGACGACTCCGCTTTATCCATCGTGTAATCTTCCGATTAAAAGAAATTGACGTCGAATTTTTTAAAGTCCACCGATATAACGTGTTTAAGTGACAATTAACTTTATCGGAGCCGACGCGTTTAAGAATTTATTCACGATGACAATTAATCGATAGAAGAAATAGGACGTCCAACAAAGAGGTCTTATTTTTTCTGATCGACTGTGGTTTTGTTTTTTGCGATACGAGTACACGATCATTACACGCTCGTAAATACTTATGTGTGTATGTTATATGTATGTTTGATAAATGCCTTCGAAAGATATTCGTGATTAATAGTATCTTATGTCATTAGGCAGAAATCCGAGGTTTTTTCAGACTGTGTTTAATTAGGTCGTAGCACGAGGCATGATGAGGGGGCTCTCCACCATGCCTCGCGTGCTACGATCTAAACACAGTCTTAAAAATCCGAGGATTTCAGCCGCGAATGACATACTATTTTTTCTCACGAATGCCCATTTCTCAAAACAAAACATATACACGACTCATTTCACGTTGCGTTCATTAGTTTGAAAAAAGGACCCACTTCGGACTAAGCAATCACGCCAGTCTGTGAGTAAAGTACTTTTGACAGCCTACGAACACCCGCTCGGTGTCACGCGGGAAAAACGCCATCTTACGGTCTAAAAATAGGCTGGAAAAGGCCTCGAAATGGGCATGAGTGAGGAAAAATATTTCACTATATTTATATAGGAAATAATAGAGAAAAATTGCAATTTCTACAAGTTCTTCATTCTCATTCTCCAAACCAAATATCTTTGTTCATATTAATGAAATCGAGGCATTTCTGTTTTATACAGTCCTAGAGTTTACATGAAATTAACTTTACCATTTATTATTAGTATTATCACCTTTCACCCCTTAACATTTCAATTCTTTCTGGCGTAGAGAGAGTCGGCAATTTCTTGCAATTATCTTTGAGTTTTCCACCATGAAAACCACATAAAAAATGTTTTCATTCTATTCATTTTTACAAATGTATAAGTATTTAGAAGGATACGTTAATTTCAATAAAAGCTCTCATAGAATTTTATATACCCTTAAATTAAGTAATTAATAGAATTAAACATTTTTTTAAAATGTAATTTCGTAATGAAAAACTGGAAGGTAATTAGAAAAAAAAAAACTTGTGGACTTTACGCCAGAAAAAAACTGAAATATTAATTAAGACATTTTGGCTAGACGTTATCGCCTTGTCTTCCCGCTTACTTCGACTAAACCAAAGACGAACGCAACGTGCTATACTCGTCAATGGCATAATGAGAGCGGATGTCGCGTCGCGTCGAGCTCCGCTGCATCTTATCACGTGGCGTGCACTTGCGTGCACAAAGGATTCACAATCGCGCGCTATACATCGAGCGCCCGTTTTATACGCGACCCACGTGCGAGTAATCACGAGATCTTTTGTCACAATTGTGACTCGGCAAAAGGTGGACGAGAGCTCACTCGATTCTCCGGAAGCCTTGACTCTAGTTACCCGCGAGATGACGCAAAGCCGAGAGGTAAGACGGTGAAATAAAGCGCGTGTGCGGCGAGAGACCGAGGAAGACGTCGCACAATCGAGGTCTGTCGCGAGTAGATCAAATGGATCATTCCGTGACTTCCGCTATTGATTGCTTTGATGAGATATACGAAAGGAATAAAGTTTCCATCACATGGCAAACTACATATTTACAAGAAAAAAAAATGGTAATGTTGGACTTACAAAGTTGAAGTTGTAAATTTATTCGTATAAATGCAATTAAACTCTGTGTACAATTAATTACTCGATATGCATGTATCGAGTCAGATAAACTGTATCTGACTCTGCTGTCAATTTTACATTTTCCGGGTAAATTTAACATTGCCCTACACCCATCACACAGTAAGCGCAGACTGTACTACAATTTGCAGAAAAATTGGTGTAGGTATTATTTATAACAAATTTTTTCTTTCGTACAGGTTTCATTATATCATAGATATAGAATCCCACTTCCAAATCATACACAAGCAACACAATTTAGTAAAAATAATGTAATTAATTAAATGACGTTATTTTTTTTCGTCAAAATAAAGTCGAATGCCTTTCAAAAGTGACAAAATCTATTATATCTTAATTTGAGTCAAAATTGCTTAATTTTAGAAAATTAAGAGACAAAGGCGTGACGAATTTTGAATGTCAAATATTTAATGCGCACTATTTTTAAATAAATGGAAAATATTGATAAATATTTTAAAGTATAATGATATTTTATCATTATTTTTTTTAGAAAAAAAAACAATTTAGTTATTAATAAATATCACTCATTCTAGACAATAACAAAGAAAATAAAATTGTAAGTAATAATGAATAAAAATATTAATCGGCCGTAATAATTTGACTAATTTATACCTCTCTAAATAAATTCTGATTACATAATCGTTATTACAAAGTAATTAAATGTATGACCTCTTCCCCAGCTGTTTCTTGACTTTCAAATATATTCCACATAATTTCCCCCCAAAATTTCCCCGCAATATTTACAATTATAAATATTACCTACACCTGCACTAGATCCTCTGTCTATACCTCTTTTTTTAAATGCGCACAATATGGAGGAATCGAGGTCGAACAATTAAGCAACGATTACGCAACGATACTCCGGGTTACGGCCCATAAACAATCGCTACGAACAGGTAGGTGAAGTAAGTAATAGTTATGTACTTCGCGAATCTCGCGAGCACCGTCGTCGCGCGAAGAACGAACTTCGTACGTCGGTACGTTTATTGGACTCCATTCGATTTTTTGCAATACGCGGTATAGTTCTATCCTTCGCGACGTTTATAAGCGCACGGCGCATCTCGCCGCGTCATCCGTACAGTGAAACCTGTTCTGGCCAAATGATCGCGTGTAGATAATCACTTGCATCCGCCCCTGAGATATGCCGGCATATTAATACGAGTCAAACGACACATGTATCATTACAAGAACTATACGCAGTAAGGATGGCTTATGGCAAAAGTGTTGATACGTAAACATATATGTACATACAAGAATACGTATAGTTAATACAAGCGTATTAATATCTACGAGTGTTGTTAGTGAATTAGTTTTAGCATTTCTCCGTCTTATTTCGGTATTTCTTTGATAATTACGTAGATATTATTCGTGTTTTTCCATACGGCATTACTTGATAGTTTAGCTTTCTGATAAAGCATTTCAATCTTATGAAACAGTATTGGTAAACAACCGCAGTTAATGCTTTATTACTGGAAACAATTTACATAGTTTGATTGCTCTGAATTGATTCTATGCTTATATCCATGTGTATATATGTACCTAAGTAGGTACTTATAATGTTATATAACACCTCCCTGGATCTGATTTTTATAAAGGAATTTCGGACACCTAAATTTGTATTAGAGGTTACTCAAACCCGTCTGTTACTCTACATTAAAAGATCAATCGAATTAGCGCGATAGCTTCCAGTAAATACATGGCTAAACTTACTCGCCAGGAAAGAAACTTCAATCACTATTATCTCATTATCTATGAGTTTTTGGCTCATACTTGTACAATACTTTTTTGAAGATTACATTTTCATCTACAATAAAGCTTATATCGACGTAGGCCGAAAGTTTAATAATGAGTAACAGTGATTGAAATTTCTTTCTTGGCGAGTAAGTTTAGTATTATATGATATATTCGTATCTACTTTTTGGACCAACGCTTTAACGAATATAAGTACTGCTGTGCAAACGTCAATAGGCGTTATCATGTCTTGAATTCAAGTGGGTTCATTGTAAATGTAGAACTAAAAAAGTATGCCCATGAAAGAGAGTACGCGTGGCTTTCATAAACCTGTTTATCTATAATGAAACGAGAGTACCTACTGTCATATGAGTTTCGCTATCGATGACAAATTTCCTGTTCTTGTTCACAGCAGTACGTACGGAGTCTTTGCGTCTAACATTGACATAGGAATCGTGCGAGTGCGAATGAGAACATCGATTAATCCTGGTGAACGTATAAGAGCCTCTTCGTCGCACATTCTCCGTCCTTCTCGAACTTGTCCAGTTGGAGTGTGCGACAGAGAAACTCTTATGGGTTCACCAGAGTTAATCCGCGTTCTCACTCGCTCTCGCACGATTTCTATGTCAATGTCAGACTCAAAGACCTCGTATATCAAAATATTAAAACTAAGAGATATTGTATTAATTTAATTATAGAATACATATTCTCTAAGACGTCAGAAAGGCGACTTATAGACATCATAGTTATGCTATCTAAGCATCATTAAAAAAAAAGGAAATAAAAGCTTCTATCTACTTGCAGTATACACGAAAAGACTGATATCAGTAAATTTTACTGTATTTACAATGAAAGAGGCACACGTGAGGGTTTTTGGATGTTTTTACAATACGGTCTAGTAATTTTTCTTTTGAAAATATTAAATCGTATTAGTTTACGTTACAGTTTACTAGTTTTTAAGGAAAAATTATTCTTCGACATGATGATAGGAACATTCGAAAATTCTAACCTATATCTCTTTTATTGTAAATAAAATAAAATTTACTGGGGCATCAGTCTTTTCGTGTATTGCAACATTATTTTAATATTTTAATTCGCTAACAGCAGGCTCGTATTGCGTAGTGTTTCTTCATATATTTTCTTTTAAATGTGCTTATATAGATATTTCGCTAATATATAATTAACTACTGTCGAAGTTATACTATACGACACCGTACATATCATATATTTATCCGAACCCAAACCAGATCATCTAGATAAATATAAACGTTTGTTTTGTTTTTTCCTTAATTCCCACAAAACTACGTCTGACTTGGATTCTAATACGGATATAGTACTTATAACCTACATATTGCGTCGAAACTACACGATAACGAAAAGCCTGCAGCACCTATTTCCAAGCACCATACCAATAAATAGCTCGATAATACCGAAGTAGAAACGCAAACATCTTATTCTTCTATGTTAATTAGACCTCGACGAATGCGAATACGTAGAAATCGAGGGAAACGCATTAAATCGATGTATTACAGCTACAGCTACACTACCGGCTCAAATGCTATCGACTCATTGCTCGGATCGCTACCCAATAACGTACATGTGACTAAAGTCGGCTACATATAGTCCTACGACGCCCAAGAGATAGCCGGTAATAGAAGCCTGGCAATAAAAACTGAGTATCGTATTCATAGCCTGAAGCTATATTTCATTTCGAAAAATCAACACCGCAGAAAGCAAGGACGACGACTAATATCGCGCGTCGTCTTCTTGTTCTCCGCGTAACGAAAATACGACTAATCGCCGATATCCGAAGTCAACAGCGAGGAGAGAATCAAGAAGTAAAACTTCGCCGCTTTGTCGTTCTTCTCGCTGAGCCCTAATGTCGCGTTCCGAGCGGATAAGAGGCATTCCTCGCGAAGGAAGAGTCTGTGGAATTGCGCTAATGAAAAGTTGCGAAAATCGTCGGCACTGCCGCTTTCTAAACCGAGCAGAGTGGCCGTTTGGTGCGCGTCAATTACCGGTTCTCTCGGAGAGAGGTGTGGTAATATCCTCGCACGCGCGCGTGGGGGAATTTTACCGCTCTATATGAGAGCGCGTGCGCGGCTTGTTCTTTCGCCTAGCCCCATCTTTCGCGTTCCTTTCTTTCGGTGTTCGCTCCGCGCGTATGAACACTGTTATTCTTCAGTGAGTATGTATGACAGTATCAATACGTACAAAGCAAATGCCGTACGAATAGTACACAGAGAAAAAATATGGTAAATTTGATTAAATTAGCGGTCACGGGCGGCGAAGCGCAGATCTAGTTATTTGAACTAATAATTTACTAAAATTGACTTCAGCTTGTTTTCGTCAAACAGTTTTTAATCGTTATAACCGAATTATTTAATTTAAGTAACTAGATCGGCGTTCCACTGCCCGTGAGCGCCAATTTTGTAAAATCTACTACTTTTTTCTCTGTGCACCGATCCATCACAGATACACAGTGCTATGGATATGCATGTGTACAATTACACATCCTCACTAAACACAGTGTCTAGCAAAATGTGAAAAAGAAATTCAATGACTTTTTCAGGATTTCCAATATGAAATAGCCAATTTCCCTGACCGCTATGGATACCGAATTTGACAACTGAGAAATAAACATCAAAATAATTGAATTTTCTCAAATCATATTGTTATTTAATGGTGTTCTCTTTAGAAAGAAAAAGAACTTAGATGTATACATATACCTACACATGTGGAACACTTTTTTCAGATTTCTATATAATTCTTCAACATTTTAACGAACTAGAAGTCAAGCTACTTGTACCTATTTGTAAGATTGTGTATTTTTGAAAAATTCTAGAAAGTTCTTTATTTTCCCTGACTTTTCCCTGACCTACATAAACGCCTGATAATTCCAAGTTTTCTAGCAATCTCTAACCGCTGAACACTATACTAAACAGTGTTCGTACGCACGAAGCGAATACGCGCGTTGGCCACGTAGCGGCAGTTAAGGCTGCGCGTGGTAAACGAAATGCGTACCTACCTACTTTTTATTGGCCTATCTAACCTTCCGAAAATGTTAATCGCGCGCGTAGAATTCAGAGTTGGCGAGGAGACCGACCGCGCAGAGGACGTCCTAAAAATGTATCGCGAAAGAACCGATTGAAATATACTTCGCGAATTCTCATCGAGGTTAGTACACAGTCGAAAATTTTGTGTTTTCTTTTTAAACGCTTGTTTCTCGAAACCAAGTTTTAAAAGTCCGTGGACATCGTCATTTAAAAACGACTGCACCGATTCTTTTCCAATTTTGTACACACTTTCTACATATAAAATACCAGACAACTACGTTTTTATTTTTTTTTTGTTACATTAAGGGTGTTTTACAGCAACAAAATGACGGATTTTTGTGTGAAAAATCGCAATTTTTACTTCAAACAACCACCAAAAATTTAAAAATGGAAAAAAAAATTAAATAAAGACGTAGGGGTCTAGAAAAACATCTGTTTTAACTAAATATTGCTTTGATTTTTTGATTGGAGATAATTCTACGCTGAAATATAGTGTGTCCACCGCAAATCATCTTTTCTAAAAGGCGTCCTCGAAAATGCTTCGTCACCGGCTTATTTCTCAATATTTTTCTACAAAAAAATTACAAAATGTTGTTCGAATGATGCTTTATAACATGCGAAACATTAAAATATATCTACTTCAACAATAGCTCTAAAATAAATTCGTAAAAATAGAGGTTTTTTCCACCCGTAACCCCCCCCCCCCCCCTTAAAAAAAAGGTAGGTATTTTACTTTCTAAGTAAAAGAAGCTAGTCTCTGTACAAGATTTCAAAACAATTAATTGTACAGCCAATTTAAAAAGAAATAAAAACTTATTCGCGCGATATTTAATGAGTAATCAATCTCTCTCCCCTGAAACGACAAAACGTACTTGGAAAATAATCAGCATTCAAGTCTCGACTGATACTATACATATATACACCATGGGCATCACCGACAGAGTTTTAGGATCATTGCTCATTACCATCATCACTCGCAGTAACACAATGCTCTTCGAAGAGCAACGTGTAAGTACACACTTTCACTCCGTGGTCAATGTCATCGCAAACCAGTTTCCATTTCAATTCGCTAGAACGCGTCGAAGCGCACTGCGACGAGTGTGTATTGGTGGTCAAACTATATGTGCCATAAATCAACGCGAATTTGTATCTGTGGAGAGAAACTAGTTCGACTCCACGTGGAGGCGCTCGAAAGTCAATATCTCGTAAAGAGCGAAACGTATATATACAGTGCGTTCTCCCACGAATTCACCCTCCCAGTCTCACTCCCAGGCATTCACCCATTGGTATTCGTATATTAAGAGAAATATTTGCTTGATCGAAATAAAGGTAGTTTTGAATAGCCCTAGGAGCACATTTATTTGATCCCAAATGGAAAAATTCTTTATATCTTCTATATAGTCCATATATATAGATTTGTCCTATATGGATTACATGATATTTATGTTAACCATATGTGGGCTACATATGAATTATAAAAAAATTCAAAAATCTACATACCTATATATATATAGTCTATATATACAAAAACATGTATAATCTTTATATAACCAAATTCATATATAAACTATATACAAAACATATACAACTTTTTAGCCTGGGTGTCCCTGTAAAATGATACCTGCCCCAGCTACGCACTTTAGTCAAAATAATGTCACTCACTAAATAGCGTTATTTTTTTTGTCAAAATGACATCACACTTCTTTCAGAAGTGGTAAAATAATGAGGTTTCATCATTATCTTATCATTTCTGAAAGACGTTTGACGTCATTTTGACAAAATGACAAAATAATGATAAAAACCTCATTATTTTATAATTCCTGAAAGACGTTTGGTGTCATCTTGATAAAAGAAAATGACGTAATTTAGCGAGTTACATTATTTTGACTAAAGTGCGTTGCTTGGGTAAAGCCGTTTACCTTCGAGTCTGCGACTTTTTGAGCAAGTTAACCGTAAATCCAGCCTCACGGTGGATCTACCAACCATTTGCCTTGATCTCTTAAAATCGCTTTTGAGTTTATGACAATTTATTGCATCTCTTTTATATCGTCAAAAATGTCACCTATCGTCATTAACGTGTAGACGCCACCCGAATTTTAATACGCGAATAGCTCGCCTAATATGTTCGCGTGGTATTGGCTTAACAATTAAGTCCCTGCTTTAGATACTAGAACGCAAACGTCACATAAAGTACTTACGATTTTTTCGTCCCTCGCGCACCTTGTAGGTCAGATCGGTGAACGCCAAATCCACAGGTGGCCTCTTCGGCAAGTGAGTGATGGTCTTCGGTTGTGCCGGCACAATCTGCAGGCGCACCGCCGACGACTTCCTGGGTTGCAAGAGGATCCCATTGGAATCGTCGTCTTTGGAACTGTTTCCCTCGAGCTTCATCGCGTCTCTATCAACGTTCAAATGCCTAAGCGCGACCTAACCGAACGCCGAGCACCGTGCAACTCGATTCGTCGTATGGGAAAACAAAATCACTATTTATTTTTTTCTCTTTAGGATTGACCAATAATCCACTTTTTTGACTGGCGGCGACGCACTGTTTTCCTAACCGCAGTACTGAGTTTCACCGCCTGGAAATGACATTTTCCCCGGTTATAGAGGGTTTTGCCGCTCTATGCGGGCTCCCTTTTGAACGAGGTCGAAACTTCGCGCGGTTGCATCGGATTCGCATGCACGTATTGCGGTACGAGTCGTCCATTTTTTCCGTCAGAAGACTTAGATCGCGATGATACTGAGTGGTAAGAACCAATATTATGTAGAAGTCCGTCTATCGTGCGACGGAATAATGCTAATGCAACAATCACACCTATCTGGCAACAGATGAAACGAATTTAAGATGCACAGAGAATGACTGACTAAATAAACGAGATTTCATTTTTTTCTCATTGCTAAGCAACGAGGTATGTGGTTTCTACGAGTGTTGGACATAATAATTATATACACGATAGAAATAATTTCCGACCATATATACATGAGACAGCGGTAAACAACCAAAGCCTTCGCCAAGCACGCATCGAATAGGCCACACCGATGGTTTTTGCTGGACGCATACCCATATGCGCCCAAAGCAGTGAAAGGGTTAAGGACGACGCGTCGTTATTGCGTGGGAGCACAGGAGCGGAAAATTTCCTCTATACGCGCTGTGTCACTCTGCGAACCGAGACGAATAGGTTTACAACACGATGATGTAACTGCATTTTTTAATGTCGTTTTCCAGCTCAAATAAGGCTGGAAACGAAAAATGAACAAATACAGGGAAAATAATTTTGTCTAAATTTTGCGAACCTGCAATAAAAACAGTCTGAGAAAACCGAATTGTGATGCGAGGTTTCCGATGTTTTTCCTCGCCGTCGACGTGGAATCTGTAGGTGCCGACGCGGGTTCAAGGACAATTCTTTTCGCTTCTTTCGCGAGGAAAGAACCCAGGGGCGCAATGGTTTGCAACGAAACACAAGAGATCGATGCCCACGTTGGTAATTTTTCTCCTCGTCAAGAAACGCGGTAGTATTCCGCGCCAAATAGGTACATTCGCACGACTCTCCCGATAAAAATTGCGGGAAAATACAATACGTCAGTGCATTTTAGTCAAAATAATGTTACTCACTAAATGACGTGATTTTTTTTTGTAAAAATGACATCATAAGTCAGAAATTTATCAATTTAGATTAATACAAGAAATTTGTAATTTTGAAAAGCAACTTTTATTTTCTTCGTGATTACTTTTCTAACAACTTATTCTTAATGAAATATAACTGCAGTAGGTATACATACTGTGGTACATTTTTTAATTCTCTGTCATGAGAGAAACTACGTGCTAACCACGTTTGTGAATTCGGTATTGCAAAATCTTATTTCGTCTGGAGCAATTTCAACATCCGAATACAGTTTTCTTATTTATTTATTTACCTATACACTAAGAAAAATGTCTTGGTTACAATGACAAAACGCGTTTGGTTAAACGAGTTTATTCATTCGAACCGAAATATTAACAAGTTGAACGAAATATTTAGTTACCTATTCTAACTCACATTTAGTAATTTGAACTGCATGTCTAATTAATTTAACCTGAAAATTGTCAGTTATGTAACTAAACAGATGAAGGATCCATATTTCACCGATTTGGTTATGGTTTACAGAATTTTGATTGAATTGACCAGGTTATTTTTCTCAGTGTAATACTCAGAAACGATGTACGAAGAGTATTTGCAATTATGATGTCTCATCTGTCGAAGATTACGAATTAAGATATATCGAATAGTATAATTACGTTTGCCATGTCCTCCATAAGAACCATAAAACAGACGAGTTCAGATTGCGCCTGCGCAACGCAGAAAACTCCCCAAAACGAAAACTTCCGTAATACATTCTTGCGAGACATGTTCCTCTCACCGGCGAAATTTCGACCTCTATCAAAAAACGTTGCAATAGATAAAGAACCTTACATCGCAGATTCTTACAGCAGCCACCAAAACTGTAATGCCGACACGAGTTTATGGCGAAACTTTTATACACTTTTTAATCGTAAAAACGATTTGAATCATCGAACGCCAAACATAGCACGACCGCACGTTCTCGTACAACTTCTCGACGAACGACTTCGTAGCGCGATACGAAGCCCGCGTACGAAAAAAAAAATATCGAGGAAAGGTACAGCGCGCGAAGAGAATGTCCGGCAAGTTGTACGATGCGCGCTCCTTCGCGTCTCGATACAGACTGGAGAACCGCTGGAACGACGCTCCGCCTATCCGCCACGAAGGCTCGACTGGTTTTCCGCGCCGGTTTTTCGAGACACCCTTTACGTAGCCTTCGGGAAGGGCAAAGTCGACGGACGGGTTGATGAATCTTTCTTATCGAAATGTCATCGATTTGTGATCGCGACTCGATAGAACGACGTGCCTGCCGATCGGATCGAAGTTTCCATCGCGACAATGTCATTTAGAGTCCGATCGATATTGCAACAACGTGCGTGAAAAAAATGTAGAGTTTTTATTTAGCGATTTTTTCTCTAGGCTGATATGTATGAAATGCAGATTTTTTTATTTCTTCGAACGCGACCGGAACTAGTGATATCGACAGCTAAACAAGACTAGTGAATTCGTCGCATCGCACGATATTTCGACAGATAGGGGCAATCTATAATCGAGATAAATATACGAATGTTATCGCATGTACATACAGCATCGATAATAGGAGATAATTTAAGAGTAAAGAACCAAAGGTTCGTTTTTATTCATTAAACAATTATTTCGTTTGTAGCGCAAATATAATATAAAAATTGCTTAGAGACAAAGAGGGTTTTTCCGCTCATAAAAAAAGAAAATGAAAGATCTGTCAAAGGAACACATTTTAGTCAAAATAACGTCATTCATTAATAACATCATTTTCTTGTCAAAATGACATCAAATGTTTTTTTAGAAATGACAAAATAATGAGATTTTGCCATTATTTTGTAATTTCTCAAAGACGTTTGATTCCATTTTGATAAAAATAAATTATATTATTATAGAGTGGATGATATTATTTTGTCTGAAGTGTATTGCTTTTGTTCAATACTCTTGTTTTGATTGTAACGTACGAAAACTGATTTTCTCTTTATTAATTCTGATAAAATAAAAAAGTAAATCTACTAGCAAAAGCAGAAAGTTGTCGCATGTCTCGCGAGCTATCCGTAAGATATTTACAATGACTCCGGTATCACGAAACTGAAAGTTTTGCTTCCCATAATAATATAATTTCTCGTATCAACTAATATCGTAGACATATACACAATACCGCTCATAATTATCAATTTTAAAAAAAAGAAGTGAATAATATTTTATCCTCGTGATATGTACCTATTTGAGACGGTGAAAATGTCACTGGGAAGTACACGCCAAGAAGAACCGAATTTATTGAACAGTTAACCTTATTAATTTTCATAGCAGTCATAAATATTTATTTTAAAAACGTTTATAATTTACATCTCTGGCTGAATATAAAGATTTCTGTATCTTTCGTATTTGGTATAGATAAGAATTCGACATATTAAAAAAAACTGGATTCTAAAAACATTCTGAAGGGACGATAATTCTTGAAAAGAAAGAAGATTTATAGGTCAAATTTTGATCAGAGTCTTTGCAAATAACAAAATTGACCTATTTCTTCAAATCCTTCGAAGCAAGGATGAAGACAGTTATCACTAGTGCTCAAATGTTGGGTTCAGGGCCGTTCAAGATACCCGTCACGCAACTGATTACCGACTATTTGCATTGCTCGCTCGTTTCTTATATACAATGAGCTATTAAATTTTGCGTAGATCCGAGCGGTGTTGACGTCGTGTGACGTCGAATAACGTCACGTTTCGCGGCGGACTTACGTAAAGAATAGAGCATCATGAATGGCACATAAATTTACCGTATCTCATTTTGAAATAACGACTATAATTCGAAGTCTTGCTTACTTTCCAAAGATCGATCCGGGAAATGCAGTCGATTATTTATGGCAATCCGTGAATCACGATAACCGTTGACGATTATTCCATAATTCTCATAATGATATCAGATACGGTTATTTATGACTGCTCTTTAATTATAAAAGAGGTTCCCGAATAATGACAGTATGAAAATCATCGAGCAAATCATCAACACGTCCGTTCCCCCTTAGACTAGTAAAAATAATAATAGAGTCTTGAAAGTTTCCGCTTTGAGATCAATTTCTTAAAAATACCACATAGGTCTTTAATTATAGTAAGGTTTCAAAGAGTGAGGTGATTTCGATAAAGCTTAGGAGGTTACGCTAATTGGCCATTCTAAGATCATTTTATATCAAGTGAGATTTGACTATTATATTGGACCCCGGTCGTAAATATTTCGGAAACGTTTACATCAATGACGAAAAAATTAAAAGAGCTCGAGAGATATTTACTATCGCCTATATGGTGGCCTCTACAAGTAGCGTATTCATGGAAAGGAGGTTGCAAACAGGTCCACGTCTAAGCTTCAGCAGAAGGACGCGTTGGATCCAAATTGTTTCCACGAACCAGAGAGGCAGAGTCTCAATCGCGAATGCCTAACTAATCTATCGTATACATTCATGCTAGACCTCCCTCCCTCCCTCCCTCCCATCGGCATCCCGATATCGTGGGATGTGAAGAGCGCGCAGCTGATACGCGCGTGATGCGCATCAAAAGTGTCGGAATAAAGGTCGCTTGCACAATGAGAAGCGCAAAGTCCGTCGCTCACAACTCGTGGATCGGTCGGACGTAGCCGGAAATTCGTGCTTTTATTTCTCGAGCGTATGACAACTTAGACACGTGATGACAAAAGTATTAATCATGCAACGATCAAAAATCGGTAATCATACATATGTCATACTACATGAATACCCCCCGCTGACGGAATAGGAAGTAATAAAAGAGAAAACACGTCATTTGTGTGTTGCCCCCATAAATAACGATTCGAATTAAAAAATTATGCCCACTGCGACACTGATAATAGCGAAAATGTACAACTTTGACATACCTTTCGAGTCGAGTTAAGATAAAAGGAAATTTACATCTATTCATCACATAACGAAAGAGAATCGTATAAGGTTTCCTAAACGAGACAGTTTATCGCAATTTTATTCAATAATCGATAATAATTATATCATTTTATCGGCGGAGAGAAAAATACATTTATTAACGTAAATTTACTTTATTTGGGGGAAAATCGAATCGCACGGTCATTTCTGTTAATATTTATTTTATTTTAAAGTATTACACTCGTGTTATGTTCGTTACCTACACCTCCTTACACTCGTAACATTTTCATTCGTAGATGAAGCTCGAGGAAAATACTATTGTTACAATAATATTTTTAATCCACTGCATTAAAATGTAGTGAATACGGAGATAATTAAAGTAAATCGAAATATTAACTCCAAAAAAATATAGGTATATAAATATTACCATTTTAAATGATTTACTCCAACGAAAATTGTGATGTATCACTTGCTATTCTATTGTTTAGGATGGTTAAAAGATAAGGTTCTTTCAATTCAATATCTTTCGAATATGAACTCACATTAGTAGTGACATTCATTTTTAATTTATATAGATTCGTTTCTAGGAGACATTCAATTTTAAAAAAGAAACTTATTTTTGAACTACCCTGTATATTCTGGAAGAGTATATTATGCTGTTCGTGTACTTGTGACCAACTTCCAAGTACACATATACCGTTAATCCTCTTTACTCATATTTAAAAGGGCTATGATCACCTATTTAATATTTGCAGAACTTCTAAATCCCAAGCAATACATTTTAGTCAAAATAATATCATTCGCTAAATGACATCATCCTGTTTGCCAAAATGACATGAAACCCCTAACAGATCGATGCAACTGAAAATAAATCGCCAAACAAAAGGTTGCTTTGCTCAAAATCTAAATTGAAAATAAACCGAATAGTAAAATTATAGTTAAACATCATAGTTTTTTTGGTTATTTAAACAAAAAATGAATCGATACGAAACCGTAAATCGACTTTGTTTTCAATTTAATTCGAGAATAAAATTTACACAAAGACAACTTAATTTTCCGTTAACTTTCATTTGCAATATTGCAAATATACTCAAGATAAACTCTAAAAGTACAAAACTTAGAATCAACTGCTTTTTCGGTTGCATCGATCCATCTCTTAAAAATAGCAAAATAAAGATAAAACTTCACTATTTTATCATGTCCGAAAGATGCTTGATATCAATTTGAAAAAACAAAACGATATTATAAGTAAATTACATTATTTTGACTACAGTGTGTTGCTCTGGTTGCTTTAGTTGTCACGTGCATTCCCAGAGCGCACATGACACCGCGAAGATATGTACTCAACTAATTCAAATTGATCTCTACTGAAGTGCCTCTATTCTATTCAAATAAATAGGTGATCAAGCCAATCTACAACTAGTTCAAGCCAGGTAACGCAGCACTAATAATACCGCCAGCTGTAATACCGTATGTCCGATTCTAAACCAAATACAAGATTTTATTTGTTCTCCGTATTATTAACACGGAGAGCCGCGTCTGGTTCAAAATTGGGCATTGCTTAATGCTTGGCGCACAGTGGTCTACGATATTTCCATGTCAAAGTCGGAAGGTTGAGAACCACTGACATAAAATTGATTCGCGCCAACGTACCCAACCATCGCTTTTCCGCAATACGCAAAGCTAAGTTAAAGCTTACCCGTTGATGCCATTGCCAACCAGAGCGACGTGTCCATTTTGCTTGCCGTTTTCAACCATCGTCAGAAATCAGCATTCAGCGTGTCGTTACAGCTCGGCACTCGTCCCGCTGCGAGAACGAGACTGACGCTTGATTTCAGTTTATAGAAAAAGAAAGTGAGGAACCGGCTGTGCGGTGAAATATTGACGACCGGCGAGTATAGAAAGTATTGAGTAGGTACACTCGATTATTTAGCAAGTAAACCTTGTCTCTCGTCAATTTGCGAATTTATATCAAAGAAACTTGAACCATTATTATCTTTTTATTTATGAGCTTTTGGCTTCTGTTTGTATAATACTTTTTTGAACATTATATTTTTATTTACAACAAAGTCTTGTATCGATGCAGCCCAAAAGTTCATAAATAATAAGATAATAGTGATTGACGTTTCTTTTCTAGTGAGTAAGTTTAGCCTCACATATGGTATGGATAACTTTTACATCGCTAAAGATTTAAGTCAACAAAACGTAAGCCATTGATTAGTTCTACAGAATATTTCAAGACGATTATCCATTTTATGTTTTCCGAGTATGTTTGCTAAAAAATGTCTATGAAGTTGGACTAATCTGAATCTGATAGTCAATGATAACGACGAGAACAAACACATGTAGGACAATGATGTAATTAAGATCTTATGACGGACTTCGATCTCCCCGACTATACGAGAAGACATTTATTTATCTTCTATAACGAAAGACGTATTCGTCAGAAAAGTTAAAAAAACGGCGGCATTTTTATGCGCTTGATACGAGAGTTATTTCCATGGTTTCGCTGGCTAGGCGGATTCACGCGTCGAATAAATAAAGCCAGACACGAAATGTGCGCAATATGATATGTCAGGAATTTGGAGAGCGCGTGGCAACTTCATCGCAGTCCATGATTTTATAATATTTCGAATATATCCCGCGAGAGCGAATGCGAATGAATATACGTAAGCGCAAGGTCAAAGTGCGAGAAAATTTTCCAACTACATAAAGCAACAAGATGGCGAATTCTAGAAAATGATCCCAATGCAATACAAAATGTATAACAAATCTCTATTCGGAAAACAATGTTTTTTTTAATCTCTAATATCCGGAAAAAAAAAGTTGTCTGCCGTGGAGACATCGCATTACGTTAAAACAACTTTTTGAAAATCGCCATCTTGTGCTACTCGGGAATACATCGAATATCGAATGGCGCGGCGGACCTTCAAAAGGTCTCCCAAAATCGTATGCGTCTACCTATATCATGGACACGTGAACGAAAATGCGACTTATTTGCAACAGGAATGCACATACTAGAGAAAATGGACGTCTGATGGAAGAGCGTCGAGTATGCGACCTGGGCATGCTCGTTGACCGCGGTAGTACATAGTCGATCTTGACTTTCGAAAGGAAAGAGTTTGCGAGAGAGAGAGAAAAGGAAAGAGTGAGTGAGGGAGACAGAAAGGTTCCGCGGTTTATCCGTAACGCTGCGGTATAGCAGTACTCGCTAATATATAGGTACTCACTCGTAAAGATATATTTCCTCAATTTTTCTCACTGAGCCATACCTCGATATCCCTGCGAAATATCGAACCGCGTCAGGGGTAAGCGCGAATTCGTCAGAAGTTCAGGGGCGGAAATAACGCACTACGTACCAGCGCGAGAGATGAACGCGCACTAACGAGAACATTCGACTTTAGCACTGTCTCGATCAGTCGTAAGCAGAAAACCGTCGCTTTATACCTATTGGTTTAGTCGATTGTATTGGCTGTCGATAACGCTAATGGTTCATAGCTCTGGCACAATTTTTTATCGCCAATTAACGAGAGTTCGCTATATATATATGTATTTTTCTCGCTCTATCCGTGAACCCCGACCTAACCTCTTGAGTAAAAAGAAAACATGGCGGCGCCTGCGTAATGACAGTTATCGCATTACAGTAATAAACGGAGCATTTCGACGCAGAACTACCGCGTGCCGCTAAGTCGGTAAGGTAGAAATGCCACGCGGCCGATAACGAGTTCTTCAACATACGTCGTGGCGCCTCCGAACACGACGCTATATGTACATTTTTTACCGCAAATTTCATTGATTCTGATGAATTAATAACATTTTCATCGACATGTGGACCCAATTTTTCAAAATTTTTATTCTATTTTAATTTTTTATTTTTAAATGGACCCATTATTCATAAATGGTTATCACCGCAGTCACATGTCCAAATTATTGATAATCCCTTCTGCTAAATTCTTTTCAGATCTGATTAAAATTTAACGTTTATATAGACGCCTTCTCTACTAATAGTATTGCTTCTTTAGCGACTTAGGTAGAGATGCATTATATAGTGATGTATATAATATAATTAATTAATTAATTATTCAATGAAAAGTGGGTCAATAAATGGAAATACGAAGTTCCTTGTAATCATTTATTCCCTTGTGCTTTAGTACAAACGTGACCTCTCTCATATCTAAAAGATGAAATCAAATACAATATTTCTTTATGTCTCAAGGTTTCGCGATGTATTTTTTTTTTTGTATTTCTCGATACTTAATCAATAGCATAACCATCATTTCTCTTTCATATAAAATTACAGTACTTGAAAAAATGGTACATGATATTTGGTATGTGGAACGTGGTCTATCATTATGTAATCAATACGACGTCCTAAAAGCGAAATTTATTCATTATTTTCCTATAGCTGTGTAAGATGCTTCTGCTTTTCGATTTAAAGACCGCACTTGAGCCACACGCGCTTGGTGCACGATAATAAAAACGCAGAACGATGCATCCTTCGCGTTTCTACAGTAGTCGACAATTATACAAATTCGTGTATAAAACGGTTAGCGTTTGTGTTTCGCGACATATACCTACATCGACGCACGACCCACGCATCTTAAATGTTAGAACATGAGAACCTTTACATGTGCAGTTGCAAAATCATATAGAAACGATCATTCTCAACACGAAACGTGGTCACGATCGAACAGTTTCTTTCTCTCTCCATTAACCCTCTTCGATATATCCTTCGACTCGAAACATAGCTCTACGTATACTTCATCATACATAAAAAAATATTAAAAATATACAAAAACTTACAGTATCTAGCACGACGCATCACTAATCGAACAGAATTTGAAAAAAATTATTTCAGCCAGTAGCGAAACAATATATCAAAATATTTAATGTATAATGAATATCCAATTCAAATTTGACGAATCTTTCGATCACGAGATATCACGCTCTAATAATGATAGCAAATATGAACATACATTTTCTAAACAATAAAAAAGGGCATTATAAAGTTTCTCGAGTAAAAATAAAGGACTCGGAGGGTTAAAAACGTTAATAACGCGACAGGCACTTCCCAATCTAAAATGAGGAAATTAAGTATTACGAGTGCGGGCGTTCAACGGTGAATTGGATGTAAGAAAAGAAAAATGCAGTGAACACAGATGTCGATAACAATTGCATTTCTTCGCATCTGCAAATTTTCTATCTCTCTCACGAAAGGCAGCAACTTTCGAGGAAATTCTCTACAGAGCTGCAAAACGATTAAGTTATTCAAAATCCGCATAAGGGTAGTGGAGGCAAACCCTAATACCAAGCGATATGATAGATATCTGTTATCTTGCTGAAAAATTTTAGTAAGATCTAATATTTTAATGGAAATTTATCATCTAAGATAACAACAATCTGCGACACCTTACTCTCAAAAGGAATAGTACAAGGAGAAAGTTCTTGTTTTTTCTACTTCGAAGCTTTTTTTCATTGAAGAACTTTACAAATTAGATCAATCTTTGGATAATTTGCATAACATATGAAAGACAGTCATTTATCAAAAACATAATTAAAAATATATTTTATAACCGAAAATGATTTTTAAAAATCTCAAACAACACTTCTATATTCGTTATAATTAAAACTAAACGAATTTTGTAGTTCTCAAGAATATTTTTTGGTCAATATTCATCTTGCCTCCACTTCCCCTATCAACCCTTCAAAGAATCCTTTTATCACAAACGTTTTTACAAAGAAGAACGCACCCCTCCCTTCATTCTTCAGTTCGTAATCCGAACTATCGTTCTTCCTCACGGGTCCAATCACGCCTTGCGCAATATACACCAGCGTAAATGTAAACGATAATATAACGAGTCTAAAAATATGGAAAATCTATCTGCGGCTAAATAAACATTACTCTATATAAGTATATACGCGTAAGGACCTTACCATATAGACCCCCCCGTAGAATACTTCCATTTTCACATAATACACGCTTCGTAATTTATGGTCACAGAATCCATTAAACTTTACAATATTAAGTCCCATTGGCGGAGCCATGAAAGGTGACACGCGGAGCTATGATAAGATACAGTGACGAAAATAAAAATTCGGTTAATGAATTACATATATGGATGTAATATAGTAAGCTTATTTACATTACAATTTCCGAGCAACTTATAAGGATACAATCCACAGTTTCGAATGGTGTGTCTCTAGTAGAAATTGTACTCTGCCAAGTCTCTGCCAAAACTATACGAAAAACTCCGCCAAAAGTCAACCATTTCTCTATGAAAAAATGTTCTGATTTTAAGAGCTGGCAGAGAAATAGCAGAATCGACAAAAATTTCAGCAAAGCTAATAGAGACTTTGGCAGAGTTGGCAGAGAATTCAGCAGATTGCAAAAGTTTCATCGGAGTCCGCAAAATGGGCAGAAATTTTTTTTAAATCTACCAACTCTGTAAGCTTTGACTACATTCTTGCGAACTGTATCAAAATATCTGCCAACACTGCTACTTTTGCCGAAATCTCTGCCATCTCTGCCGAAGTTTTTCACAGAAATTTGGCAGAAATTTGTCAGAGATTTGGCAAAGACAAATTTATGTTAGGCGTGGGATTTTTGTTGCAACGAGCTAGAATAAAATCATAGAGCAGAGCTAACAATATTTAGCTCATTAAGCAGATGACATTGTACAGTCATTTTTATTGACGGATATCAATCACCGTGGCCTTATTCACCAACGTAGTCTTCGTTTTCTCATTACTGTATAGAAACAATATAACTCTTTTTGCATGGTAACGAGTGAACGAATGTAAACGAGAAAATGAATGCTCCCCTGCCTAGAAGCTACTGAAATATTTTTCAATTAAGGCAAAATAAACAGAACTAAAAATATTCCAAAAAATACCTCTTTCAAGAAACAATTACTACTCGAGGTGTTTTTGGTTTCGCTTTGACACGACTCAGTATTTGTCGAATTCTTATTTGAGACACTCTGCGGGTGTAAGGCGATCTCGAGATTCATCATCGACTTCCTCTTTTTGGGCATACAGAATGATTTTAAAGAAGATAACTATGGTCATATCGGTTTCTCGCTTTTCATTCAATTTCGAATATATTTCAGTAAAATCGACGCTAGTAATCCATCTCCGATTATCCACCGAGCGATTTTCACGTCCCTGCACTTCGTGCGTTTTTGCCCGAGGACAAAAATGCGCCTATCGTCGAAAAATTCTCGGTGTCAAATACTGCTTCCTTATCACAAAAAGAAAACCTAGATTACGCAGCGACCAACCGGAGAGCCGGTGATATCGCTGTAAGTTTTTTGAATGACGCGCGGTACAAATTTCTTCCTCATAAGAATCGAAGCAAGCGACCAATATACCGACGTGCAATTGTAGTTTATCGACGACTCGTTATGGTGATTGTTATAAAAAATCTAACGCCAATGCAGATCGACTTCCTGTCGCTTTGTTCGCGCAATTTTATTTATAGAGTCGAGTGGAGTAAAAATGAAACAGAGGTAGAAAAAAAGATGATTTTTTGTAATTGCTGAAGAAATACATCGTTCCATTTAGCATTATTTATCCTCTAAACTGAAACTCTTCATAATTTAAATTTTCCTATATATTCCGTAAAACATTTTTTTCTTAGATAAATGACTTAAGGAGTTCCGCTCAACATGTTTCATATTTACTCCATTTAATCTTATATGCAGTGAAACTTCCCTAAACTACGCTGTAAAAAATTACATTAAATTTAATATAATTGCATATAAAGCTTTTATCCGATATGTGATTATGAAAATTAATATACTCCATTATGAAATTTATAAGAGAACTTTCTCATAATGATATAATAATTTTCATAATCACGTATTGGAGAAAAGCTTTATATAAACATATATTAAAAATATCAATTTTTTTAACAGCGTTTAACAGTTTTAGCCACCCATGGGACGACTGCTACTTTACAAAGGTTGCATCTAGAGACGTAATTAGTCAATGAGGGGGATACGCGCACATCTCATGTGTTGGTGCACAAGGCTGGCGCCTAGCATAGTTGGGTGTCGTCCCAATTTCAGTTCATCTAACTGCGAGAAACCGGAATAGGGGCAGGATAAAGCGAATGGCTATTAAAGAGAGATTTCACTGTAGGGGGGTATGGCAATGAAAGGGAGAGAGAGAGCAATTATTTATATAGGTACATAGCGTAAAATCGCGAAAATGTCTCGATCGCATACGGAAACGCTGCCCGAGCTAAAAGCTCTTCTTCGCAATTCTGTCAGGCACTCGAGCGATTCCGTAGAAAAATTCGCCGCTGTAACATATCGTTAAAGGATGCCGCGATAAGAAGATTTCGAGGAACTTCCATCACAGCTGACTACGTAATTATAATTGATAAGTAAGATGGGTGTAATTTTGGTGAAATAAATCGATTCATAAGAAACAAATGAAATAGGTACACGTTTTTCTATCCGGGAAAAAATATCTTAGACCTAATTTGTGATCTAATATTATCTGGTTAAATCAAATTAGATCTGAATAGATCTAAATTTTAACAAGATCTACACGGATCTCGTTAGAGCTAAATAGAGCTTGTCAGATCTGAATAGATCTAATATTGCACTCGACCATTTATATCTAATTAGATCAAAATTTATATCTATAATTAGATCAAAGCAAATCAAATTAGATCACACACACACACACACACACACACACATTAGACCTAAAATATTTTTTCCCATGTATGCTGGGAAATTAAAATAAATGTTTTCATGTTTAAATAAAACATTTATACGAAATGTACAAATCCAAACGAAATGAAGGAATCGACTAAAACCTTGCTCAAATCTTTCCAAAGATATTTTGAGCTTGATCGGAGAATCGAAATTGACTCGTCTACGCGTAAATCTTATTAAATGGGATTCTCGCAACGATAATCAACTGTAGGAAAACTCTAGCATCATTTTAGTCGAGTTTCTCGTTTTATTTGGGATTGTACGTTTGATATAGTAAACAAAAGACGTTTCAAATAATCTAACAATCTTCAGTGATGGCAGGGTCGACTATGAATCATAGAATAACAATTACTATAAAGAGTTATTGTAATACCGTACGCTCCTCGAATCAGCAATCTGCTGACACACAATACCAAAGTTAGTAATTAACCAATTGCGCAGTTGTATGAATGTGGAAATAAGATGAATTTAAACTTTCACATTTGAAGGAAAGTAACAAATAACTTTTAGATAATAAAAACACTAATTATGAAGTAAAGGAATCCAAATTATAGTAAAATTTAATTCAACGTTGATTATCTCGCTACCTACGAACTTTCAACTAATCTCGATATAGAACTTTTTTCAGATCGAGTCGTGATCTTGAAAAATGTATTCTACTAAGTTCGCTGAAAAGTTCATAAATAACGAAATAATTAAGGAAAACGGAGCACCCATCGTCTTCGCGATAAAATAACGAAGCAAAGGAAAAAGGTCAAATTCGCAGGCGGATCTACAAACCGCGGATAATGGTCACATCGATCGCTACCTCGTCAGATAATATTGTGTGCGTCAAACGCAATAGCGAATAATTCAATAATTGCGTACGCGATGTTCGTATAGGTCTCGAGACACGAACCGCGAGCGCGAAAGTCAAAACACGCGGGGTAGTACGCTGTCGCACACATTTTTTCCTAACTCTCGCTAATGTCTCTCTCACTGTTATAAATATATATATATATATATATATATGTTCGTTAGGTCGGCAATATAATTATAGCACTCGCACTTAAAAGCAAACACTCAGGCAGCCAGTGATTGGTCAAGTGTGAGCTTTTTACAATAATCTTCTCTTTAGTCGCTTAATTAGTATTTATTAGATAACCTATTAATGGAATTATTACGATATGAATAAAGGTCGATTGTGGTTTGGTAGGAAACTACGTGAGTACAAACGAAAGGGTATCCCGTTGGTACGTAGAAAGCGTCGCGTTCGGTTTTTAATTGTAGTACGTATATTTATGCACATGTGTTACGAGTATGTTATATACGTATACGCGGGCACTGGTCTGCACACATGCTCGAATTTCTATTCGTCAACTTGATCCAATCCTAACTCTTCGCTCTATTTTTGTGAACCAGTTTCAGTTTGAGAGCAAGTTTTAATTTCAAGAAATTGAACTTTATTAAATAAAAGTACAGCGAACCCCTATTCGCCTTTGAGCTGCCAGTTTGTTCAAATTATTTGATTTGGAACAATAAATGCAGAGTGAGGATGGGTTACATACGGCGATCTACTGTAATAGATCGCAGCTGCTATGCTCATTGTCTCAGACATCGAGTCTGTGTGATAGAGAAATACTATTGGTGTAGAATTATATCACTCTATTCCCTCTATATGAAAACACAAGCCCTAAAAGGTATTACATTCTATAAAATTACACAATTGTCTTATGTGACTTTGTAGAATTGAGCCGTTTATAGAACTTATAGTTTTGTACGGAACAGCACGACAAGACTCTTTACAATGAAGCAACCCGGGAAAAAATATTTTAGATCTAATTTTTTTTTAATCTGGCTATATATCTAATTTAATCTAACTGGATCTAAATTTTGGAACAGATTGTTCTAACATGATCTAACCAAAACTCGTTAGATCTAAATAGAGCTTGCTAAAACTGAGTATATTTAGATGTAACAAGCTCTATTAGATGTAACGAGATCTGCTTCCATCTCGTTAGAATAAATGATCGAATGCAATGTTATATCTACTTAGATCTAGCAAGCTCTATTTCGATCTAACGAGATCTGCTTAGATCTGGGTGGATCTAATTAGACTTAACCAGGTCTAAAATTTGGAACAGATTGTTCCAATAAAATTAGATCTAAAATTTTTTTTTTTTTGAAGTTATAAAAATCTATTACATATAAGTGTTATAGACCTGAGTAAAGAAACGTCTGTGCCTGCGTAGAAAAAATAGATTTTTGATTAGATAGACAGAAAATCAATTCTCGGAAAACGTGAAAAAAAACTAATAATTCGAGGTGAACCTGCGTAACTTACGGCGCTCCAGAGCGAAGAGTTTCGACTAACGAAGCTATCGAATATTTCGAGAGAAGCTGTCGTTACGATCTTCCCCTCGGAACACCCTTTGCGGAGGCGAATGCAAAGGTAATCATGAACGTACAAAGTTCCGACCTGAAGAGAAAGCGTGATCCAGACACGAACGGTTGCGGTCTCACAGAATCGTGCAAAGAGAGAAACGATCACACACACGACGTATTCAACTTTTCCACCAATTACGACCCCTCGCTTCCGCCCAACTCGTAACTCTGTAATTCGCGAAAGGCACGTGTAGGTACGTCACGCGAGACAATTTGTGAAATGATTCGGGCACCGAGCTCTACGCGCTTCGGACAGGCCGGGTCTTTCGCGTCTACGATTACCTCGATGAGTAATGTCGATTCGAGAATAATACAGGACGATCCCGTTCTAATGCAAAAACCTATTTTACACGCCCTACGCTATGGTTCTGTGTATATACGGCCCTATTATGACATTCGTATTGTGTTGGAGGGAAAATACGTTTTCCATTTATCGGGTCTGAAGCCCCTGGCGAGTTGGTAGTAATCGGCTAGAAATTCGCTATAATTTTAATCGCTGATTCACCGTCTGATCCAACGAAGTCGAGAAAGTCTCGCACTCTGCGCAGTTCGTTCGCAGCCAGCCTGACGCTATCCGCGTAAATTTTACGTATTTGTACATAGCATTTATTCGCTGCAACCTCGGGGAGACTGGATTCTCTCTTGATATTAGCACCATATTGTCGCGACCTCGTGGCAGTCCGCGAATTGTTTCTCGTGTTTCCTTGATAATACTCGAGCGACGAAAACAAGAACCCATTTCCATATCATATGAAGCTAAAGTAACTCGTCGGGGAAGAAACTTCAATCGCTATATTATTTTATTATCTATGAGCTTTTGGTTCATATTTATATAATACTTTTTTGAAGATTATATTTTTATCTATAACACAGTCTTATATCGACGTAGGCCAAAAACTCATAAATAATGAGATAATAGCGATTGAAGTTTCTTTTCTGGCGAGTAAATTTAGCCTCATTCGTAAGAACTATGCATGCGAGATGCTGATTGCGAAACGTGACGACGGTCTGAGATTCTCTATATTCAGAGAGACAAAACAGTTGACAACTATCTTTGTGACGACTATTCGATTTTGGCAGTCAGTGCTACTCTTATTTACCAGAACGAAAAAATTGCTGCGACGACTGTAAAATCTAACGACGATCATTAAACTCGATTAATGCACGGTTATCACGAAAATAGTTGCCACGACTATATTCGATTCTTTCGCGATGCACGTATTCGAAATAACCGAAAATCGTCGCGATCGACGTAAACTTCGCTTTCGACACGACCCCAGACTCGCATTGCATTCCTCCGAATGACGCATCTTCGACCTCTTCTCCTGTATTAAAAAAAAAAAAAGGTATGCATCTTTCTCCGTTGAAATAAGCGCAGCGCACGACGATCAACGCGCATGGTAAACGTTGATAAACCCGAAAGAAACCCCTCGTCCGTCGATGCCCGACGAAACGAACGCAATTCATTATATCTAGCTCCTACCTCGTGCCTGGGTTCCAGGCGATATCGCCGCGCAAATGGGCCGTTTCGTTTAACAAGAAACGCGAAAACCTTCCCCCTTCCGCTTTTGCGTGCCCACGGAAACGCTCCTTCAAAGTTGGTCGTTTCAATCGATCGTCGGCGATCGTCGATCATGCAGCAGAACGTAGGAAACGTCGACCTCGAAAGTGAAGCCGACCGATCCAAATCGCGCGTCGGGTCAAATTGAAACGAATCGAAACGAAGGGGCAGCGGCGCGCGTACGATAACGAGCAACCTCTTATTGTCGGAATTAAACGGCGGATGAAATTAACGGAGAGATCGTAATTTCAGTCTCAGCACGAAGTACGCGATGATCCTGAGGCCAATCAGGAAGCCGATGAGGGCGACCACGTCCACCCAGTACACGGAGTGCTGCATTGACATTTGCTCGAGGAACTTGGCGGGGCTCTTAAAGTGGCAGTAGGCCTCGGAACACTTTAACTTCGCTCGATTGTAGCCGTACACCGAGATCATTGTCCCTTCGAAGCCGTAGCGGATGTAGCTCACGTAGGAGAGGAACTTGAGGTATCCCGGTATGGCGTTGAAGTTCACGAAGAAACCGGAGAAGAGGACGATCGGTACGGATGTCACTGGTCCGATGAAGACGCCGCTCTGAAGGTGGAAGGATAGCGAGGTTGATGAAAAGTGATAAGAATAATCTTGATTCGATGAGACGTCTCGAGATCGAAAGGGATAATGAATCGCGGGGAGTGGTACCGATTGAATTTCGCTTCCTGTATCTTAGCGGGGCTTTAAAGTACTGAGAGAACTTGAATTATAATCACAATTCATAGTGCGATTGAGTCATCAAAAGTAAAATTCAATAAATATCCTGGTGGAAAAATTCCTCCAACAAATTTGTGTAAAAAACTGAGATATTTTGACTTTTCTCTGACTTTCTGTAGTAATGGGAAAATATTTTAGAAATTTTCATAAAAGTATCAGATTTTGTTATCAATTTTTCTATCATATTTTTTTTTACATAAAACCTTTTTTGAAAAAGTTTAATTAATACTGACAAATCAGTACCTAAGCATTTAAATATTTTTTAATAACTGTAAAATTCTGTAAAATTTCTGAAAAAAAAAACAAAATATCTGTTTTTACACAAATTATAAATTAAAGAAAATTGATCGAGTTTCAGTTTGTCAGAAATTTGTCAGAATTTTTTCAAATATTTTTGAGTTTAATTGAATTATTCAAAAACATTTTTATACTTCAAAAAAGTGAATATTTTGAACTTTTCTCTGACTTTCTTTGAGAAATTCTGATTCTTCCTTGAAAATGCTTGAAATGTTCTAATTACTATAGAAAGTCAGAAAAAATCAAATGTCTCAGTTTTTCAGAAATTCGTTTGAGACATTTTTTAACAGGGTATATAACAGTAATAGCATTGCATTTGTTAAGAAGTTGAGTTTGGAGTACAAGAGAAAAAATTTGATAATGCTTCTATTTTTTGAAACGTTTGACGCTTCGAGGAACGAAGAATAGCAATTAGTCTTACCTCGACACTCATCGCCGCGCCGATCAGCAGTCCGATCGATTGAGCCACTAATGACGTCAAAATGCATATCGAGAGGTACATGAGAAACCTCTGCACCTCGAACGGCTGCGACGTCATGAAGTATACGATTATCACGTACGCTATAGAATAGATTACCTGAAAAAGAGTAAAGAGGCTCCATTATAATTTTTGATCACTTCTCAAGGAGAAATGGTAAGTCCAGTTGACGTACAAATGACGTCCATTTGACGTCCCCTTAAGTCAGAATGACACCATTTGGACGTCATCTCGACTTATCATTTCTCCTCCGGTTTGCGCACTTATCCATGAGTGCGAATAATAAAATAATTATACAATCCATATATATATATATATATATATATATATATATATATATATATATATATATATATAACGGATTGATGCAATCAAAAATAAATTACCAAGCAAAAGAGGTTGTTTTGTGCGAAATCTAAACCGAAAATAAACCGAATAATAACATTCTAGTTGAATATCAGAATTTTTTCGGTGGTTTAGATGAAAAATAAACCGATATGTAACCGTAAATCGACATTATTTTTTGTTGAATTTGAGTTTATAATTTGCACAAAGCAATTTGACTTTCAGTTAACTTTCAATATCAATACTGTAAATATACTCAAGGTAAACTCTAAAAGTACAAAACTGAGAATCAACCGATAAACAATTGCTTTTTCGGTTGCATCGATCCGTTAGGGATGAAAAACTCCGTGGAAAGAATGGGCTACTATAACTTACTTGAAACGGCAAATCCGCTAATGTTCTAGCGAGGTAGAACGACTTCAAGGAATACCAATAGTTCAAGTGCTCCCTCACAAAGACCGCCATCTCTACGGGAACTGAAATACAAGTACAACGCGTATCTTTTATAGACGTCCTATCGAATAGTAGCAGGATTACATTACTGGGCCTCCAGCTAGCACAAACTCAAGTAACTGAGCGTTTTAATAATCAGCCGCGGGAATAAATTAACGAGGCAGATACTACTCACATGTGAGAATCGTGGGCATCATGGCGGTGAACATGAGAAACATGACAGTAAAGAACACACATCCAGCGTTGCTCATGACTTCCGATGCTTCGTTTCCAATATCGTAGTATATAGCTCCGATGAGGAATCCGACTATCAGATGAGAGATCAGCCTTACCCTCGTTAGAGTCTGCATAAGATATAAGAAAGAGATTTATATGCTGTGAAAGCAAATTCTGAAGTGCAAAGAAGTATTCTGATATAATTCTTATTGGAGTTTGGAAATCTTTCGTGAAACACTGCTTGTGAATTTATTCCGCGCGGAAAGGAGAAATATTAAGTCGACCATAAAATTACCATATCTCTTATTTGCGACAAGAAGGTCCTCTTCAGAAGGATCCAAAATTGGATCCAACCGTTGGTCGGAAACCCGACTTTTTGTTCTATGCTTTCCGCACTGTCGAGCAACGAAGTCGTACAGCTAACGGGCATGTTTATGACGGTGTTGCCACCGGGTGGTTTGGCGACTCCATTCGGTATGGCTGCAGGGACTTCCGGTTTGGTCGGTTCCGTCGGCGGCGACTGTTTGGCGATGTCGTTCGAGACCATTTGCGCGGCGGCGGCTATCGCCGCCTGCGATTGCTGATAATTGTTGCACTTCCCATTGTTCACGGCCATCACTAATTTGTGCACGCACTCGCCGTGCTCGCCACACGCGACTTCCATCACTGGAAAGAAACGAGAAATCGATTGATCCTGTTAACCTTATATCAGAGGATTAAGGTCGCGTTTCAATCCATTTTAGTATATAATTAATTGGTATCTTTCTTCTTTGTGCTCTAAAATCGACATACATACGTGTATTTTTAGAGCTTTTTACGACAAGATTGAGAACTTTTTACGATAAATCGAGTCTTTTGATATACATCTTCAAAAGCATACCAAGTTCGTCTTCTCCGTAGCGAAAACAAATTATTATTAGCTATTAACAGATCAATAATCTTCAATAGTAACTATTGGCAAATCAATAGTTAGCAATAGTTACACAATTGAAGTTCAAAAGTTTCCTTCAATAGTTCCTAATAGTTAACCAATAATTACTATTGAATACTTACTCAATTGTACTACTGGGCATTAAATAATGACGACACACTGAAGTCAAGAGATCCCTTCAATATAATTCTCAATAGTCATTCAGTTGTAGCTATTGAATATTTAATTTTGCTATTGGATATTTTTTACTTAAATTGTTATTGAGGTTCAATAGTACATTTTAATTGATCTCAATAGTTACTACTGAAAGACTAATTGTTCACAGTATTTTTAGAAGTTACTATTAGAAGATTCTCAATGCTTCCCAATAGTTAATTTTGAATAAGGGAATTTAATAGACTTTTTATGGTTTTTTGATTAATCCATTTATTTATAAGAATAGAACCCAAGAGATTGGTATGTGGCTTAATACGACCAATAGCGGGCTACCCCATTGTCAATATTAGGTTACACACTAATCTTGGATCATAGAAAACTCACCTTGTATATTGAAATTTAAATGCTTAGATGCCATTATATAATATTTAAGAAATATCGATAAACATCCTAATAAAATATCTAAATTTTAAAGCACTTAATAAGATATATATTAGGTCAACAACTTTGCTTCCGCCATTTTCCTATAGATGGCTTACGATAAAAACGGCGGAAGCAAAGCTGTACACCTAATAATAATAACTGTATTCCCAATAGTATATTTCCAATAACTATCTTCAATAGTTTTCCGAATAGTATTTCCACAGTAGTGATGAAAATATTGTTGAAGAACTTTAATAGTTTTTTTTCGCAAGGGGTAATTCCATATTTAAACCTATTTTCTTACCGTAATCAGCCGGATTGTGGTAGCTCGGACATTCGAAACCCATCGATGATAAAAATGGCACAAGTCCACCGACGTTCCCCTGATATATGCACTGACCCTCAGCCAGCAGGTACAAATGATCGAACATCTCGAACAATCTCGCGCTAGGCTGGTGTATCGTGCAAATTATCGTTCTTCCTGAAAGACGATTGATAATCTCGATCTCCAATGGCGGCAACTATAACTCAGCCGTCGTGTAGGTTACTCACCCCCTCTACTCAGCGACTTGAGCAGACTGAGGCACTGAAAGCAGGAGGAACTATCCAAACCGGAAGTAGGCTCGTCAAAGAACATGACTGGCGGATTGTTCACGAGTTCCAAGGCTATCGACAACCTCTTCCGTTGACCTCCGCTTAAATTGTATGTTTGCGTGTTGCTCGCTTCGCTTAGACCTAGCGTCTCGATAATTTCCTCGATCTGTACACGTTGGAATATTGTTCGTTATTAATGCAATGGAGTACTAACGTATCGCGCAGTCCGACTCTTATCTCCGCAAACACGGAAAAAAGAATTTGTTACAAATAAATGGACTTAATAAGTGAAGTAATTAGTGGTATTTCCCAAGATCTATGTGAATTAAATATTATATTTTGCATGTAGAACATACATATATAAAGTTGGACTTATTTAATTAATATATAATTAATATATAAACCATATGTATATGGACTACATATATGATATATATGATTTTTATATAATATTTCAATTGTTTTAATTTTTGTACAATCCATATATTATGTAGAATACACAATATGGTTTCTACTGAAATCATATATAAATTAATAAGCCCAAATTTATATATGTTCTGTATATATAAAATGTATATAATATCCATATACATGGATCTTTTCTACCTGGATTCTCATATAGCACAAGTTGTTCTCGGGAGCGACATAATATAGAGTGCCGTTGTAAATTGTAATTGCTACTATGTCAAATAAAAATTAATTCTATATTCATAGCAACATTCAATATGTTCCACAGCTAATAGTACCACTAATATATTACATACAAGTGTGTGAGTGCTACGTTGAATTGTAATTCTTGCAATGAAAGATGGATATTTACAATGTGTGTACAACGGTACTCTGTGTTACGCCGCTCTTGGGGATAACTTCTGCAATGTCAAATATCACTAATTACTCCATTTATTGAGTACTTTGTACAACATTCTTTTTTTCCATATACTTACCACTATTTTCTTAGCGGACGCGCTTATGTCTTTTCCTAACTTCAGGTTTGCCGATACCGTCATCGCCTCGTGAACGGTGAGGTAGGGTAATAGGCGGTCGTCTTGCATGATGTAGCAGGACATTTTTCGAAACCTTCGCAGGTTCCTGTCCTTTGAGTTTATGAGGACTGATCCGCTCAAGTGGGAAGTTCTGAAAAAAAGTCGAAGAGTGATATTCGTGGATTAGAAAGGATTTTGATTGCTGGAATTAGAATCTGTTGGAAAATTTGTATGGTGTAAAGAAAAAATGTTTATAACAGAGTATTGCCTTTTAGATTCTCAAGAATATTTCATTCGAATCATGAAAAGATTTTGCTTTAAAAAAGAATTTCCTTACTTGACACGTATTTTACATCAAAATATGATCCTAATTGTGATGCATTATAGTAACGCGCACCCACGCAGTAAGAATTATTTATAGATATGAATATTTGAGATTTAAATACTTCTAAAATATTACAGTGGAATATTGTACGAAATACTTGAAAAATATTTCAAAATCATTTCACGACGCGCGGCCGCGAAGTTTTGCCGCCGTAAGTCACCGCGAGAGGGCATTTGCGCTCTCTGTTTCACGCAAAGAAAGGAGCGCGTCTGGCAACTTATAAAAGGGCCCAGTTCACACAAATACCGTGTTATCACTTTACGCAATTCACTATCCACGCTTAATAAACCTGGTGGGATGTGTTCACATTTTTATCGGTTTGGTGTTGAAGAAATCTGTGAACATAATCTTCAGAACAGGGATTAAGTCAACGTCTGGGCCGGAATCTACGAGTAAGGAATGGTCTGACCCATCTTCATTGAAGGGAATCTGAATTCTCACACCCCTATCGTCAATAGCGTATACATAGGGATGTGAAAATTTAAAAGAAGTGTTTTCCTTTTATCGAGTAGTCCTTTGGAAAAGCTCGAGAAGGTTTTTACGTATATTTCTATTTGGCTATGGATATACATATGTATATATTAAAAATGCCGAGACTAGAAATATAAGTATCGTATCTCGAGGTATAGTGGCATTGTTGGAGTTAAGAGTTTTTATCGTCTAATGTGAACCTTGGTAATACAATAAAAGCATAATCAAATAGGTCATTGCGTTAATAAAACTTTGCGATAATCCTTAAGATAGCTAAAATTTGTAGTAACAATATCCTAAATTCTCTCATTTTCGATACACATTTCAAAATTAGAGATTTACAAAATTTACTCATGGAGCATTAACATAAAAAATTAGAATTAAAAATGGCGTTATTATTATTGTCATTGTTATTAGTATTGTTTGTATTGTTGACTTTTCTGTTATCATTACTGTCGTCGTGGTTATTATTGTTAAATAATGATCGCTGCCGCTGCTGCTATTGGTGTAGTCATCGCCATCGTCGTCATTATTGTTGTCAATACCATTATTCAAATATTACGATAATTCATATCATAATTGTAATTATTAGAATTACAAATTATCGCTACTTCAAAGTATACCACAAACTATTACATATGCGCAATAGTAATTTATAACTTTACGGGTATTCGAAGATATCTTCTCTATAGTCACACACAACACACACACACACACACACACACACACACAGCAGCAGCAGTCACAGGATAAGAGACAAGACTATGCTCCGTGCACGGTTTAAAGTGTCTCCGAGGAATGTGCAACGTTTATGTTTCTCTCGTAGTCTGCCCCGCCACAGTTGAGCAGTAAAACCACAATAAAAGACGGCTGCAGCTCGTATCGCTCAGAATGTCGTCAATGGGATTTATGCCCCGCGCCATTGTCGTTAAAAATGAAAGGAAAGGAGGAAAGAATACTCACTTGTATCCTGCCAAAACATTCATGAGCGTGCTCTTCCCCGCGCCGGAGGGACCCATGATGGCCGTCAATTCGCCGGATCTGAATTTTCCATTCACGCATTTCAATATAGTCTTGTAACCTGCGAAAGAAAGTTTAGCCGTCAACACTTTCAGCCTTTCCAATCGTTTGACGCGAGCTATGAAAAAAGGACATTTTATACACTGAAAGACATAATTGCTAGTATCAAACAGATATTTTTTGAATGAAGAACATATTATGATTTTGAAAATTTTTAGGAATACAAAATGTTGGTGAAGAAATATAATATCTTCGACTCGAGAATATCTTCGTTGAGACAAGAAATTCTTCTTGTGCGAAAACAAGAATTACTCAAACCAATCAAATATTTTCTTGCACGATGATAACCATCGCTTGATCCTGGAAATATATCATATTTTTGATTGAAGACACATTTTTTAGCACCAGCAATTATTTCTCTCACTATATATCTAGGAAAGATGACATCGTAAACTACTCTTTGGTGCAGATTTACGAACTCATTTGACATTTTAGCAAAATATTGAGCTCGGGAAAGAGGCTCCAAATTTTTTTTCAAGATTAATTTTCCGCACTCAGGAGCTCAGACAGCCCTCCGAAGCTTTTTTTTTTTGTTTAGTTGCTCATATTTTGGAGCTCAGGGAGCCCTGTACAATTATTTTGTATTTTATCCGCCTGCTCGAGGTTCATATGTGGCTGATCGATCGCTCGAAAGAAACTTTGGCCTACAATATCGAACACACAAAATTCACGCTTCTCTATATAAAAAGAGCAAATACGTATTGCACATTCATAAGAGAAAACGTGTACACAGAATTCTAAACACGCTTTTGACGAATTGCTTAAATTGGTATTTAAAACTTCGAGCTAATCAGTCACTTCTTTGTTACTTTGATGAATTTTAAAGATTAAGAAACTAGTGTTCAAGTAAAACACGTCATTTATTTGGACATTTACATAATATTTATATGAAAATTGAAGACACATAGCTGTGTAACGATCCAGGAATCGATTTGTTGCTCGAAAATCGCAACCATTCTATCGTAATTATTATTCTCATAAGTGCCACCAACGCGTAACACTTCAACGTCACTTCGATTCTAACGTCATCATGCCTTCTTCCGTATATATTATAACTTAAACATCTACCGCGAGAAAGAGAAAAAAAAACAACTCAGCATAATTCACATGAAGTCAACTCGAGTCAACCCTCCTACAGCGCATATTATTATCGTCTCATCGACATCTCATCCACCTCACCTCTCTTTCTACCCTCCGACACGCTATAGGCCAGATTTTTGAATTCGATGTCGACCGGCGGCCTCTTCGGCAGGTGCGTGAGGGCCACTGCCGGCCTCTTGTTCGCCTGGCCAGCAGGACTCGCGCCGCTGTGGTTCGGCACTTTTCTGGCGAGGATACCGCCCGTGCAGGCCGCGGTGGCGGACCCATTGGAAGCAGCGCTTCTGCAGTTGCAGTGAAGATTGTTCTGAGATCCCCTGTAACAGTCGACACACGCATACCCGGATTAAATCGCGAGTCTCTCTTCGCAGGCATATCTTCCAGAAAGCTTCACTAGCTTGCTCCAGTTGCACGACAGCCCACGCTCGTCACCTATTTACGCGGAATGAAAGACCCTCGGTTAATGAGGTTCGTTAAGAGCAGCTTCGCGATACCGAGAGGACAGTATTAAAGCCGCGCGCATGGCTCCTCTGCCGGGCGGACCGAATCGATGATAGTTGATACCGTATATAGCACATGTCGCACGTCCGCTTGTGGCTCTGACACTGATGGTCTGGCATCTGGGTGGGTTTTTCTTCGTGGATATAATGTTGTAGGTACTTGGATTTCTACACTTCAGTATGCGAGCAAATATAGAAGAATAACAAAATAATGACGATGAGAGAATGGAGAATGGTAATCCGCGGGAAAAAGAAATTACAGTAGGATTTTTTTCTCCATATAGGACCCCTTTAACCCTTTAAGTTTTACTGGGAGAATAGTTTCCCACCAGAGACCCCTAAGTCTCCTAGCTGAGGTTTTAATGGAAAACTAATACTACACAAGATAAATGTAAATTCTAATACATATGAGAAAATAATATAAATAAGTAAGGTAAGGGGGTAAGGTAAAGAACCGGGCCTTATTTAGCTACTGCAAAAAGATCCATGCATTTTAAAAGAGTAGTCTAGCGACCTCTGCTGGTAAAAAAAACCAACCAACCGAGTGTTTGTGAAACACGTATTTGTATTTTCTAGAAAGAGATCCAAGCGTGGAAAAAATGGCGCACGCGCGGTTCCTTTTCGAGTAACTCACTCCATTTCCTAGTCGAGCTCCGCAGACAGGTCCGTAAGCAAAACCTATACGGTTTTGTCGACGCGCATCTAAGTATAGCCGACTCGTTCGCTTTCGTCGATACCACTCGCCCGCGCGACCAAGTTCGAGCTCTGTGCACGCAGTAGTGGGGGTACGCTATTTCTCCTCGCTCTACTCCCCTACACCCACCGTCACCAAGGAGGTGCCACGTGGAGAACCTACTGTATATAGAAAGCGAGCCGGTCGAAAAGCACGTTGGATTCTCCGCTGATTAGATTCCGTGGGGGATGTCGAATCGATTATTCGTCACTTTCTATCCCGTCGATATGGTCGCCGAAGGGTGGATTTTTTCATCGCGCCAACGTTCGGGAGTTTTTCCCTAAAGGTAGATGAAAGTCGAAGTAATCAGTGGCGCTGGTCTTCTGGGAGAAGAAAAATGAACGAAATTCCTGAATAATTCTTCCGTGAAGGGGTTTTGCTGGGACAGACGAAGCCAGGGTGGGCTGAGTAGGGTTTCCTTGCTTTTCACTAATAACGCCAGTCTGGACATTGATGGGGTTTCGGGGTGAGTCTTCGAGTCGTTCGATTTTTAGTGGAATGGCGGTAGAGTATAATACTGAGAGCGAAATATTATTGATTTAATAAGCATCCGATTGCAGGCAGATTACTATTGACATTTCTTGTAGTATTTAGAGTAATTGTAATTGTGTTATTTTTCGAGCTAAAACTTTCTTTTTCAGATGGAAAGGATTTCGTTAACAATAATTAGCGTGATCAATTATTCTGTCTTCAGTAACTAGTATCAAATTTCGGCGTTATTTTTAGACAGTATTTTACACCCTGTATATAGTATGCAGAGTATCTACCGGCGAACCACACGCCAATAAACGTGCCCCAAATCGATACGCTGGATTAGGATGAAGATGTCTTCGTAAACGAGGTGAACTGAGATATTACAATGTAGGAGTAGTAACTATTTGAGGAAACTGAAGTTTCTGAAACTAATAGAATTACACGATCTGAAAAAAATCTTATGGGGATTTTTCGGAACCCCAAAGTAGGAAACTAGGGTTTTCAATCTCGATTAGCAGCTCAAAATCGGACTTTTATGGAATATTCCCAATTATTTATTTTATGTAGACATTTCTTTCTCTTTTTCTTCCTATAGGGATGCGGAAAAATTGAGAAAAAAAACTATGGGAAAGTGGGTATTACTTCCGGAAGTACTTATGTGTTCTTCAAAGTAAAGATACATGACTCGCATAGAGGTACCACGATAAATAAATTTAGGACAGCGTCGGGCAACGTGCCCCCAAAATGTCACGACATCAGAAGCAAACCAGTCGAGTGTCTTGAAACCCTGAAATAGGAAAAGAGGGTTAGCACATATCAACCCACATTTCTTGTATCTCGTAGGAATCTGCAAGGTAGAGGAAAGATTGACAAAGACTGCTATAGCGAAAAGTAGAAATTGCTTCTCGAATTATGTATTCTTTTCCAAATAATTATACATGACGCACGTTTACTGTAGATATGTACAAGGTAGGCTAAGCAACATGACTTCTACATCCAATAACGTCGACACGATGCGATTCTCTCTTCCACATATAATTGCTCTTTTTGCTAATTGTTTTCCGATAAATCTAGACGTGTGTGTGCCGAGAACAGCTGCGCATTGATGAGGTCAGTGAAGATAGCGTTTCGAAGTCACATTACCTGGTGTTAAAATTCGGTAATCCTTGGCTGATGCTTCAGCATGGCTGGTAGCAATTTTATAAAAAATGTCGATAAAAAAATTTCTCTGAAATTCTTTTCCCTGCTACACTCTACATTTTTGTTTTGTATTCACAAATTGTGTTGGAAGCTTCTATCAAACACAAAATTGTTTTCAAACTATTAACAATTTGATGCGAAAACACAAATTCCATAAGGAATGTATAGGAAAATGACGATGTGAATACTGTAGAATCACAATAAGATATCGTAAAATAATAATATATATCTATCGCGTAAATTCCCAATTGATTTGAATTTTACAATTAATCTTGTAAATTTAATTCACAAACGTGTTGGGAACTTTTAACAACGAACAGTGAATCTGTAGGATTCAGCAGTAGTTCGCACGAGAAATGACGGATCAAACTCCGAAGAGAGAGCGTCTCAATTTTGCACGCTTGTCAATGGCTTGCGCTTTCAATTGCGGAGAAATTTCCGTGCAATAGCATATGACCGCGGAGAAATTTTGCCAACAAAGCAGTGAAGTTCAGGCGCTATGGGTTGCACAAAGAAATTCGGGTCAAACGATAGAGACCCGGTCGATGGAGTACGAACTCACTTGAACGTGGCCAATTCTCCTTTTCCTCTTTCTCCTTCTCTTATCGTCATGCCACATCCAAGTCAGTCATCCCCTGCAACCAGTTTTATCTCCTTCTCTTCGGATTGACTTTGAAGATTCCTTATGAAATTCTGACATTTGAAATTGTCAGAAGAGATTATAGTCTTTCGTGGAATAACTTTCGAATGATACGATTCATAGTTTTGATAGCCTCAACGTCCTTCGGAGAATTTTTAATTTAAACCTTACATCAAAAGTTAGAAGGAATGTTCCTCGTATTTCATGTCATGCAGTACGACATATGTATATGTAAAGCAGCATTTACTTTATACTGTAGGTACAAAATATACACGTCAGTGAGACAGCCAGCGATATACGAGTTCGTACATACGAGTACATATATTAGTCTTTATTCTCACATACATATATGTACCTAGCTACGTCCATATCCACTTACTTCGACACACGTGTATCAGTATTTATTAATGCGTACGTACTTGCTACTAACTTCGACGGAAAAAGCTCTTCAGAAGCATCTGAATATGTAATCGAATACCTACTCGCTTTCTATCAAAACCTTATACGACTATCACAATATATGAAGGGTATACGGGAAGAAGGGGCTCATCGACATTTTGTATTTAAACAAGTTTTCGGTGTTTTTTCCCTATTTACTTAATAATAAAAACCCTCACACATGTTGGGGTATATAGATTTTATATTTCATTGCACATATAAACCTTTGACGCACATATAAACGCAGTAAAAACCTTTGATAAAAAATGTTCTTGAGGGTGACATAGAAAATGAACCTAAAAATTGTGCTCCTGTAAAATGTCGATGAGCCCCTTTTCCCCGTGTACCCTTCATATGTGTACCTTGGTATCGAATGAATGTCAAAACGAACGAATGGTTCTGAAATGAAACACTTCGAGGTATCTAAAAATTCTGCAAATAAAGCAACTCTCGATTTATTAAAATTTATCTATATAGAATATCTTTATTTTAATAAACGAGAGAAATCAAGTATACAGGATTCACTGCTCTTCTTCGAAACTGGGCGTGGTCTGCCGAACGTGTGAACCTATAACGGGTTGGCGGAACCCTTGTAGTACCAGATAGAGTGGAGCTATCGGGTATTGCAGAGGATAAGCAGGGGAACTCGAACAATTCGTTGTTGGTTCGCGTGTTCTATAGGGGTTACTCTCTGTCTCTCACAGCGAAATTCCGAACACCTGATATCAGGGAATTTCGGGTTAATGATCGCTCCAATCCAAACAATTATTCAATTTACTGTTAGAAAAATGTTGATGTATATTTTGAAATATAAGACACATTTAGTTTTTAAAACTGTGTTGATAAATCTGCAGCCTCTTTAATTTGGAAAGGATAAGGTACATCGATAAATGAAGTTACAGATTAAATAATTTTTTGAACGTTTGACTACGAAAGAAAGATAGACTCACCCGAGGACTGCATTATTGAGATTATCTTGTAGATGTAAAGATGGAGGAGGAGATCTGATGGTGATCTGATGGCTTCCACCCGCAATGAATTGCACTTGTTCGTCACCATTGTATCTTGGTCCACCTCCTCCACCTCCGTGCGAGAGATTCTTTACATCCCCCATCATCCTCTGCTGTCGGTAGTGCTGCTTCTTGCAACAAAGAAGCAGAAGATTTCCTATAAAATGCTGTTAAATTAAGTTCTTCGAAAGGAGATTCGTTATACTACGACACGTAGAGAAAGAAATTGTGCATGAAACTAAAATTAAATTTATTTGTACTTAATACAAATTTATCCGATGAATACCACATCTTGTAGGGCATGATAGGTATATAATTCAAGCCACGTTAAAATAAGAAGTTCTGACTTCTCCAATATACAATATATCTGTACCTCAGAGCCAGAGTATGTTAAGTCCAAATTTTTAGTTTTGAGATAATTGAGTTTAAAATATTAATTAAATATTAATATTATCACATTATCATTGTTATTTAATATATAAAACCCATTTTCGGCTAAAATGGACTTAACATACTCTGGCTCTGAGGTACAAATATTGATTACGCCCTAACTATAAGAAAATCGACACACCAAACGGTATTCCAATATTTCGAAGGTCGATGAATTCATCATACGACCCGAATAAGTGGTCTAACGGGTATCGCGGAAGAAAAAAAAAGTATCCCTGCGAAGCACTAATCTGTACAGAGAAACCGTCGAGAGTTGAACGACCTGAAAGTCGTTGCCTCGGAGAACAAGGAAGCGAGTACGTCATACCGCGGATGCTTCCTCAAATAAAATGATTAGATATATCAGCGAAAAGCGCCAAGAAAGTGATGAAAATTTACAATCCTATTTTCAATCCATCGAAAGTCATAAGAATAATTCAAATCTAGATAATGTAAGCAAAGGAAATTGTAGTGCTATTTTAAAAGAAGAAAAGACTTCTCAAGAAATATTGTAAAATTAATTTTAGTCTCTAACGGACTTTAGAATATAGCGAAGCACTGCACCGTGACGATATGCCGAACTGTCCTTGAATTGTCGAAAGTCGGAAGAATGATCTGCATTAATCGTTTAACGAAATAAAATGTCATGAATCATAAAAAGAAGGAAGGAACAAGGACGATCGATGTGAGAGAGACTATTGTAAAATATGTAGATAAAAATGTTGGTAAAAATGAATTGTAGAGCAAACGCGAATTCTTTTCCAAGAAAATATATATATCAATAGAAAGTAGTAAATATGTAATAGGATATAATTTATTCATAATAAATTTACATTCGTAAAATTTACATGAATCTTCTACTAATTATAAATTATCATACTAAACTCCAAAATACACACTATTAGCTTACAATATTTCCATACCGTTTATACTAGGTTGTATAATACGCATTATTAACCTATAATCTGCAATGAGAAATACGTTCATTTGTATTAAATAATTGTATATTTAAATGTAGCGAACACAGAGTATTACATGCTTGTAGAAAATATTAACTAACTATTGTAATATTTATTTAATTCGAATAATGCATACATACATATATTTTAGGTACATATTTTGGTTTTTAGAGTATTCATTTTCAATATTACGAATATACACATATAATAACTCACAAAGCTAGCGTGACATTCAGTAAGTTAAATATTAATATTTATATTAATTCACATTTAATATTTCACAAAGTAGACAAGTAAAAGAAAAAATTTAATAACTTATTATAGTCTTCCTGCATAATTTTTAATTTCATGTAATAAGTAATACGCGACTATTATTATTACCATATAATGAAAATATAAGTATTAATATAACGGATTATCTATCTTTCAATTCATTATACAGTCACATCTGCTATTTCAATTATAAGCAGCTGTACGTCATTATGAGCGAGATTCCAGAGAAATGAGGAATCACTTGTAGCGAATTTAAAAATGTTTCACATTGGGTGAACCTATATGCTTACGAATATGAAACATACGCTTGTAAAAATGATCAAAATATTATTTGATTAGCTATTCGCACACTCACTAAATCTCGCAACAGAGTGTAGTCTCACAATCAGCCTAACACATATTGTGTGCTTCAACTATCACTCTACAACGTTCGGATCACGAGTTCAACGTGCTCGCGGTGAGTCAATCGGAGTCATTAACCGTAAAGAATGAACCAGTTTCAGCGGACGAACAAAGATTATTTTCCGTTTACTTCAATTTGTTTTTGGAACACCGTGTACAGGATCTGACGTACCGTGTCGAGGACCCTGGAGACGTCCAACGAGCAGCGACCAAGGACACGCGAGGGATTGCTTCCACTCTATAGTTATATGGATAGGGGATTCGTTTGTTCTTGCAGACCTCGATTATATACAGGGTGAGCTCCGAGAGAATGGGAGTAGACTCTGCCGAACACGCGAACCACTAGTAGTCGACCAAGTCCCCCCGATTACATTTCTTCATACTGGATGTCCTATTGTCTTGCACGGAGAGACTACCCACTATTAGTTGACGTGTTCGATAGAGACCACGCCCAATCTCGGAGCAGATCTGCGAACATCGAATAAAAGCATGATACAGCACCGACAATAATGTCAAAGAAGCTTCTCTGATGATCGGTACTGATATTATGTAATTTCAGTGCGATAAAAATGGTATACTTTACGTAAGTGGTGAAAGGTTAAGGTTGTTCACTCTCTTAATACTGATAAATACTGTGAAGGTACATTGAATAAAGCGATCTTCTATTTCCGATCTTCTTATTTTATACCTACTGTAATTGAAGCTACCTTCAGTGGAAATGGAAAATTGTAAATTCTTTTATATGACATGTAAAACATACTTTGCCGGATATAGTATATTTGCATTAGCAAATATAGTCTTAATTACTTTTCTTGAAAAGCGATGAATTCGCTAATTGTTCAAATTGAACCTATAACGTAACGAATTGAAGTTTGAAGAAGTAATACGAAAAATGTTATAAGTAGGTACCTATTTAATATGTGGATTTAATCATAATGTACATAGAGGATTTCTCAGTACATACCTAGATATTTTAACGGATGAATAAAAGTGTTCACTCTCATTTTTTCTCATGTCACCTATTTACTGTTTTCAAACATAATTTGAGCAACTCAACAAATAATAATTAAGACATTCTATTAATCAGAAAGCAAAAATCATTACATGATAGTAAGTACATTCGAGAGCTAATTACTGAAACTAATTAGGGTCAAACTACACTCGGATAACAAATTAATTAATATAATCGAACGAAAATATTTTACAGCCAGACAAAACATCGCTCACTAAAACGAAATATAAGAATGAACGATTAAAATGTCCCAATTTGAATACAAATTCTCTTAAGCTATACCCATTTCTAAATTATAAACATGTTTGCCTGAGAAAATACAAACTTTTTATTTATAGACGTAACAAGAGATGGGAGTATCCTCGTCAAACAGGTCGCATTCATTTTAGCCTTCAAACGAGACGGGGGTCAAAGTTGAGGAAAGAGACGAGCAAACGGATTCGCAGCAGTCAAAACCAGCGAAATGCAAAAAAGGAAGAGTCGAAGTTTTCGCCGAAGTGTGATGAAACTTTTCGCCGATATATCGATGCTCGTGGCTTTTATCCTGTTGTGTCTTTATTCGAATTGAACGGCGCAGGCTGTCATCGCGATACGTGACTAAAGGTCTGAAGAGAGCGTACGGAGATAAACGGCACCAAAAGGCATAAACGGAAGAAAAAAGACGCAATTCGGTTTTAACGTTAATTTTTTTTCATTGCAAATTTGGCAAATTTGGACAAAATTATCTAATCCGTATTTTTTCATTTTCCATTTTCTGTCTTATCAAAGCTGGAAAACGATATTTTGAAATGCAGCTATGTCATAGTCTAGTAAGATTAGCTCCCTCGCATTTGATATTTGGTATTAGTGCATCTCTCTGCCTTTCCGATCACATCACAATCTTGTACTGAACTGTTTCTTTTCCGTATGTTATTGAATATGTATACGAATTACAAATTAAATTTAAAAATATGAATATTTTTTATGTTAAGACCGAATTTACCTCCTATTTGCCTAATCTTACGAAGCAAGTAAATAAGTATTTGTGAAAATAAAAAGGAGTAACAAAAGAAGGATTACCAGGCATACGCAAGATCGTACGTAGCGAGTACATTCGGTGCAGGAGCACCGAACGACCTCCGGGAGAAAGGACGACGCGTTGCATTGCCGGGTGAAACTGCGCATTCTATGGACATAAAGTTGCGCTAATCTCCGGGCAGGTATAAAGCTGCACGTACCTACAAATACCTAGAGGTACAGATAGCTGCATGTATTTCTATATTTCTAGGTATTAACAGGCACAAAATGGTTCAACGAGGAATGCGATGTACCATGTACAGATGTACCGGGGTTTAAGACGATACTTGAATCTCATCTAGTTGAATATCACATATAGAGAAGAGAAAATTATCCCTATGCGGCATGGTTCGTCGAACATTTGTCTTTAGCGTACTAAGAAGATATAAAGAGTATAGGTAGAGCCATCAATAAATTACACATATACAGGGTGATTCGAAATGGGCGCACTTCCTCTCGTAGAGAGATTCTTCGCAAAAAACTGAACCGAAAGTTCCTGTACAAAATTTTTGTGCTCCGCACAAATTTGGTGAATTTTTTTACGACTCAGGTGGTGCTTTTCGAATATTAGGGTGCCTTCCGCCGCTCCGATGATTGATTTCAAAATTCTAGGCTGCAGAGGAGGCACGCTGGAATAACTACTGCGAGTTTCGCTGCCGTCTAAAATCTTGTCCCTTGAATCTGACTTTGGATTGGATATTTTCGAACTGGATTATCTTGTAAACTAGGCGGAGCACAACAATTTTGTACAGGAACTTTCGGTTCAGTTGTTTGCGAAGAATCTCTCTACGAGAGGAAGTGCGCCCATTTCGAATCACCCTGTATGTGCAAAAAGTAAAGACCGTTGCTTTATTTAAACAGACGCACGATAAAGTCGATCTTCAAGTGATTCAAACAAATAATAGAATATTTAACACTAGAAGTACCGCAGGCAGTCAATTTGACTGGTGTTTTATTCTAAGTGCTGTTCATCCTTGATTATCTCTCGTAACCCATGAGGTTTTTGTCGAAATTAGGTGAACACCCTTTTGTAGAATATATTTAAATATCCAAGAAAGTTCTACGACAAATATTTTTCCACCAGCAAGAGAACACTGTGTATGATTGAAAAACTTAACCGACGTGTCTGAATTTAAAACAATGTTTTATCACGTTAAAAACAGAACAAGAAATTCAACTGCGAATAATCACTGCACTTAGCGTTTCTCGTAAAGCTGTTTGCTCTCCGGCGTTTGTTACGTAAAGTATTATATTAGTGACGACTTTTGGAACCCAAAAACTCAGAAGCGCTGATACACTTCGTAGGTCGAGCCTCTACTTTGCCTAAATTGTTCCCGCAGGCATTCTCACAGACATCAGCGTGGAATTAATATTAATTACGTGAAAAAAAAACGATCGATTGCATCACAGTTCCAATCAGCTAATGCGAGTGACGGAGACATTTCGAAAGAAAAAGAAAGAGGGCTTTGAAAGGTCGTCGGAGAAAGTGGGGTGAGATCGAACGAATCCAAGGCCCTTAGCAACCATTACCCAGCCTGACAATCGAGAGCCACTCGGCGTTTCCCATTTTACCCCACTTTCCCCTGATAGAGAGGACTAATGCGTAATTTTGTGCCAAGAATTGCACCCATTTTTGGACCACGCAACTATCACACGCTACTAGTTATTTCCCCTCGCTCCAGTTGAAATATTAGGTCTAATTGTTTGCTTTGCGGTTTACAATTACAACGAATTCGTTGGCTGACCGTTACGGAGCTCGAGCTCAACTCTAATTCCGCGCGGCACACTAGGGACTCTCTCCCCTCCATCCGACGTCTGACCAACACGACGCCCTTTTCACTGGCGGTATACGCAGCGCATACACGGGCGTCGTTCCGGATTGTATATAGTCAGGCGCAAAGGTACAGCGCCCTTGCAATTAGAGTTGCATACGTATACATAGATTCAAATGCTCTTGTGGTTACTGAGGCATCTACAGTCACGACTGTAAACTCAACTTCCAATTACGCGGCATAACTACGTTTAAAATGCTACATAGTTGCCTGAAAGAATTTAATTGCTGCTTCCATTGCAACGGTTTTAAATTACGAGATGCAACAGTCGTGTATGGAAAGTAAAAGAGGAGAGTGCACCTATTCTACGATCGAAGAGAATCGATCAAAATTTTCGGCAGTTCGTTCAAATTGGGCTTCGGTTGATCGGGTGAACAAAATTGATACCACGCAACGCTTGAAACAACAGGTGACTTTTTAAATCAATCAAAGAGTGACACGATGGTAAACACAAACGCTCACACATCGGTTCCAGCTACGCGGCTTAATTGGAGGCACGATAGTGGTTTAGCGCAACGGAGAACCACTTTAGTCCAGGTGAAGTGGAACGCTGCGGTATTTAATTTAATTGTTGTTGCGAGACATATTCTTCCACTCTCGCTTTGTTCACTTTTACTCGTTCGACGAAGTATGGAGTGGCTTAAGCGCGGCTACGGCAATTTATGCCAGAAGGTGATGCAAGAATTATTATTCCGATATTTTTAATTGGAATAAAATATTTTTCATGATAATTTTTTAGACATATTCGCAATAATCTATGCTCTTCAGTTAATTCTGCTACAGACGAAAAAAATTAATTAATTGTAGCGTTTACAAAATTTGTGATAAATTTCAGGACAAGACCAATTTATTGTTACGATAACTACAGTTTTAGTAAAAATTACAACAATGATTGTAATTTCTACAAGTTTTGCTGCAATTTTTTGCAATTTTTACTAAAATTGTAGTTATCGTAACAATAAATTGGCCTCGTCCCGAAATTTACCACAAAATTTGTTAATGCGAAGGTTTGCTTTTTTCTGGGCATCTTTCAATTGGTAAATTATTTGTTGATAATAGATATGATTAAAAAGACGATAAAAGAAATTTTTAATGAAGATAATCTGATAAATTTTAAAAAATCTACAGTTATTGGTGATCGATTTGTCCATTCTAAGTTAATAGATGTTGAAACGGTCGAAAGAAAATTTTAATTCGAAAAAATATGCGTTCAGCTGTGCTTGGAAATATTGAATATTTTGATAGAAATAATCTTGAAGCTCTCAAGGTAAGTATTGTGTTCACTTAATTAGTCTATTAAAAACTGGGGCAAAAGCATCTAAAGGTCAGAGATTACTTAGTGATGCGCAAATTGCACCATAAAAAAGTCCATCGTTATTTAAACACACTCGACGAGAGATGTAGTGTTTTGCGATAACTGTTGTTCGGTATTGTAACGTTTTATAAAGCATAATCGAGTTTTTTTGAATTCCTGCTGCACATTCTTTGCGACTCGGAACTCTTAATCCGACTCAAAATTTTTGCCGCTCTTTCACACAATCGAAAAACTTCTGTTATGTCACTTCTTAAATTATGTATAAAGAAACAACTTCCCAGGTTCGTCACTTTGGCGCAGCGTCCAATAAGTTACCAGCATCCGCATCTCGCCGGGAAAACGTCGCGTGAGGAGCAGGTGAAGATTCTTTAGATGACGACGTCGACGTCGGCCAGACCGATTGGCGGCTAGACGGTTGGCGTAAAATGACGCGTGACCATTGGCGCGTTGCCAGGAACCGACGCCCCGTCGGTGTTCCGTCAGGAATTTTTTCGATGCTTCTTCGTGGAATTTATTTAGATTCATTCGTTGGCTTATTTCTTTTTTTTTTTACTAACCCGTTTCAGACATTTTTCAAAACGATTTAAAATGACGCGAGGAGGTAGAAAAAATGATGGAGGTCAAACAGGATAACGACATAATAGAGATTACAAAATTACGTTCGCTTATGATTCAGAAACGCGGTGTAACATGGGACATAAAAAAATTAATTGGATTTTATTTTCGTGAAATGTTTTAAAAAATAAAAGTGGATTATAGATACCGAGAAAAAATTATAATTGAGATCTCGCAGGCAATCATAAATTACATGTATTCTTCATTACGCGATTACATTATTTTTCATTCGAATCTATGCGTATGTGTGATAGGGCAATGGCATCTGTCTGTCCGATCGATTTTCCGCGCTTCCCACGGATGACCTAGAAAGCAGAAACTTGTGGGGATGTTGTAGAAGGTACACTGAACTGATGCGCAAAAATTGGATAACCGGAAAATCTCACCCCAGAAGGGTAGATGGAGGCATGCCATGAGGAGGGTACCTATACGTATCTAAGAGAGACTACCGTTTTATCTATCGTAGGCGGACTTAGATAATAAATTATACCATACTGCGCTCACTGAAATGAATTGTTGAAGTCGTACTTAATAATATATCACTATATATAGCTAAAATATCATTTTTGTCTTCGTGCAGAAATACATTATTTTCTACTAGAAATGTATTATTAGTATGGCCTCTATTGCAATATAAAGCTCTGAAGTACTGTAATTAATTATCGTATAGTCATTGATTCATATTGTTTATTCTTACACATAATAAATATTACATTGAGAAAAAAATTTTCTTGATCGAAGAAAACGTATTGTTGCATAGTCCTAAACGCATATTTATTCGATTCGAATGAATATCGATTTGACCCAAATAAAATTCAATTAAATCAATAATTATATAATTTCAATCGACATTCATTCTAATTGAATAAGTGTGCTCTTAGGATTACTCAAAAATACGATAATTTCGATGAAGCAAAATTTGTTCTCAGTGTATAAATAGAAATTATATAATTATGCTAAACCATAATAATAATGCAACCCATTAATCAGAAGTCTCCACTATGTGACACGGGAAAAAAATAATGGAGTCCTTTAACAAATCGATACTCTAAGGCCTTCAAATATTATAGTTTATACAAAAATTCATATAGAAATCCTGTTAATCACATAAATTTTAAAATAAGGATTTTTACGATAGCAGTATGTATTACCGTCTAAAAACACTAATTCACATAAAAGCATTAAAACTTAATTGCATTTAGTCTTGAATTGATTAAGTGTATGATTACACAGGTTTACAAAAAAAAAAGTCCGGACTATTTGACCGGACCATGGTATTCCGAGGTATTTTTGCGTCCTGAATCCGATCCCGAGGTCATCTGAGCCCCATCACGTCAGAACAATGAGATTTCAAGGTCATTTAGAGGTTAAAATTACCATTTTTTGGGACTGGATCCGGGACAATTTCTCAAGCGACCTGTTGAGTTGGGGAGGGTAGCTGTTTAGGTCTTGAATACCTTCCAAACATTGGAATGGAGTCCTAAATCTCGACCGGGACTATCACAGAACCACCCCAGTGGATAAAATGTTGCCATGTGATTGTTGTATCTCGCGGATTACGATCTCCCTGTCAAGGCATCCAATTCCGGCGATCCGTTCACTGTGACAGTGGACCCAGCACTGACCCTAATGGCCTTAGAACCTTGGAGTCATGCTCTGGGTGCTGCTCAGGGCAGTCCCATTTCCTTATTTATTTATTTCGAAATCTCGTTTTTCTGACGTGATGGGGCTCCGTACGTGATGGGGCTAGGTCCGTAGCTCAAGTGGCGCGGACAAGCGGTCAAAATGCGCAACTTTTGGAGGAGTCATATCCACTCATGTCGCGAGGCAGGAGTCGACCTAGCCTTACTGACGGGTCCACAGACGACTCCTGGACGAAATACGAGCAACGTTGCCATGTTTATGTGTTGAGAAACTGCTATTTCCCATTTCTATGCCTATTTTAATTGAAATATATAAATAATGACACTCTCTCTCTCTCTCTCTCTCTCTCTCTCTCTCTCTGAGAAAGTTATTAATTTTAGTATCATCATGAAGCTTAAGATTTTATGAATATCAATAAAAGTTTTTCATACTAATGGTAACTTTTTATCGACTTAAAACCAACATTAAATACATTTTATTACCACTCCTCCATATACTACCATGTAAAAAAGGCTATCTTTAATAATTAATTTCTCAAAAACGGTACAGAGAATCGACTTGAAATTTTAACAGAGAAGACGTATTTAATATTCATTAATTGATACACAAAATTTCAAATTTTTGGTAATGCTTTCAGTTTGGTTTCGAAACTCCTTAATGTGTTTCGGAAGAGACTTCAGTATATAAATAGATGCAAATGTTGTGTTAAAAATTCCATATAAGCTCACGCAAATATATTCTGCAGATTATCTGCGGACGTGTCGTGCCTGTATAATAGCTACTAAGTATTATACAAAGTAGTCAACCGTTTGAACTCGTCCTTCGCTTTTACGACGCGACAAAGTGCGAGGTACGAGCCTCTCGACTCTCGTCTAACAGGCCTTTCGTTTGAAACTTATGGACCAGCTGATAGATCTATTGTAAAGTGAAGAGAAATGGTGAGTACTTAAAAAACAGGATCGAATAAAAAGACAAGAATAAAACAAAATAGGTTTCACGAAGTTTCATATCACGACGCGTTCAGTAATCATAACTAGCTCAAAGAATATATGGGGTGAGCATTTAAATTGAGATACGTAAATATTTGTAAAACAATTAATGCATTTTAGAAAAAAATGTTTCTTATAAAAGTTATTGCTTCAGAAGGAGAAAGAAAACTGTATATTTTATTTCTCATTTAGTAGACGTTTTCCTGGTCATATTAAGGTTACCGTTTTTTCTCTTTAAATGGAAAAAATAAAGAAGTAAAAAACCTTTCAGACAGAAGTCTGTTTTTTAGGTGCAAACCAAGAAATGTTTTGAAAAAACTATAGGCTTTCATTTGAAGAAACAATGTGTTGACCTTAAAATAGCTTTTAAAATATTTTTTTCTATAATAAAATGCGTTATTTTACAGATATTCATGTGTGTCTCAATTTAAATGCCTCACCCTATATAAACTATAAGGAAAATGATCGCCTTCAACAAAACATTATCAGTTATTTTACCACCACTAATACATTCCCTTTCCATGGACAATAAATTGTCGATCGTTAATACTTCAGATCGGACGCTCCGTCGATTACTTCGAAACGATCATTTTAAGAGGATTCATTCGTTAGATCGACTACATTAAAATTGCGATATATATCGGTGCCACTCTACGTCTACCCGGCCGTCCAATTTTCTATACCGTAGCGCATCCACTCCGCACTGCCTCCTAAAGCGACTCGGCCGATGCGCTCGATCTGCCGCGCGCGATCAAACACACAATGTCATTAGTAGACCCAGCATTCCCATTTTCAATCGTTAAGCTTGAGTTTAAGTGGCCAATTTCAGTGGGCGGCACTTTAGCACGCCAATTGCGGCTTACTCGCTCCTTCAGCGATATATCGCTCGATATTTTAGGATGGCATCAGCCGCAAAGCATTGGTTACATTTGGATTTGTTATATTGAAAATGGAGATCATCATCACTATGACCTAACTTGCACCGGAACTCATTTCTAATGGAAGTGTCCCTTACTATGCTAAATTTCAAGAGAATTAGCCAATCACGAAGTCAATCCTATTGGGCATGAATCTGGGTCTATACTAATCTATGGCCCTAGCATCATTATCAAAATTAATTATATCCTACCTATTATTTTTTTTTACCATTCCCATACAACACGCATCCAACATTTGGCGAGTTAACTTTTTAACCACTTTGTTATAGGTCGTGTAATACGTTCTACAGATGATTAGATATTCATTTCCTTGGCATCGAAAAAAATTGAGTTCGGTATGTACTCAGTAAGCAAGCATATTTGTGACGTTAAATGATTTCAAAATAATTCAAGTAAAATGCTAAACATGTATTCAATCAAAGCACATTTTTTTGTAAATATATTGCTACAATAATACAACGATTAATTTGAATCACTCTATAGTATTAATTTAACCATTTATTTAAGAACAGTTATTTGTTAACATTCACGCGACAAAATAAACGTCGATTTTAGAACAATCGATTATAGTAGTTTGCACAAACGTCGTGGCGATCACATATAAACGTATCTGGGCCTTAGCATATCCAACATTACCAAAACATTTGGACATGATGCAATTGCTTTTTAGTAACAGTTAAAAGAGTGAAACAAGCTGGTTACATTTCAGTTTTTACCGCATTTTCGCTACAAAAATACCAAAGAATAACCACCGTTTCCAAAATTGTTTCAACCATAATGTAACCGAAAGTAAACATACCTAATAATATGGTTCATAGCGCGAGTGATGTGCCGGTTTTTTTCGGTTATATGACCATAGTATTCATAAATTTATCGTTGATTTTTTGTTATAAAACAAACAAAAAAGTCCCAATAAAAAACTTAGACATTACTGAAATGAAAGGAAAAGTATTTAGTTGCAACCACAATTATTTTTTAAAGAAACAGTTCTATTATGGCTACATTTTAGTATTTATTCTACAATTTAATCTAAAAGAAACCACAATTATATCGGTTACATTTTAATTCAATTTCGGTAACAAAAATTCCTGGAATAACCGAGAATATTTTGGTTACACTTTGGTCACAGTGAATACACTAGGGCTATACTTATATATTCGAATATATCATTGATCGCTATTATACCTACTGTGCTTGTTGCCGCGGGTCAACGACCACCATTGATGAAAGGTGAAAGTGCGAATCTCTATTATGCGGATGGGAAACAGTTCATCGTCTGGCAAGTGACGAACGCCCTCGAATGTGGGAACTCGGGTGGCGAATTAGTGAGTCAGAAGAGAGATTGATCCTCGTTGTGGTCGCGAATTGGCGGACTTTATGGACGGAGCGGTATACCTAATATTCGACCCGGTTGAATGGGAAATCGTCAATATCGTTGTTACACTATTATCGATTGAGCCAATCGTGGGATCAAGAAGCCTTGTGTGCAGATCGTAAGGAAAATTGTGAATTTACAAAACATTCCAACACTGTAACCAGGCAGTAGATAGGACAGTAGATAGGACCCGTCATACGTCCGCCGCCTTTAGCGAGAATAGTCCGGTGGCGGACATATGACGGGCAATAGCTACTGCTTCCTATAGTTCCAGCTGCTAATCATGAGAATGGTAAAACAATGGACATATGACGGACTACACCTATATTAATTGCTATAGCTTCAGCTGCTAACTTCGGTATTGTGTGTCGTGATGAGACACGTGGACATTGTGGTCGACTCAGAGAAGACAGTTAAATATTAATTGCTCTTTGACGCATTGTATGTGATTTTTTATTTAACGCTTTTTTCAGTATCGGTTTTTGAGGTCAGGACTAACAATAAGTCAATGTTTATTTATAAGTTCCGACTCTGAATACCATTTGTGCTTTACCATTTCGGAACTCTGTGTCATATTAAGACTTATGCACTCAGAAAAAAATTTGATCAATTTAACCAAAATGTTGGACACAATGATCAAACTGTTTTAGTGAAATATGAATCCTCTATTTGTTTAGTTAAGCTGACCACGTTTTGGTTACAATAACTAAACATTTGGTTAGAATAACTAGATATTTGATTTAACTGACCAGTATATTTTGGATAGAATAACTAAACGCGTTTAACTACGTTTTATCATTTTAACCTATTTTTTTTCTCAGCGTGCTATATTTTGAGTACTCCTCAATCAAGTTAGTGGAGTAAAATACTCAAAATATGGCATATAAGTCCTAATATGTATAATACAGAGTTCCGAAGTGGTGTAGTACGTTATCTCGCGGTTTATCTGAGGCTGATATAAGATTCGTTATTATCTGGTTGCAGAAACGGCTATGCGCCAATCCCAGCAGCCCCGGAAGACTTTTACCTTACCGAGAGATTGCGTGGCGCATAGCTAAGCTGCAGCTGCGATCGAGCAACCCGTCTTGCACCGGCGCATGCTGTGGGATATCTGCAGGCATGTATCGCGTTACTCGAAAATACTTGTCAGTTAAACCAAATATCGCACATCCCGAAGAAAAGTGTAATAAGTCAAAATTTGTCCCTTTTCGGTTCTCTCGCGAAATGAATACCAAGTCTCTCTAGTAGGCTTGCCTCGTGGAAAACTGTAACAAAGTCAGTTTTACTATTTAGTTTAGTTTAGTTATTTTACACTTTTCTTCGGGATGTGCGATATTTAGTCATTCTAACCAAAAAACGGTCAGCTTAATCAAATAGATGAAGGAACCACATTTCACCAAACGATTTGATCATCGTCTCCAAGATTTTGGTTAAATTAACCAAATTCTTGTCTCAGGCTGTGGAGACATTCATTGCTTAAGATATGAGGATAGCTAATAAACGATTGGTTCGCCAAGCTGTAAGTAAATAAAGAAATTTGAGAAAAGTTAGCGGAAAAAAACTACAAAAGTTACCTAATTTATAGTAAGTATCTATTTGTGGATAATAATATTGTACTTTATTATAAGAAGTTCGATTCTGTAATTCCAGCTTATTCGCCAAATCCTCTTTTTTTTAATATAATATAACAATATTATAAATAAAATTTGAAGTGAATAAAAAACAGAGATTACAATTTCGTACTAGAGATCGTTCAATGCAGCCTACAGAGTCGTCGCAACAGTTTTATGAGAAATCGCAAATTTCGTGCGCACACAAAAGCTTACGTAACGCAGACAAACGACAAACAAAGCGAGGCGAGTCGACCGCCCGCCGATTCGACGGAATGATTTGAGACCCGGCATCTCATCTCGGCGAGCGTCTTCGAGTAATTCCCGTCGTTCGGGGAAACTGCTCTTCGTCACTCTTTCCCCCCGATTGAATCCGCAAAAATAACGCGTTATTTTCAGGTTTAAAACTATACATGTCCATCGCGCGTCACAGTTAAATAACCTCGAAGCACGCGTATTTTTGACGTGGCTATGTGCTAACCGGTTTTTTTTTTCCTGTAATTCATCATACCTCTGACAACAAAGAATATGAGTCTATTTTTTACATTAAAATTTGTCTGATCAAGTGAAGCCGTGCCGGCAATTATTATGCCTAAATGTGGTCGCGTCTATGGAAACGAATTAATCGCACGTTCTTTCTAAATTCTAGCGCTTCCACGATACGTGAATTTTTATGTTTATCGAGTAAATACAAATCAAGACGCATGATTTGATAACTCGTGATATGAAAGTTAAGTTACCTAATTGTGACGTTATTCTACTAATTTGGACAGCCACTCTGGAAATGTTCACTTTATTCTCGGATTTATGTTACATTGTTAATTCTGTTTTAAGGGAAATTGATGGATAAATTAACGGTGCATTATCATCATACATCGTGTTCATCCTGTCAACAATTTTGTTTTCAACCCTCTCAAATATCTCAAAAACGGCAAAAAAATCGGCGAAAATGAATGGTAATTCTGAAAGCCCACATACTTGTCTATCGAATGGCGTTAGAATGGTTCTGATTGGACAATTATTACCTTACAAAATTGACCGAAACCCGGGCAACGCCGGGTAGAAAAGCCAGTAGGTTTATAAGACAAGGAAGTAAACAAAAAATTTGTTTCCCCTCTCAGTTTATCGAGTACCTATTTCATTAAGGGCCGATATTTCAATGTCAGGTTAAACCGAAGGTTACAGATTACCGCTGGTTTTGGTATATTTCGTGTCACACGAACATATACCAAAAGCAGCGGTAACCTGTAACCTTCGGTTTAAACTGACGTTGTAATATCGGCCCTAAGAAATTTGAAGACGGTACAAATTAGTTACCTATTTCTTCATTGTTGGCCCTTCGGATACCCAGACAAAGTTGGCGCTGCACACCAACCGCATGTTGAGGGTGCCACCGAGCACAGGTACCTATACCTATTCTCAAGGGACAACTCTATCGACATTTCCCGACGATATCATGGGAAAGAAGATATTTCAACCGTCTTATACACGACAAATCTCTCGCAAAACGCGCCGTCCGCTAATGTATTAAAATTCTGACTCACAGCAGAAAAATCGCGGCTGATCTAAATGCATTCGATCGAGCGAGTCGCTGCGGTACCCGAAATCATTAAACTCCGCGAATACCCAAAACGAGCGCCGAGCAAACAAGCGCGAAATTCGGAACCGTTCGCCAGGCTGCAGCGTTTGCAACGCATCGACTCACCACGGAGCAACAGAGCGATGAGCCGCAGTGGTCGAGGTGGTATCCTGATTCATCCCCCGGCGACAATGAGCGTCCCTCGATCTCGGTCTCTCCTCGCCACCGTTTCCCCGCTTTCGATGCACTCTCTCCTCCGTCACTCACGACACGAACGCGATTTAACGCCCGACACCCCAGAACGAACGAAGAGGTGTCAGAAATCCGGGACTTCCCCACGGAAGCTGGACAGGGAGGATCTACGCGATTGCCTTGCACATCACGAGAGCACTTGTCGTATTGCGCGTATTCCGCGATGCGTGTGGGATAAGAGCAGTGTTCATTGCGCGCACCGTCAAAATCAGCTGTACGCTCGTTCTGTCGAGCTGCGTTTCTGCTCAGTCCGCTGGTTGAAATAAGCCGAGCTATCTCCCCTGTGTCAGTAACGTACGAAGGAGGGTCCGCTTTGGTCCTACTGAACCGGGAGACAAAGAAGAGAGGCGCAGCGTCGACGACGCGTACGTAGGTATGTATGTGTCGCTCGCGACTGGTCGCATGACTTTCCTCTGTATAAAACTGGATATTTGACTGCGTGACGTCGGCTCATGAACAGTTTTTCTTTCAGTTCAGGTTTTTATTTGGTCATAGTTTGAATCGTGTAGTGAGAAGATGTCTTTGTGATTGAGGATAAAGTTTATTTAAGAATAAACGCATGTTACTTACTAAATACGCGTTTTATTCGAAGAATGTTGGTTTGATATGCGTGTGTTTACTCAATTTTAGTAGACAAACTGATATTTATTTGACTGGAATCAATATTTGTTCAAATCATATGGATATTTAGTAGATAATGAGTAAATAGATGTATATTAGAGATGATGACATTCTCTGCTTCAAAGCATCGAGAATAAGAAAGGTTAATAAATGTGATGTACAGGATGTGGAGAAGAATTGTCTCAGAAGTTCATGCGTGAAGTGTAATCTATGTTAAAAATCAAATTTTATAATTGGCCTACCATTATATTTAGTTAATTCGAGATTACCAAATAATGCGTTGAAATTTTCTAAGGGTTGTTTTTTTAAGAATCCTTAATTTGTCAATGTATTTTGCTAATGGCAAATTACTAGGACTATTTCTCTATACTTTACTACGGTATGTATTCTTCGATCTTCTGTACACATCCGATGTAAAAATAAAACTATATTTCAGTCACCTTGCATAAATATTTCGAAGTATACTCTACAATATCAATGTAACTGCGATTACAGGAAGAAATGGAACTATGTGAACAAAAATACAATTTTTTCTATATTACTTATTACGATTTTGCTAAATATTAATCATAACCATAGATGTATCGATACTTATGACATATGATATGGTTTGTCATAATATGTATACTGAAATAACAAATAGATAATACCAGTAAGTGTATAAAGTACCTACTACAAATTTAATTGAAGGAATATTTTTTTATGGAAATAAAAAGTAACTAAGTACTTAATTTGCCACACATAACGCCATATTTCCAGGATTCTTTTAGAATTCTTTAATTTGTGATATTCTTCAATTGTAAAACAATATCATGAAGATTCTTCGAAAGAACGGGGTGCCAAACTACTCGTTCCGTCGCTAGCATCACCCGCGCATGCACGACAAAGATCCGGAAATTTTAAGGCCGAAATTCCGGTGATCGGCCGCGGGATTCTCGCCGTTATACGTCCGACGCGTGGAGAGGGAAAAGTGCTAACGAAACGAAGAGAGAGAAAGAAGGGACAGCGAGGATGTTGGAAGGGGATAGTAAGACTGAGATAGAAAACAGAGGAGGGAGAGGCGACTAAGCGCGCGTATGAGTCGGAAAGAGGGGGAAGAGGGAATGAGAAAGAAAGGAGAACATGCTACCGTACACCGCGCGGGTCGATACTCTGGTACCGAAACGGCCCGTCTCGGTGCACGTGCACTCGGCCGGGTGCACGCGCACTCCGCGCGATAGAGGGGCGCTCAGTAAGAAGGACGGAGCGAGCAGAGCGCACGAGAGCGAGAGAGTGAGACGACTCGGTAGAGCGCGTGTACCTATGAATGAAACGTCGAACGTGGATCCTGCGCAAGTGCAATGTAGATGTGCTACAGAAAATCCCACGGGCTTCCTTTACTTGACGTACCGCTCTCGAAGGAATACATGACTACGTTCGATTCGATATGACGGATCAGTTTGATTCGGTTAATTTCGGGTCTCTAGACGGCTGATGCTACCAGCCTATTAATAGGCGAGAACTTGCGCTAGTTGCTCTCACATGGGCTTTAAATATTTAAACGCGGAAGCGCCCCATTGGAATTGTACCTGATTTATACCACGATTGTGTGTGTGATAATGATTATTGAAAAATATGTATATGTGATATTTCTATTAGAGAATTGTAAGAAAATGAATAATTCAAATTATGAAATTATTAGGGCACTTGAAAAACTGATATTGCAATAACTTTTGACATTTTTCTAAAAATAAATGGCTTACAGCCGCAGTCATGAGAGTCAAGCTTATAAGTGGGTTTTATTTTCTTTAAATTTAATTTGTTTACGAGTAAAAAATTTAATTTTTAATTTACAAATATTTCTTATTCGGTCTAAAACAGGAATATAATCAGGAGATATTAATTGCAGAGAATTATATCAAGAAAAAACTCAGTTTTAAAATCTATAACGATTCTCCGCAGTATTTTCAAAATTATATACATTCCTGTTCGATTCCTTTTTTGTGCTTATGCTTCCAGTAAACATTATTCGAATCCATAATAAATGCGCATTTCGTATAGAGTGCAAACAAAGAGCGCGATGTGTATGCCTGATTTATACGACACACTCGATCAGTGGCTTTGCATTTTCTTCCTACTAGTATGACAATGAACAAATGACGTCACACTTCGAATACATGGAAGTTCCACCTCGACCTTCTACCAGCTGAAGAAGGACGAGAGAAGCGAAGTAAAGTCCGTTTCTGTGCCGACAGCCGATATCGTTGAGAGTTCGCTTCCTACTAGTGTTGCGCGTATTCGCTTCCTACTAGTGTGCACGTATACCAGTCCAAAGTATTATTACGGTATCGGTACGATGAGTGCACGTGTACTTACTCATCAAGCGTGCCAAGAGACGTGTCTCGTTTCCTCGCGCGCCTGGCTTGCTTCAGGAAGTGCGGGAACGATACATACAAACAACCGTGCACTCCCGAAAGATTACGTAATCTATAAGTTTCAATATGGTCAACTATTTTGGGAATTTCGCTTCGCATCAGGGGAGTATCTCGAGAGAGCGCGTTTAGGGCGCCGCACTAAATAATTTTCAGCTGTGTGCACGTAGATGAATTACTTATCTGAAGATTACGATAAATTAATTTGCCTCAAATAATTTTTTTCTCATGGATTCGTATTCAAATAATTAATTTTTCTGGAAGTAAATTCATTGTTATTAAACGAAAAGAAATAGTTAATTATATGAAAACACTTCTGTTTCATAAAACCGAATTTTCTCACGAGTTTATATCAAAATATACCATTGGTTACGATGTAATGCAAATAACAAAACGTCTAGAACAAAATATGTAGGGCGCCGTATTGAATAATTTTCGGCTCTGTACACCTATATAAATGGCTTATTTAAATAAGAACCTATATAAAATAAAATTTTCATCAAATATTTTTTTCTCATAAATTCGTGTTGAAATAATTCGTTTTTTTTCTGGAAATAAATACGTTATTATTAGTCGAAAAGAAAAGTAATTAATTATACGAAATAAATTTTTGTTTCATAAAAATTATAAAATAAAATTTTCATCAAATATTTTTTTCTCATAAATTCGTGTTGAAATAATTCGTTTTTTTTCTGGAAATAAATACGTTATTATTAGTCGAAAAAAAAAGTAATTAATTATACGAAATAAATTTTTGTTTCATAAAAATTAATTTTATTGAAGTGTTTATTTAAATATATCGTTTGTCACAGTGTGCAGTGCAAATAACAAAACGTCTGGAGCAAAACTTTCGCGCACAATTTGCGTTTTACGCTTGCGTTGATACGAGCAAAACACGTTACTAATTTGTTTATATTCCATAAATAGCGTATGATATTACATCTTCCTATTATATCGCATTACCTTTCGTTTATTGAATTTAAATGACACCTTATAACATAAGATGACAACGCATCTTATCGACTACACGTATACGTATGTGTCAGGAAGTTTAGGTACTTACCTATCGGTGGTTTACCTGCAATTTGAAACGTGTGTATGGATATATATATGTACATAGATAAAAAATATTTAACTTCCCTTTACACACCTTTCGTCGATTCGAAAAAATCTAAGTTTATATAATTGGGTTGTTGCATGAAAAAATATTTATATTTTTTATTTCAATTTGTAATCTGCATAATCAATGTCACACCAAAAAGAAAATGTCCAAAAAAATAATTATTCGCAAATGTATAAGTGCGCGTCCTACAAAATTGTGACATCATTGAAGTCAAAGAGACGCACTTATATATATATATATATATGAGAAGTAAATAGTCTTTACACGATGAAAAGAATAAGAAATAAGGATTTCAACAAATCACCAGAAGGGCGTTACATGGAATAAGAAATAAGGACTAAAATTCCAATCAGTCGGAGTCTTATTCTTTATTCTTTTCATTGTGCTATGGAGTTTAATGCGAGAGAGATTATCTAACAAGACGCTGACATAGCCGCATTTATAAATATCGTTTCCCAGCTTAAATGAGGCCGAAAATGAAAAATACAATGTAAGTAATCAAGCCCACATTTTTCGAACCTACGTTAAAAAAATATCTAGAAAACTCCGAATTATATAGGACACGTCGTGCTACCTGTTTTTTTTTTAACGCCACATATTTCGACCTGATAGAAGTATTGTCCATGCCACGACGAAAGCGTTTCCTCAACGCTGTGTGAATTCGGACGATAATTCTAGCCCGCGTGCCAGTGCACTTAATTCTGGCGTACACGTTCGCGTGAGAAACGCACTGGTCTCTACGCGGGAACGCGAGTGCACGTGCACTCGGGTGCGCGGAACTGCTCGCCTCTTTCGGAACAATGCAGGCCCTAAATTCCATGTTTGCCAACGATGGACTCGCAGCTTGGCTCCTCTCGGTTTCACAACGACCTGATTCCACAGCCGCAATGACAGAGTCCGCGCGATTCTTCGAACGAGGATCGTGATATCATTCGACGTGCAATTGTGAGGATGGGAATAACGGGTGATTAAATGTGATGAGACGGTAGCGGAATTTTTCTTCTTCGTAGATGACCGGTCACGCGTGAGGACGTCGCGCAGCGATGGATTTACAAGTTTTCTCGTCTAATCATTTAACGATTAGATGTGATGTCCGGCGGGGTAAACGCGTTCATTATACATGCTGGCCTGGGGCGAATGACGCAGTGGAACTTGTTTTTGAGGACTGCTTCTCGGAAAATTTATCGAATATTGTTTTAACGGGTGAATTCGCATTCGACCTTGATATAAAATTTGCATATACGCAATAAGAACAAAAAAATGTAATGAAATAGAACAAACATTCATCTGATACACGAATATTATCGCAAAAATCCGTATAAATATTGTCAATATTATTTTCGTTTTTATAATCTTATTCATATCGAGTAGTTTACCGGACTGAGAGTTATAATTATCTTAATTACTACCTGGCTGGCTACATGTACAACATGTAGAGATCTTTCAGCCGAGTCACACACACTATGCTGAAGATGAACTCAGGTTAACTTAAACCTTCCTTGGAACCTTGAGGCCTGAGTGAACTCTTAGTTAGTCCCGGTCTTTATCGATTTACCTGCTATTACAGAGAACTACCGTAAAAGTATGAAAAAAGTTCAAGGAGCTAACCCCTTCGAACCGAAGAGGTTTAGCTTATTTTTAAAACTAAGAGATGATTCGACTTTATAAAATTGATAAGAAGACAAATTTGTCACATTTTTAAATGAAGAAATTTTATTTTAACCCTGTATCGGTCCGGGCAAAGTTTAGCAATACCTTAGAAACAATATTTTTTGGAAGTTTAGAGTGACAAATAGCTCGAGTAACAATTGTAAATTATGCATTAAAGAAAACTACAATTATGTGTGTCGTGATGGCCAAATCCCATTAGTATAGCGAATTTTATGAATATTTGTGTCTAAAGAAACGATGTAACCATATGGTTACAGAAATCGATACAGGGTTAATTTTTAACCAAACACATGAGATTCCATAGATCTCTGGGTGACCCCCCTCTTAATGCATTTACAGATGTTAACAGATAACTTTCACTATTTCATATATAAAATTAAGGATTACATTAATAAAATAAAATGAACAGATATACTGTACTTTCTGATCTTTCGAAATAATTAGAAGACCGGCAGCTTTTTGCATCATGCAAGATAGCATCAAATATATAACGAAAATACCTAAATTTTACTTTTTAAATACATTTTAAGATGGAAAACAATTTTGTAACGTTCAGTTTTTCAAACATTTCATTAATTGGCCATTACAAATTTTAAATCACACATACATTTGAAATAGAGCTAATGCATTCTGAAACTTTCGCGCGTCGTGACGTTATTACACAAAGAATCTTATACACATTTTAGATTTGAAGGAAATGGAAATAACGGAGAATAAAAATTTAGTATATTTACACAATTTATTTTTTATATCTCAACATCATCATATCATAATCATAGTTGTAATCATCGAGTCATGACAATAGTAAAATTAACGCTAGAAGGAAGAAATTCGGCGCAAACGGAAACGATTCGGTCGCGGAGGGTGTTTATCTGAAGTAATGTAAAAAAGGGGGATATCAATTGAGGAAAGAAAGAACGCTTCTCGTGGTTTTGTAGAAAAAAACCGTTATAATTTCAATACAACATCTTCTAAAAGACCGATCAATCCATTTTTTCCTGATTTCGAATTTTCGTAAAAAGAAAGAAGTGAAGAAGGGTTTTCATAATATACATACAAACAAACTAACTAAAGGAATAATATGGTTAACGATTAAATGTGGCTCGTTTAAAAGTCTCTCTATTCTATATATATACGATGTACTTTAACTTTACAGGGTAGCAAATGTACATTGTGTGACGATTTGCATTCAAACCACCAAATGCCCGGTGTGTGTGTCTTCGTAGGAACTGAACCCAACCATCTTAAAACATACCTGCCTCGAACACGGAGGATATAATACATAATATATGTTAATAGGTGTACAACTTTGCTTCCGCCGTTTTCCTATAAATGGCTTTAACGGTAAGTAGTGGTCGAAATAAATAGATCATAGACATCATACAATAAACTTGGGCATTTGTCAACATAACCCTATAGAAACATTAGTCGATTTATGTCTGCATCATAAAGTTATTCTCGATTGAAAATGTCAGTTTACGAGCCAAATTCTCGTCATTTGCGAGAGGTTTTAATTTTCTGCTTCAATAATGAAGAAATCTGCGGCTGAGGATCATCGAATGCTCTCAAATACTTACGGTGAGGTCGCTATTAGTGAAAGAACGTGTCGTGAGTGGTTTTAACGCTTCAAGAACGGTGATAGCGGTGGAAGGGAGATGGTTTTCGAAGATGCAGAATTGGAGGTATTGCTTGATGAAGATTCGTGTTAAAGTCAAAAAAAATTGGCACGATCATTGGAGTGACTCAACAAGCAATTTCAAAACGCCTCAAAGACATGGGAATGATTCAGAAGCAAGGAAATTGAATTTCGGAAAAAAACGGCGGAAGCAAAGTTGTATACCTAGTATATAATATGTATAATATATATATATATATATATATATATATATTAATTTTACTTTGTTGCATGGTGTAGTGTATCTCGGTCACTAGTAGAGTTACTCGAAAATAATCGAAAGGAAATAACACGACAAATGTGAGGGTAAAAACGCGAATCGCTTCAGATTTTGATGGCTTCTGGTAATAAAGTCGTATCTTGATGTACCTCGTAGGGGTCTATTTTCTGACTCTTAACGACGATTTTTGGAATCGTTACATATTCTGCGAATTCTTCAGAAAAAGAAGTTCGCGAAAAATCAACGATGTTAAAAGTTACCGCAATTAGTCGCAGAATATAGGTATCAGTGTGGCCAGCGAACCAATGTTCTCAAATTCAGGGGTTTTTCCAGCTTTTCTAGGTTATAAAGTATCATTTTTTAAGGTTTTATAAGACTCAATTTGTTTTTGCAAACTATTACATTTTGCAAAAAAAAATAGAATAAGTGTTTAAGACCAAAATATGAAAGTGAAACTTCTTGATGTAGTCGTATAGTAGAAAGTTTAATTTTATTCTGCTTCCAGTGATCATATTTACTTAATTTTCAACACCTTTAACTTGACTTACGAAATAACAATTTCAAACTTTGTAATCCAGTTTTGGCGAGAAGCTTCGAACTATAAATCCGTTTAAGGAGGTTCGACTATCAGACGAAAACCAACTTACAGCCCTACTTTTTTATGTGATATACACGAATACTTTACACAACTAATACGAAAATTTGAGCAATATAGACCGCCTAGTTTCTTCGTTATTTTATTCTAAAGTTGACCACTTTTAACATATCGCCCTATGGGAGACGATATTGTACTAAGGTAGATTATCACTGACTTTAACACACATTCCGCCAACTTTAGACTTTGAAAGACTAGTGATTTGACAGATGAAATATTAAGGATTATGTAAAAAATAAGTAAATTAGGTTTTACCGTATGGTTGCAACGTAATATTATCATGAAATTCGTTTTTACTTCGCAAACCATTAGCACGCCATATTAACGGTGAGAGACTTGGCAACACGGCAGCGAAACAGTTGTAAAGCTCAAAGTCCGAACCTTACCTGGCGTCCATTCAAACTGAGTGCGAAATTTTAAAGATTCGGAACGATAAAAAAAATATTGCCCCTCTAAAATCTTTATCCAAGTTGAATGATTGTTGAAACGAAATCATGCCTTTACTTATACAACTCTTTTTCTTTTTTGACAAAATTTGCCTTTATACCGGCTTTGCTGCATGCTCGCGTCATCCGCCATAGCTGGCCACTGTAGTTCACGCGTCACTGCAGCCAATATAAAATATCGTGGAGTACAACGTTGCCAAGAATACAATGTGAAAATTGCAACGCACAATAAAAAATGTTTAAACTATAATCATATATCCATGACACTGAATTATCAATCGAATAACTGTTTTATGTCTTCAGCATTCCCTATGAGTTGTTTTTATAGATTATTTGTAATTTTTTATTTTTCTTTAAAATGTTGGACAAGAAGACTCTAACAACGATTCCGGAGTCATTGGCGCTCTAATAGTCCGCCATAAATTTTTCAATATTTTATTTACTAATGATTTTCGGCATGAACGATGCATAAAATGGGTTCATAATTCATTTAATTATTATTCCATAAAGTTTCAGATCGCCGTGAAAATATTTTTTTTCACACATTTTTGACTCTAAAGAAACAGTCGACCCTCCTTAAATGAACTCATCATCTCAATACATATGTAGCATTCGTTTGCCATTGCTTTTTGGTCTACACACTTAAAAAGAATTGCAGGTTTTTTCAAATTTTCAAGGATTCAAGGGTTGCTGGCCACCCTGCGTACTGACTAGAAACATATCTTCGATATTGATACGTAAGTGATGTGGATCTCTAGTAGAGATATGTTCAAATACGATTATGTTCCTAGAAGCCATTGAAATGTGAGTTTTTTTTCTGATTCTAAAGATTCTTTGGGACTGTACAATTGAACAACTGAGAGTTTCACGTAATAATTCTGCCTCATTGGGTGTAACTCTTTGGAAAGATCTTCCAAGAGGTTTTGTCGCACGAACTGATATGGAAGTAGTTGAAAAAAAAGGCGTTTCTCGATCACCCTGCACATGGTTCTTAAGTTTTCTATTAATACGTCTATTACGAAGTGTAGCGGTGCTGTAAATATTGAGAAGGCACGAATGCTCGTAGATATAAACATCTTTGCACGCCTTCAGTTTCCTCGTGTCGACGCGCGTCAGCAAAGATACACGAAAACAGTAAAGTTTAGATGCCTTTGCAAAAAAAATCACGTCTAAAAATGCGGAACGGGGGCAATATGCGATTTGATCCGATCCGCTGCTTAACCAACACCTTGTTACGAAATGGTCGGATAAATTGAACGTCTGTGTTTAACACTAAGTTGGCATTCGGTGTCTTAAAAGTACTCGTGCTTGCGATTAAGTATTAAAAAAAAGAACCTGAAGAATCTTTGACGAACCGTTACGCAGTAACTGATCTTGTACTAGCTTGTAAGAGATTTGAGATAATTACACCTTGCTTCGTTCTGATCATATTTAAATTGGAAACACAATAGTCTGATGAGAAACTCACGAACGGAAAGGAAAGTTTAAAAACTATTCTTTTTGGCTCTGAGCAAACTCGAACGCTTAGTTTTTCAATAGAATACAGAATTACGATTGAAAAATAAACTGCGGTATAAAATTCGCGAACAAGTGCACAGACCGATACGAAACCCGTTATACTGGTGTATATTAAAACAAACAGTCTATCTGTACCTTATGTAAAATCAGAATTACGGTATTCTTGGAGTATGACAAAATAAAGTTGTGAAGATTAAGTAAATATTTTTAAGCACAGTTACACTGCGAGTATATATATTATTCTAAGGAGTCTCATACTTCATTTTCGAGACTAAAATCGGCTGGAGGTACGACTCGAATTAATAAAAATGTTATTATCATAACAGTATGGCCGCCATCGTGTGCTAGGTTGTCTGCTAGTAGTAATCTTGTTATTTTCCGATTTCGTTACCATTACATGGTGACTGTGAATTTCGGAAATAATTTTGGCTTATTTAAATATGAGAAGAACATTCACTTCATGATTTCTGTTTTAATTACGCCGAAAGTAGTCAAGAAAATTCTAATAACCCAATGTATAGTTCCAAATTCATCACGAGAGTGCGCGATATGACTCCCAAGGAATCCTTAGTGTTGCGGAACACGTGTATACATATACATATGTCCAAATTGATCGTCGTAAAACAGCTTGGTCTGTATCTTCTTGTTGAACATGTTGCCCAAAAAATTGATAATAGATTTAAAGTGAATTTAAATATTAAAAATAATACCACAAATGAACCCAGTTATCAAATTTTTAATCGTACAAATGTGTCCTTGTAAATATATAAATATAATCTTCTATCTAGTTTTAAAAGTAACAGAGTTCATACAGACTTTGAAAATTAACCCTTTCAGTCACGACTTATGAAAACTTAAGTAAAAATATGTACGCCTCAGTGTACATCATGACTTAAAGGGTTAACTTGTAATCCATTGATGTGAGACTGAATAAAACTAATAAAATAAACTAACCAGCAGTGCACCTGTACTTTTCGGTAGTGAACATCGAGCTTTTAATATATACATTTAAAATTTCTTAATATTATAGCACTTCTTTTCACGTTCCAGTCCAAAAATTCGAGGTAATTTTCTACTCTCAAACCTTCGAGCTTTGAGAAAGTATATGCACGCAATGTATGCATATGTATGCACGCAATTCGAGTTTGCCCAGAAACGCTTCCGACTTTATTCAAATGTTCAAGCGTCCATGAAAAATGCATGTACGATGTTATTATTCCAGCTGGTGCTCACTGCCCTTGCACCCTCAATTTCTTTCATCTTTCCTATGAATCTCACTTTGAATTTAAGGTATTTCCATGGTTTTGCGTTTTTCTTACAAATCTCATGAAATTTTGCCAATCAAAAGACTGAAATATTACCCATCGATTGCCAAAATTTCAAAAGGCTGAGCCATGTAGTTTAAAAGAAAATGTTAATTCAAAATAGCATTTTCTACACTGACTTTCAATGGCTAACATGTAGAAAGACGGTACATGTCAGTGACGTTTTAAGCTATAACTACAGAACCAATCTTACAATGTTAAAGAAAAACTAACGGCGAATAAAATGATATTGTAGGATTATGTTCACAAAAACTGGAAGTGCTGAGCCATATAATTTCAGAGAAATTATAACTTAAAAACTGAGATTTTTCTTGAAACTGCAAAGTGGTGGGGACGAGTAACGATGATGTGGCAACAGTGCGCACAGCTGATTTAGCCCTCTCCTGTGACTATGGGACTCAGTAGTACTTTTGCTACCGGAGAGGGGATAGCCAGTGGCATGGCGCGGCAGCCCCCACTACGGCACGTAGTGGCAAGCACATAGCGGTATTCTAAGGAGAGAGAGAAGCACTGTTGCCACGATTAACGGGCCAGGCAGTGTATATGTGTGAGGTACATTTGTACACAGGAGGTCTCTGTGTAGCAAGGAGCTCAGAGAGTACAGAGCTACTCAAAAGTTTCGTTCGTGCGTAATACAGCTTGTGATCAGTTGTACTAAGTCCTGAAGCAAAAAATTTGAATACGACTGTCACCATTGAAATACCTTAAGGGGAGAAAGGGGCTGTGCGTTCCGGCTTTACAAAAATTGATTTCTTTATATTACAATTTCCCCTCGGTTTAGAATAACCGACTTTCAATATATTATTATCATAAATAAGTTTGGTCTATCGGTAATGTCAATACGCCAATACAAATACTGGCAGTAATTGGTTGAGTTGAAATCATCATGCTTACTGGAAGAAGCGCAACGAGGTTCGTATAATTCCGCATAATCGATCGCGTCGAATCCTTTAAACTCGTATCGTTTTCCTTTCAGTCAACTACTTGATTTATCCTAAAAAAGTTTAATCCCGTCTCCTCGAGTTTCATAAGTTATTAAGGGAACTCCGTACGACGCACGTACAGCATCTTCCAGCAAATCTGACGTCTCACTTTATAATTCAATGTGCTCAGGGTTTGCAAATCTACTGACAATACAAGGCAATACCTTTCTGTCAACGGATGTTACGGAATTGAATATTTATAAAAATGGGCTCTACCTCCAATTAGTTAAATTGTTTTTCATGATCCAAATAACGCGTTCCTATTACGATCGAATGATCTGAGATAATGCGATAAGACGTACGAGATTCAACCGCCTTGTTTCCCAGACGTAGCGACGGGAAGAAACTGTCAGTCAATTTGCCGATCTTAGAAAATAGCCAATTTTATAAAAGGAATATTTAACGATTATACTATTAAACCATAAAACGGCGCCATCGGTGTGTATATTAAACTAACGCGACCCACTTATTTATTTGTAACGCTGCTGCCCTCCATTTTAAAAAAATAAACAGTGTGGTTTTAGTTGTGATTTAGCGTACTAGGTTCAAGACAAACATCAACATTGCGCCTCTAGTTGCATATATATATATATACGTTTGTTACAATTTTAACATTAATGGTAGTAAAAAAAAGTTGTCATTTACATCATCATCGTGTTGATCCGAGTCATGAACCGGACATTGTATCGTGCATGTTTGTGTACATGCATGTGAAATGTGTCCGTGTACGTGTTAATGCAATCACTTTTCAACATTACAACTTTTTCAGTCTGCGTACTTCCCAAAACACCTGGAAAAGGAAATTGATCTGACTCGTCTTAGTTTTTAGGACACTTAAAAAAAAAGTGATGTTATATTTGAGAGAAAATATATACAGTAGGACGCCTATTATTTCGCAATCTACGGGAGGACTGGCGAAATAATAAGACACGCATCCAGAGGCATTGCTGGTAAATAATAGAGATACAGGCTTCACACAGCCTCTATTTATTGCATTTTAGGGAAAATAGGGGAAATTTTGGGGAAAAAGGGGGCAATTTTGGTTAAAAAAGGAGATCTTTCAGAAATCAGAAACGTGCAGTGTTTTAAAAAAATAACAATTTTTAAGATATACAATAAAAAAAACCAATATTTAAGCGGATGGAGCATGTATTCGTAACTTAAACATTTATATCTTATGTTAGGTAATTTAAATCTGAGTATCGTAATCTGATTTAAAGAAAAGGGACCATTTGTTGATTCCAGTTTCCGGTAAGAAATATTAATTCAATTATAGGTTATCATATTTTAAACGAAATATTGATGCAGATAAATAAAGTAGCGATTATAGTGCCATTTTAGCGCACAAAAAATGGACCATTTTGCCTCTTTTCACGTAATTTGAATCAATGAAAAGACACATCAACTGAGAAGTTTAATAATAAGTGATTTTAGAAAAAAAAATATCGAATTATAGGGGAAATGGGAAAAATTTCGAGTTTATGGGTGAAAAGGGAGAAACCTAAGAAAGAGTAAGAGAATAAAAGGGAATAAAGGACACAGTGTGAAGCCTGAGTTTTCATGTTCGATATGTTAACGCACAACTCGGGACTGCATAGGAACATGCATTGGCAATGCGTCATACCAACTTCGGTTCCCTTCACTGCGAGAAATCGGAGTGACGGCAAGAAAGTAAGGGATAGCAAAATAATCGAACGGCGGAAAATAGGCGTCCTACTGTACAAATTTACCTCGCAAGTAAAAGTGCTGACTTTTTTAGAAAACAAAGCGAAAAGGGCAGAAAATTGGCATTTCTCCAAATTATTTAACATAGTAGCCCCTTATGGCGCTTTCGTACATAAAAAGTAAGACAATGAATATTCTAGCTAGTTTTTTCCGGATGTGCCCCGCAGGAGACGTTAGTACAAGCGAGAACGTCGATAAACTCTGGTGAACGCATAAAGAACATCTGTATGGCATATTCTCCATTCTCCTCGAATTTGTCCTATTCAAAGATGAGACAAAGAAACTCTTATGCGTTTATCAAGATTTAGTCGACGCTCTCGCTTACACTTCACATCTCTTATGAGACAAATCCTGGAAAACACTCGGTGAATTCGAAATAGAGGACATTTTGTTACTGAACTAAAGTTCTTCTTCAAAAGCAAAATTTCAAATTCTTAATCGTGGTTTCATTTTTTACTCCGGTATAATTAAAAAAAAAAATTACATACTAAATGCGAAAAGTTACAATAGGGGACGGACATGTATTTTTCTCACGGAAGAAAATTTATCTAATTAAGAACTTCTCTGTGGAAAAGAATTTTGTTTAAACGTTAATATTTCCTTAATTATAAACAAATTAATGAGCGTGGTTTACAGCGGAATATAAAAAGACAGTGACGTACTAACATGATTCACCGATACATCGTGTCAATGGTATACAAAGTAACACGTTAAATAACACGTTAAATTTTGTACTTCTCTTGGATATCATAACGCGGTAGCAAAGAAAGGCGAGTTCATTCAGCCCGTCGTGACCACCTGCTATGTATTAATTGGTCCATCACTTTCAGAAATACGTAACTTGTTTAAGCTAATCGCTTCGAATAATGTTTCAGTTACGTTTCTTTATTATCTCATACATTTGTGTTGCTATTATAATTCTTCGACCTCTGCATTTATTCAAGTCCATATATGCGTTATAATTCTTGGAAAACTGAAAAACAATGGAGTGCTTTTCATGTATAGGGTGACGAATTCGTATCCCTCACTAATTCTTTTGATCGTAAATTTGAAAAAAAAAATTGGACAAAATTACTTATCCCGTATTTTTTCATTTTTAATTTCCCGCTTTATTTAACCTAGAAAATTATATTTAAAAATGTAGTATACGTCACAATATTGCAAGTCTATCTCTCACGCATTCGTTGCTTGGCATAAATGCGTCTCTCATAGCCTTTCGATGACGTTATCATTATAACAGAAGAGAAACACGTTATACAATAGAGAGAAACGCATTCATAATTTTGCAAATTATTTTTTCGGACGTTTCCTTTTTTGCTTGATATTTAATATGTATACAAATTACAAATTGAATTAAAAAAATGAAATGTTTTTAATGCGACGACCAAGTTACGTATTTATAAAAGTGATGGCAGTCCGTCATTAAATGAACTCCAACAATCATGTTCAACAATACGGATCCATCTCCATTGAATTATTGTATTCGGCGCAGCTGACTGACAAAACTTTTCGGTTATGCTCCATTAGTATAGATTATATTGGATTGAAAGGTATGTAGGGGTTGATTGGGCGATGCAATGAAAAACCACTGAATATGACGGACTTAAAGCCGGGCCAATCATGAACAGTTCTAAAAGGGTTTGAGACTAAAATGGAAATTACAGATAAGGGTGTCGCGTCATGCCGGATGTCGTGCGTCAGAGCAAGCGTCATTATAAAGCATCAGCTAATTTTATCGTGGGGCGAAAGTGACGTCTGGAAAAGCTGTGATCTAATTGGTCAATACGGACGACGCATGCTTTAGCGCACATCCCGTCTGTATTTCCCTTAAGAGGCCGACACACCCCGTCTGGAAATGCAAAGCTATATTTTCCAACATGTGGTGCATAAGAACCTTTCGTATTTTCGCTACCACACTTAAAAAACATAAATCTAGGGCCCTATAGAAAAAAAAAATAAATTTCTTTGTTGTAATCAATCGGCAAAATCAGAAATTTATTTTCTCTTTTTTTTCTCTATAGGGCTCTAGATTTATGTTTTTTAAGTGTGGTGGCGAAAATGCAAAAGGTTCTTATGCACCATGTTGAAAATATAGCTTTCCATTTCCAGACGGGGTGTGTCGGCCTCTTAAGGGAAAGCTTAAGTTTTTAAGCCTTAGCTTAAGCTTTTTAAGTTAAATTGCATTTTTCTATCAAACAACTCTTATATACACAAATGGTGAAAATTCTTTTTTACTTAATACTTTTTTTTTTTTCACATAAAGAAGCTTAGCATCCTTGATTCAAAATTTGTTTGGAAATATTCCTTCCCTATTGATATTTTCTTTAAATCAGGCTCTATTGATCTCTTAATTTGCGCAATTTGATCAGAAATTTCATTTTAAATAAGAGATTTGCTTAAAGGAAAATGCAATATCACGAATAACAATTTGCAAGAATACTTTTGTAGAAATACTTTCGTTCGAGACTCTAGGGTGGTACTTTTAGAAGAGGAAAAAGAAGAGAAAAAAATTCGAAATCGACAATTTTGTACGGTAATACATATTGAAATTTTTAAAAATGGCACGTAAAGTCATAGTAAACATAGTTTCCTTCAATAAGGATTACATTTCCACAGCAAATCGTCTAAAAATACAACCCCTATCAAAATGATAAGAACCATATCATTAAATCCCACTCCTCCTTTCGCGATTAAATTGTTTAAAGAAAACACAAAACTCACCATAACTTAATGGATCCTTAACCCTCTCTTTTAATGGCACCAGGAGCTTCGGCCAATCCTTTAACTTTTAGCCGATCGGCGGTCTTCAAGAACGCCGGCAATTGGTCCTGCGAAACGTTCACCTCTCCCGCGTACATGAATTCTAGGATCGCTTGAAGGTGACTATACGCGACATCCTTCAAAATTATTATTGGATGTTTGGACGGATTTTCCTGTGAGATCGAAAATCCGTTATTATACCTCAATCTTGTGAATCGTACGCCAAATCTTTTTGCTGGGATTCGTAAGAATGTACGTACTTCTAATAGAGATTTGAAGTAAGGACTGCAAGCGGAAAGGACCATTTTATGTGCTTTGCACGTCTGACCGTCACAGGCTAACGTCACATCCGTAAAGCTTTTTTCGTCTCGTAGATGCTTGAACGACGACACCATATTCGATTGAAAGTCGTTCCATTTTAGAAAAAACTGTTGTTGTTCACCAGCCATCGTCGGTGAAATATTGGTATCTATTGGCAGGAACGAAAATTTGGTCTACACCCAATCTAAAACAAAGAAAACATTGTTTGCTCTTGCATCGCTGATAAAATTCTCACTGAATTTAATATTTCCCAAAAACTATCCTCGGTATTTCTGCGAGAAAATATAAATAGCAAGTCGAAAGAGTCGACATCGAAATGAAAAAAAGTGAGGAATTGTAAGCTTTCAAATCAAAACATCAATCAAGCGAAACGCATAATTTCCTATAAACAGAGGAGGAACCGTCGTTTCGGAAACCATCTGCACCGATCACCATATTGCGTAAGACTCGAAATTTCGAATGTAAAAAATCGCAACGGAAATTACGCGTTCGATAAGCATTGCGCGGCGAGAAAGTAAAGTAAAATTAGAACCGCTTTGTGCTAATAATACATAATCAAATCGCTCCTCGACGAAACAACTACGAACATGACACGGTGGGGAAAAGCGAACGCCAGCCGTGATCAGCACCGAAATTCAAAAACGCGTACCAGCATTCTTCCGAGTGCGAGGCCCGAATTCGCGCACAATTGCGAACGGGTTTTAGGTTAACTCGTACGCGACTTTCACCGATTCCCCGTTCGAAGGCGCGATTGATGGTCAGCCAAAGGTGAAAGTGCACCGCGCAATTTGACGTGTACCGAGAGATCGCTGTTTTTCGACAATTCGATAATGGATGCTGGGACGCGGTTATTCGCGTTTCAGCACAACAATACGCGTGCGTCCGTCCGTCCCGTCATAGACCGTGTGAGCTACGCAAGACGGCCCAGTGAAATTTCCCGCGTGAGGGAGACGCGGTTAAAATATCGCGGTCGCACTTACCCCTCTGCGACGAAAGGTTGAATACTCTCTGGTAACGGTGAAACCAGAAAAAGATCGCGTAAATATATATTGGCGAGAAGTTTTTGCCGAGGGCGAACCAATTTTTTGTTGTGGCTGATACCACGGCGAGAAAATTCGGTCGGGCTCGGTCATTTCCGGCCACGTTCGTTCAAATTCGGGAACCCTCGTATCGACGGATACCGCGTGACCGCTGCCACCGCGAAGTGGCGCCACGCGCGCGAAATTCGCGACAAGTGCGGCGGAGTACCTACCTACCTATAATAGCGGATAATACGACGAGACTCGATAACCGGCAATTCCTCGGTACGGTGATAAGGTAATTGTTACGTTCTGATACCTACCATTATTCTATACCTATACCTAATAATAGTACCAATCGTAGGCATAGGTACTGACGATAGGCAGGAATTATACTCCTAGCGCCGTCTATACTAATCTTCGTTTGCGATTAGTTTCTTTTCTTGATCTCTTGGTAAATAATTTATAAAATCGGTAAAGAAATAATTCTTAACTATCGTTTCATCACATGCATTTTACATGTACACCCGGGGACACTGCCCCAGAAGGTTTTCCAAGGAATCCAGGTAGGATCCAGGACACTGCTCCCAAGAAGCAGGTTTTGCGCACGAGCGCAAAATATCTGAGCAATTAAGCTAGGAACGCACGGAGAGCGCTATACTATAATATGTATTATTACAAAAATATCGCTCGACATTATAACGATTAAGACAAAATGTACTGAACTATAACATATAGCTATATCCGAGCGATATGGTATTTTTACATGCCCTATAACGCTGGCTTGAGCTATATTTCACCAGGAGCTTCCTAGGAAGCTATAATATATATTATATAGTATAGCTCTCTCCGTGCGTTCCTAGCTTTAGTCTCCGATATATCAGTAGAAGGCGTCCCCGATGGTCAGCCGATTCTCGGTCGAAAGGGCCGGGATCAATTGATGATAAGATGCTTGACCATCAAACTGCTTTTCCGCCAGATGTTTTGGTTAACATTTACAACTTAGCAGTAGTAATAGTCGCTGGTAGATTGTCGAACTCGATTACCATTTGCCTTACTTGTCTTACTAATAGCGGTTTCCCTGACTATAGGCCCTATTAGGTACTATTGGAAATGTCAACTAAATCATCTGACAATTTGACAGTCAAGCGTCTCAAAATCATTTGTTCTTAACGCTTTCGATTGAGGAACGCCTGATCGCATCGGGGACGGCTTCCACTCTGGTACCCATTGAAATCTAATTGCTCGGATATTTTGCACTCGTAAGTAGGCAAAACCTGCTTGCACCAGGTAAATTTGAACTGCACTTTCATTGTCTACATTGTAAACAAATTTGCATTTTTCATCTACTTTTATATAAAGTATCTAATACATGATTATGAAAATTAATATATTTCATTATGAAATTGCCCTTACAAATTTCATAACAAAATATATTAATTTTTATAATCACGTATTGAATAAAAGCTTTAGCTATACTGCTCACACAACAGGCAAAGGTGCACTATAGCAGATGTTGCGCTACATTATTCACCAACATGCATGTTGGTTCATATTTACCTATATTCAGAGAGTCCAGTATTTTGAACACAGGTAGCAATTTTTGCAAGTGTAAGCAACTTCAAAAGTGTAGTGCAATTTCTAAAAATGGCGCAATTTTTAAACTTGCAATGTTATTCAAACGCTGTAATACCTAAACGGCGCCATTTTCCAGGTTGTGCAATACAAAAAGTGTACAAGTCTGCGAGTACCATAGCTACACTATGTATAGGTACCTGTATACCTAAAAGACTCAAGCACCGCGCGACAAATAATAATTTACTAATCGTATTCGATGCTACATGTTGTATAATAATACCTGTTAGCGCCGAAAAAATGCACGGAATAGTAGGTACCTATCTATGAATGTTAACTCCGGAAAGAAACGACTTCGCCAACTCTGTACATTTTTATAGCGTATTTAGTATATGTATATGATATAATTCGTTGTTATCAATCAGATATTTGATTAATATAATGTGAAAAATGTGATTACAGTACAATCCCGTTATAAAGAACCCTCGATCTAAGGAACCTTCCCCTCCGTCACGGTTGACTGAGCATTAGGCGCCCCCACTCCGTAGCGCGTTACATTTGTATTGTGGCTCGAGTGAGTCACGCCCCCCTTTTATCGAGTCTGGAAGTACCTAACACGCGGATAGACTCAACACGCACGGTTTGATTGAGTAGTGGGGGAACCTCTGTTCCTAGAATTTTTCGGGATTACCTTCCCCTAACTGCCCTTGGGGTTCTTTATAACGGGATTGTACTGTACCTATTACATTATAGGATGCAGAATTTTTACAACGATGTGTGGTAAGGATAACATGTACCTACTTTTCGGAAGGCCGGCGACTTGTAATTTCCTTGTGGGTATGGTTTGTCGTCCTGAGAGGGGGCATTCAATTTTCGAAACTAGCTATTTTAGCGGTTTTTTAACATTCTTTACTCAACATTGCGAACATTGTCCTGCGCTTATTATTTCTGATTATAAACTCATCTAAAAAGCTATCAAAATTTAATTCTTTGCTAATTTCGGAATGTGCATGCAGTACCTATATCTATAAAATTTAAATTTGACTGCAGCATAGTCGAAGATATATTAACCAAAAATGTGTTTAGCATATCTATACCTACGTAATGCAGAAAAAAACACTGCGCGGTATACGGTGTCGCTGGCATCGAGAGTACGATTCACAAGAATTTTACACATTGATTTGTGGACGAATAATAATATACAAAATTGTCGATAATGTTGATAAGTTTGAAAAAAAAAAAGTTTGAAGGGGAAATTTGATCGTGTGCGTTGACTCCTTTTTTCCCTAATTCTTAAATTTCATTCACTTAAAATCCTGGGTGCGTGAACATTCCACACCCTCAAATTTCTTGGCTGTGGAACGCTTCATATCCCCCACAGTGTAAACAAATTCTATTACATTTAATATAGGTAATTGTACATAAAGCTTTTATCCAATACGTGTGATTATGAAAATTAATATAGGTACTCCGTTATGAAATTTATAGGGGGGATTTCATAAAGAAATATATTAATTTTCATAATGACGTATTAGAAAAAAGCTTTTATAAAAGTACCTAGGTATATTATAAATACAAATGTTTTAGGTACAGTGCATACCATAGTCGCCGGCTCTGACTCTTCGTATTCGATAATAATTTAACCAGAAATCGTGGTCGATTTTGGCGCCAATCATAATTTCATAGTTATTTTAACCTGTGAGATTCTGGTTACAGTAACAGGAGATCAGGATTCCTGTAACCAGGTCAACTTGCAGCATGGTCAATTGATGTCCCCAAACTCTTTTTATATACCTATGTAGTTGATACTACCATGCAATAATATTATTGATCTACTTTTGTGGTTAATTTAACCATGGTGCGTGGCTACCATGAACAACAATCTCGTTGTTACTATGACCATGCAACAAACTATACTTCGACTGCATTCGTGATCTGCCTAACTATAAATATGGTGCTACCAACCAGGAAAAGTCAACGTTGCAATAATACTTAGTTGACTTTACTACCCACTTTTCTCTCACTCAGTGTATAGTGCCGGTGCATATGTGATGTCAGAACCAAGCGTTTGTAAGTGTTTGCGTTTGCTACGGTGGGACGTTCCAACATCTATTCCCCTCGCTGCGGGGAGTCGAAGTGACGAAGGAAAAATAGGGGATATAGGTAACTACTTTCGAAGACTGCGAGTTTATAGAGATTCCACTGTAGATAATTTTTTTTCGATAAACCTACAAATCACTTCCGCATTCACAAAAATAATCTCTCTCTCTTTCGATCATAACGCAGCCGATCCCCAACGACCACTTTTAATCCATCAAAACATCTTTCAAAACGTCAAATCGTTCAATTACGCACTTTTATCTCGACGCGCGACGTCGCACACCTGATTAAAACCTATTCGCGAGAGAAGCGCGCGTGGTGGCGAGTAAGTCTCATTGACTCGTCTGATAAAGCGATTAGAACTCATCTCTCTCCGATAAACGCCCGGCTACCGAAACATTCGCGAAATCATTTTTGCGTCATCGTCGGGACGGCATTACCCATAGCTTAACGTGGAAAATGCGCCTGAAACAAATTGCTAAACTCCGTGCCATATTACATAACGCTATACTTATATTAATCGTCGCGCGCCACGTGACTTGGGTGGCCAAACGACAGGGGCTGAAACAATAGGGTCATCCTTTTTGCGATAACGCCGCAGTTGGCTCTTAGAAATCACAGGCCGAACGCGATCAATGACCCCCGCGCGCCGCGGAGAGTCGTCCCACAAAATAACGAGAAAAGCGAGCCACCGCGACGACTCACGAACTCGCGCGAAGGGTCGACGAATGCGTCGAGAGGGTGGCGTAGGTGTGGTCCCGGGCAAGGGCGAGAGCCGGTTCCATTCGGCGCTAATGCCCGAGACCCGCCTCCTCGGAACAGTTCGCCACCCTCGGCGTCCACGAATTACAAGCGCGCCCCGGCGGTACACCGGCGCCGCGCTGGGATGGTTCGTCGATATCTCCAGAAAGCGGAGCTCCCCGGTCCCTCGGAAGACCCTCCCCTCCGCGCCGATTGCGGCCGGTTGCGCAATCTCGCGCAAGTAGAAGTAGAATTTTCGTCGAGTCGGAGCCGCGCGCCGATGCGCGACACACTTTTCGGACGCGCGACCGCGCCGCCGTCCGCTACTCACTCGTGATTACGTCGAAATCGTTCCGTGTGATTAAGTCCGATGCGGTTATCGGGCGCGCCGTTCCTGCAGCAGCCGTTCGGCTGTATCGCAGGCGTCGTAGGATTTCGCGTTGATGGTATATTAGGTATAAGTATAGACGCACAAGAAAGGCGACCGCAAAACTTTTCCTGCCGCGCGAAGCTACGCGCGCGCGAGTGAGCGCGGAAGGGGACGGGGCGCTTTAGGGCGGGAGGAACGAGCGGTGGAGGGGGGAGCCGCGGGGAGGGGACGGAGCGCTCGGCGTGCCGCGCATGCGAAGTCTCGCGGTGCACGGAGTTGGCGCGAGCCGCATTGAAAGCTTGCGACATGTCGCCGAGGCGCTCAGTCGCGCGCCAACATTCGTGGGGTTAATTTCGCTTGGCTCGATAATAATACGCGGCATCGCACAGTCGGCGCATCGTATCGCATCCGCGGATACAAGTGTCGTATACAAAGTTGCAACGCATCGCCCGTCGTTCGCCGCAGACGGTGTCGTGCACGGACCCACGTCCCGGTGGTATCGTCGCGAACGTGACGCGGCTGATAGAGAAACGAACGCGGGCACGCCCCCTTTTGCCAATCGCGCGCGCAACGGCGAGGCGGTACGCGATCGCGCGGGTTAGCCGTTCCTCGGTAAACACAGTGCATGTAACGGAGTGAAGCGTAAACAATCGCGACGAGGAAGAGTTTTTTTTTTTTTATTCACTCTCCTACCCGCGTCGTCCGTAACGACGCTCACCCGCAGCCGTCGGGTTCGTCTCGCGCGTGGATCCGTGAGAATACACACCGAAAGAGAGTCGCGGGGAGCGAGTGAGAGACAAAAAGAGAGAGAGAGAGAGAGAGGTAGTGGGACCGAGTTCTCTCCGACGGACGCACCGAGTGAACGCTCGCGCGAGCGAGCGGTAAGTGAGAGCGGAGGGGGTCTCGCCGGGGATATTTGTGATGTGCGACTGAGTGCGACATGGAGTCTCCAGTCATGTATGACTCCGCGGCCCACCAGGCCCAGGCCCAGGGACCGGCGGACCTGAAGAAGTCGCCGCAGGTTCTCAACAACAATTCCGCGCTGCAGGTGAACCACAACCAGCAGACGAGCAGCACGGGCGTGAGCAAGGTCTCAGCGAGCAAGGCGACGCTGCACCAGCAGTACGCGGAGCACTGCGCCGCGGCGGGCGAGCTGACCGATCTCAACACGCCCGAGATCTCCCTCGATCTCCAGCACCTCATCGACGACTCCCACTTCAATGACGGCCTCCTGGACATGCTGGGCGCCGGCAACGGCGGTGCCGTCAAGCACCCGAGGACGACGCCGGGCTACCCGCGCACCACCCTCGCCTACATGCCCCAACCGGTCCACAGCGGTGCCAGCTACCACCAGGGCAGCAACAGCTGCAGCGACAGCAACAGTTCCAGCTCGGAGTCGCCGAGCATCAAAGAGGAGCCGCTGGACCCCGCGGACTTCCGCCGCCACTGCCCCCAGTATCCGCCCAGCGGCTACAACCCCGCGAACGGCCCGTTCACCAATGGCGGCCCCACCTTCACCACCCTCACGCCCTCCACCGTACCCGGCGGACATCCGGTCCACCAGCAGCAGCGCGGCGGCCCCATGAAACCCGTGATGGCGCACCAGCATCACGCCGCAGCCGCCGCCGCCGCCGCCGCCGCCGCCAGGAAACAGACCAAGGCCATCGACAAGGCGAGCGACGAGTACCGGCGACGGAGGGAGCGGAACAACATCGCCGTGAGGAAGAGCCGGGAGAAGGCGAAGGTGCGCTCCCGCGAGACCGAGGAGAAGGTGAAGCTGCTGGTGAAGGACAACGACCTGCTCAAGAAGAGGATCGAGCTGCTCACGGAGGAGCTCAACGTTCTGAGGTCGCTCTTCAGCAGCGTCGGCGTCGTACCTGAGCAGCTGCACCGCGAGATCTCGAGGCACCTCGATCAGTTCCAGCAGCACGCGGTCGGTCCCATGTAGCGCACGCCGCGCCGCGAGCACCGGGAAGCTTCCAAGGCCGCCGTCTCCTCGGGGAGGATCCGTTCCGCGGGCGCGTTTCCGCGTTCTCCCGGTGGTTTCGTCGCGCGCACATGTGAAAAGGCGCCGTTGGTCCGTCCTCTCGAATTCGGCCGTGCATGATACTCGGCCGAAGGAAGGCTCTCTTTCTTTCTCTCTCTACCGATCGCCTTCTGGCGTTGCTCTGTCCTTTTCTCACCGACGACGAGCCCTCTGCCGGAGGGAAAGCGAAATTCCAACGGGAACGTCGAAACTCCGATCGGTTAACGACGCTTTCGCGCGCGTAAAGCTCATCTAACCCGACCCGACGATCGGCTCCACGCAGCAGACCACGCCAAACGACGCGGAATCGTGTTCCGATTTCGCGCGAAATCCATCAACCGCTGGCAAATTTGAACGGCGCATTTGTAGATCCGTATTTCTCGCGCTGCGCGAGCCCGATTTGTCGGAATAGGTACGGAGTCGCGCGAACTCGGTCGGCAAAATGATCTTTTCGTCACTCAGTGCGTAAAACTCGGTTTCACGGGCGTCCTCAACCCCGTTAACCTCGTATTTGACACTTAGGGCCGGTTTTACCAACAGGTATAAACGCGGTATAGCGCTATACTGAGAATAACCATAAGGCTTAGTGCTGGTTATTCTCAGTATAGCGCTATACCGCGTTTATACCAGGTTGGTAAAACCGGCCCTTAGTGACTAAAAACAGAATTCGCGTTGTAAGGGCGTTTCGCGTCGTTTTAACTCGTGCGGAAAATTCCACACTCGTTAAAAACGGCGCTTCACGCCCTTATAACGAAAATATCTATTCTTCGAATCTCCGCGCTCGGAACGGCGACCAGGAGGGGGGACGAGGATTCGGAATCTCGTCGATCCACGCGGAAGTCCAGAGAGTGCGACCCTTTCACTCTCCTTTTCATCACCGATCGGCCTTCCGATTCTCCGTGTCGCGCGAGGCGACGGATCGGCGAGGATAGAACAAAAGTGCCTTTTACGAAGAAGACTCGGAAAACGGGGGGAGGGTGGCGGAAGAAGTGCGCGGGACACTTTGTGTATCAGTACCTACGGAGGAATGATGCGCGCGCCATTTTGCGATCCCCCCGAGACTCAGGCGCGCACGCGAAATGGCGGATCGTATATTCTTCTCTCTTCTCTTGTACCTATATTGTACCTATACTTTTTACCACGACGTAAGACTGGGTGGTCCCTGCGCGAAGTTGACTTTAATTCACGGGACCATCTCGTTGCACATACACACACGCGCATACACACACACACACACACACATCGACACGAAACACACTATTCGATAAGTACCGACGCGAGCGCCTCGCGCTAACGTGGACGGAAGTCGCTCGCGCTCGCCCCGTTTGCGCGCAACTTCTCACGGCTCGCGTGGCGTTGCGATCGCGCGGGCACCTTCATTCATCGGATTTCGAGGCGATCGATCGTTCGGGTTCACGACACGACCGTCACTTTGCGTATAACCACGGATAAATCTACGAATAGGTAGGCGTACACTGAATTACTATAATTAGGACGCGCGCGCTGAGGTGTAAAGATTCTGTTTTAACGTTTTTTTCTTCCTCCTTCTCTTCCTTCCGTCGATATTTATTTATCGTTACCTAATAAGCGCGCCGCGTGCTAATCGTACGGTGCGCTGTAAAGAATTTTTTGGGAATTTTGTCCAGTTATGCATAAGTAGGGAAAATCCTGAGAAAGAAATTAAGCATTTTCTTGAAGATAAAATAAGGGACAATTCGGTGTTTGTATCTATTAAAAAGATGTTCATATTTTTAAATTCAATTTGTAAGCTTTGTGCATATTCGATGTCACCCGAAAAAATAATTATTCGAGGATTTATAAGTGCGTTTCTCTTTACAAGATTGCTACGTCATCGAGAAACTAGAGAGACGCATTTATGCCGAACAACGAGCACGTGTGAGAGATATAAGTGCAACGACGTAGCCGCATTTTTAGATATCATTTTTCATCTCAAATGGGGCCCAAAATGAAAAATGAGAAAATACGGAGTAAATAATTTCGTCCGAATTTGTCGAATCTGCAATAAAAAGAAATTAGTCAGAAGACCGAATTGCTTCCCACGTTAATTTTGAGAGAATTCCCGAAATTCTTAACAGTGACGTAGTTCGGTATCGTGCTCGAAATAAATCCCACCAATATGGACGTTTTTCCAATGACACTTTCCATTACTGGCTCGGCTCCATCTCCGAGCGATCCGAGCGCAACGCCGAACTCGCACCGTACCAGGCATGCGCGCGCGCTTCGCCTACGCATACGCCTCGGAATTACGTGTACGCGGGGAAGTCCCCCTCGCGATCGCTGTGACTGTATACCGGGACATACCCGCCGCGTGCATCCAGAAAACGTACACGCAGATATCTTTGTATTATAGCTACAATTAATTCGATTATAATTGAGAATGTACGTAAAGTTAATATATTTTGTTCACACACAGAGAGAGGATTATTGTAATTGCATATTTTATTTAGGCACGTATCGAGGAAATCGCGCCGATCGCCGCGCGCCCGCGGCAGCCGGTCGCTATTATCTAGCTGACAAGTCTAGTTGAGTTACCGTAATGTGTGAAGCGGGCTTCATTGTTTCATTTTCGTTCGATTGTTGATTGTGGCGAGTTAAAGAGCGAGCGAGTGAGTGCGCGACGCGCGGGGACTTTAATTGTAAAGACATCGCGTCCCCGCGTGATGCGAGTATCGGGTGAGTGCGCGAATGCGGCAGTTGTATGCGAGGACGCGCGCACGCGCGGGCGCAAGTTTCGACGAACGTGAGCGCCCACGCGTATGCGCGCGACGAGTGTCGTACGCTGGGTACGAGATTACCTGTCACGGTTGTCTTCTTGTCTATGCACAAATATATTTTGATATAAAACTCATTGAAACTACTTTTTCGTTATTCTTCACCTCCGTTCCATTTCCTCTTCCATTAAATACGACCTCTCTGATTCAGTTGATTGGATTTGTATGGTAATTTTTGCATGAAATTATCCCTTTAGTCGCGCAATTTCTTTGAAAAAAGTACAATTTTTGATTTCAATTAATGAGAATCAGAGTTCGAGAATTCTGCCTCTTATTGAAACTAGGTCTGATTAGTATCAGCAATTATAGGTATGTTGAATCTCGTCTTCATCATCGGACGATACGAGTTAGCGCTACGAATATTTCTTTTTAAAAAGGAATGTCAATTATACGATTCATTACATTTTTTTTGAAATGTTCGACTGCGGCTCTTTGAAGAAACAAAAATGTAAATATTTTATTGATCACGCTTGCGAGTTATCATGCGTAATAACACATTTCAGTGAATAACTAAACCTGAAAATCTCAATACGAGTAATGATTCCTGCGAGAGGAAAATTCTACCTTGTGTGGCGGCACATGTACGGAAGGGTCTCTATCGGAATTTAAAATCTGTTAAATCCTTCAAAGTTGGACGATATCCAGCGAGCGGGACACGTCATAACTTAGGTATAGACGACACGACGGCTCAGCTAAATGACCACTGACGACAATGCAGGCTTTGTTTTTAGGTTGTCACGTGACGAAACTCCCGCAGACGACGCTACGCTATTCGCCTCTTCGCGCCAATTCGGGGGGTCGGGGGTCTCTCGAACCCCACCGCGTCGGATATAGAGTCGAGCAATTTCGCCCCACGCGTGACGTCATTGGGGATGAATGAACCATCTCGCGCGTTACTGTCGTTTCTGAGAACTTTTTCTTTTCGAGAGGCCGAAAGTGCGTCCTGACCTTACAAAACGCGAATCGATGCTTGGCGAGAGCTCAAAAATATTAGGGACGTCACACCGAACGTCTTTTCGTCGAGACGCTGCACACCCACACCGAACTTTTATGTGCGTATGACGAAGGATTTAAAGACGATGTGTAATACATTGTAAACAGTGACGATTTCAAGGTTCATCCGATATATGTAATATTTGACTTCCTAAAATTCACCCTCAAATGCTAGGTCTATAGGTATATGGACCTGGAGCACTTCTGACGCCCTCGAATACAATAATTAAGAGCACGCGGAACGACTGGTCCTCTCCGCCGACAAAAATATTCATTCTTATTTTAAACTATCATCATTCATATGTAAATCTCCGTTCGATTTACTCGATTATAACAATTTTTTTTAAAATGGCACTGCTTTGAAGAAAAAAGGGACATTTTACGAAAACAACTTTAGAAATGTCCATTTAAAAAAAATGAAATTTAAATTTGCATGAACTATTAATTTCATAGCATTCTCCAATCTTTTCTACCATAATTTGACATAACAAGACATTCAATGTCATTGCAAAGAACAAAAGTTACATGCGGTCAAACTTGCGAGGTCCACATTGAGATAAATAATTGCTAGTGTCAAAAAAAATGCTTCTTGAATCAAGATCACACGATCTTACAAATTTTTAAGAATACAGATTCTTGATTGAGGAATATACCATATGAAGCTAAACTTACTCGCCAGGAAAGAAACCTCAATCACTGTTATCTCATTATTTTTCTTTCCTGGCGAGTAATTTTAGCCCCATGTGGTACGTATGAGATTTTATGATTAATTATTAATTATTAATAGAAAAGCTAACCGCGAGCCACAATTTGGTTCACGTACGCAGGAAATTCGAAATATGCTCCACCTACTCTCGGAGCCTGGGAGTGAACACCCTGTCGTATGTATAGACCGTTTAGCTACAAGTAGTGTAAGCTTGAGATGTATCATTTTGGAGCTAAGCGCCGGTCATTTTGGGGAATCAAAAATTGTCACTTGTCATATTGCAATTGGTAGAAAATTTATTAATATTCGTAATCACTTATTATTAGGTACAGACGAAATATCACAGCTACTTTACAGCACCGTATTATCATTAACTTCAACGTGAATAAGACGATTCTCGCTTTGTTCTTTATCCGCGAATGCGCTAAAATCATCTATACATATCGCCTGGATCCTTATCACGCGGAGACGTTTTTCTTCGTCGCATGTATATCCGTACACTCTCGTCACACACATTATAGTCTAAGATCCGAACTAGAAACGTTTTTTCTTCACCGATCTGCTTACCGGATGAAAAGTATTTTTTATCAAACATAATACGTCAATGAACATATCGCGTATGGGTAGGCTAATAAAATATGCTCAAGACTACCCTTAAAACTATATAAACAGGTGAGCTGATATAAGCAATTTGCACCGATCTGCTTACCAATTAAACTATATATGAAAATAAAGATAATTTTATGGCAAACACGATGGTATAACCCTATCTGCAAAAAAATCGGTCATGAATCACGGTTGTAAGAGGCTTTGAAATTTATCGGAGCTAGCCAAGATGCGCGTACCTACTACAGGGAAATTTGCTATAGGACGCAACGTAGGAAGTGGGCGCGACGCGACGGTTAGATGAGAGAGAGTGCGTACATGCTGCTTCCTCGTACGATTGACAAAGATAACACTACTAAAATGCCGAGAAAAAGCGACTACGATGGAGTAGGTACTGCCGGTAAACTTTTAATTACTTTAAATTAAATATAAAATATTAAAATGTGAGAAAGATTTTTCAAATATTTTTTCAATTAAATATATGGATGGGGAAATATTAATAATTCTATCACAATAATAATATGTTAGTGATAATTATTCGATAAATTTGATCTATTCTATAAAAATACCACAGCAAACAAACAGACAAATTACATTTTTTAGAGAGCGATAAAAAATCATTAACAAATTGACGGTGTAAAAAAACTTTATCATAAAACACAATGAATACAATAACAATCTTTACAAATATTATAACAATATTACAACAAATACAATATTATAGCCTTCCAAAAACTTGTATGTTGCTGAAATAAGAGAGAGAGTGCCCAGATTTTATATAACAGTAACCTAAACAACGCAAAGACTCCAAGGAGAATTTTTCTTAACAATTTATCATTTCAACTTATGAAATCTCACTTAGAGGAAAGGTCTAGAATTTCGTCTTTACCTTCAGATATTTTTAATGCGTTACAAACCCACCCCATGAGCCATCGCCTCGACTGTCTGTTTAACACATGTTCGGAAAAAACTTTCACTCGAAAACGCGGTAAGAACGTTTTTCCCCTTTTTCTGTACTTTCGAGAAAGAGAGCCATAAAGTAATAAATTGTCCCTTCCAGACAGGCAAAGATAAAAATGCAGTTAGTTGTATCTTGAACGAAAATAATTTTACCAGGGATCCAACAGTAATTGATTGAAAAAAATAACCATTGAAAAAAATAACACTACATTACATTTATGTAATAATGGGGAGCACGCATTTTTCCGCAAACTGAGGGATGTAAACAGCGAGTCGCTCGTAGTCGCTTTTTCTCGGCATTTTAGTAGTGTTATCTTTGTCAATCGTACGAGGAAGCAGCATGTACGCTCTCTCTCTCATCTGCAGCAGATCGGTGCAAATTGCTCATATCAGCTCACCACTTTATATAGTTTTAAGTGTAGTCTTGAGCATATTTTATTAGCCTACCCATACGCGATATGTTCATTGACGTATTATGTTTGAAAAAAAAATACTTTTCATCCGGTAAGCAGATCGGTGAAGAACGTCTCTAGTTCGGATCTTGTACTACTTATTACGAGCAGCGGTTTATTACTGGCACTCGTTCGATTGAAACGTAGAAATGACTAAATATATCCGCCCAGCTATATCCACACGCATAAATGACTTCTCTCTCAGGTATAAAACGACAGAGAGGACACGTCGGATTACGTGCGGTGTGATGCGACGCTAAAGGCGGTATACACGACTTTATCGTCAAACGGATTCGTCACGCACGTGCGACTAAGTAAGTTGGCTTCGATATCCCTAATTCCAACGAGCGCTGTTATTATATAGCCGATGTCTCTCTCGTAGGAGAGAGTGTATACATTTTGTATACGCCCGAGCGCCTAGGCCACAAAATGCATACAATATGTTTGCTCAAGTCCGCGTTCGAACTGATAAACAGGTTTTCCGACCTAAGTGGAAATAAAGCCGGGAGAATTTATTACGTTTTCACGTAAGCGCACACATACAGCTCGTAATCTCGATATGACTGAAGATGATTTAAGAAGATTTATATTGCGCCCCCGCTCGCGCGAGTAGCAGCTGACAATGAGTTTCGCTTGAAATAAAAATTGTTCTCGGTCGAGTTGCGCGACTTCCGTACCGACGGAGCGTCGAATCAGAGGAAACGAAAGGAACGTCCATGCAGTAGCGAACCGCTACAATTGGCTGACGCCGTGCGGGAAAGGCCACGCCTCTTTTCGCGGTGGATAGTTTTACGCACTGTACAGAAGCACCGCGATTATCTGAATCGGCAATCCGTCATTCGACGATCGAGTTCCTTGGTGGTGCTCGCCGATTTGGTCGCGTATCTCGAAAGGTTTTTATCGTTTCGACTGTTTCATTACTCACGTAACGCGCAGTCGAAGAATTTCCAGGTAGGTATATCACGCGAGATAAGGCACTAGGAATGTACCTATAGATATAATGGCACACGTATATGTGTAATTAGAAGTATAATGATGTCGGCGCACACCAATTCCGACACATATTTAATCAACTTAAGTGCCTCCACGGTCTAAGTGCGATCGACGTACAAACGTCTATATATACTTAAGTATACATATACATATGTGTAGACCATTCCTCGTTAAATCTGACACCTTTGGAATCTCGGACTTAAATTATTTTTCAAAACCTTTTTCATAACAAACATCCTTTACGTAAAATTATAAGAAAACGCATATATTTTTATTCTCTCATTTTGCATTATTACAATATCTTCAAAATTATATCGAAAATCGTATTATCGCTTAGAAAAATTGTTCTATTAATTAAATCCATACGTCACTACGTCTATAGACGTCATTTTATTATAAATAAAGTTAACATTAATTGTTTAAGTATTTCGAAATTCAGATCAATGAACTGCTACCCTCATTAATTATCATTTTCATTCATGGATTTTATCGATTTAACTCGCTGAACGTCATTTCCTTATATGGTAGTCCCCTTAAATAGTGGTAAATCCGTAAAGACAGGGGCCTACTATGGGATGTTACACATCCAGGATGGCCCTCAAAGGATTAAATTTAGCGATACTTTTAATTTCGCATTAGACAATTTTCTTTTACGTATAAATATATAACTCGTCGATTAGTTCGATTTTACCGATCAGAAAAAATAAAAATTTCATCGACTCGATTTTTAAACGTGCAAAACAGGATACCTACTGCAGTCAAGAATCAGTGAACGAAACGAACCAGCGTGCATCCTCGGTCGACTCGGAATTTGTTTGTTTTACCTGTGTGCCACATATAAGAGAGAATGATTATTTAAATACAGTTGGACTGCGAACGCATGCTCTTCCACGAATACTGAACCCCGCCCGCGTGTGACGGAAAGTTATGACTGCAACCGAGTATAACCAAAGTTGTAAATACGAACACACAAGTACTCGTATCTCCGCCTCGGTTGAATCCGTCCTCATGTCCACGGCTAAACGCGCGATTATGATGCAATATCGTTTTGTGATTCCGGACGAGTGATTTTTTGCATTCATTGTATCATCGAAGGAATTATCCTTTCGATAAAATTTTTCAGCGAAATATCGTTGAACTAGTCAAATTTTCCATTGAAGTAACAACTCGAATCAATGTTCAGTTGGCCCCTTGGAAAGCTTACTTATTATGCTAGTCCGGGGCCAACTGAAGACCGACTGAAGTTAATATTCGCGAACAAACGGCTTAATTATCTTTAAACAAATAAGCGATAGTTCCGCGTCATTTGTCCACGGCTATATTGAGATATTTGCTTTTCTGGTTACGTGTAGGAACCTAATTGAAGGGGCAATGAGATAAGAACGCTATTTCGTATAGAAAAGGTAGTATACTCGATTTCTCTCTCTCTCTCTCTCTCTCTCTCTCTCTCTCTCTCTCTCTCTCTCTCTCTTGGAACTATATTGTAATAAAATAGGTAGATACGTAAGAAAATTAAGTCTGTCGAAAAGTGCAAGAAAAATATATCTACGTTTCTTCTCTCTCCAATTATACGACAAAACGCGAAACGCTACTGCACCGCGGTTGTATCACTATTCAGCCGCACATAATCATAGGTGAATCGAGTATCTAACAACTTATTTTCTTTCGTATACAAAATTAGTTGAAATGCTGATCCGATATCCATACCTCAAGAGTGGAAAATATTCAGTCGCGCACGCGGTAAGTCTGAGAAAACCCATCAACGACGATCGACGCCTCTATAACGCGCCCGGAGGGAAATGCTTTTCCAAAACTTTCTTTTTTCAGAATGTACGAATCGTCGTACCTCGAAAGGTGTCGCAAGGGGCGCCTTGGAGAACGGAGGGTATTAACCGCAAAGTCAACTACGCTTTCCCTCGCCACTGCGGGGCAGAATTTACCATCGCTATCGCCACAGCGAATTCGAACAGCGTTTCACGGGCGCGAGAAGAGAAAATCGGGGAAATTTCCCGTCGAAAATAGATAAATAATGTGCCGCCGCGTATCCAGGTGAGAGTCCGGCACGGAAGCGACCGCTATCGCGCTGCTGTAAATTGTTATCAATTAAACTAGAGATATAAATTAATTCAAACTCAATCGCATTTGTGTAAAAGAAACTTTCATTATTTAGTGAAGGACTTAATGAGCAAATTCACAAATACTGATATGAATTCTTACATTTTACTAGGAAGACTCCAAGGTGTTAGGTACTTCTTTAATATCGTATTAACAACACAAGCCTTTTTTTACGCCTTATTGACTTCAGGTGTAATCATTGTGAATGCCGCGAGTATTACTACTCTCATTAATACTCGGCGTCGGAATGTTATTCGTCCTAATGAAGCGAATTTCAATGTTTGCGACACGCCGACGAGAGTTGAGCGCAACAGACGCGGCTTCCGGATGATAGCCACGCCTGTTATGCTTAACTTGTTGTTGGAGTGTTTCAGGGCCGCTCTAATTCGTATGCCAAATATTGAAATTGATATCTGAAGTGGAGCGATTCTGGAACGCTAAAGTTCGGCTACAGTGATTTGACGAGATTACTGAAAATTTGGTAAAATACAAGTTATATCCAAGTATAATATTAAAATATACACACTCTCTCTCTCTCTCTCTCTCTCTCTGACAAAGGGGTATTTAGCTAATCCAACTATATTTCTGGCTGCCTCAGACACAACTAGAAAAATATTTCTAGCGTAGCAAGAATTCTTGCTATTGCGAAGAAAATTATCACTGCAATTACTATAATTTTCTAGTTGTGGCCAAATTTTTTTGAGTGTAACCTTAAAATAATGTAGGTTATATTAAAATGTACTATTAAAACAGTAGAGGAAAGTCACCAAAGTCGGGCCCCGGTCTTTAAGCGGGCCCCTCTCTTTATTTTCACATATGTAGGTAGATCTCTATACACACAAAGTCACCTGCTTGGGATAGTTTTGGATACGCCCCAACATATGTATGTGAAACTTTTTCGTGCGTTCGTATTTGTTTTATTGTTGACGTAGTTTGACCGGTAAGTAATTCAAATTATTTGTATTTTTGAAGTGCATGGAATGATTGATCAGTTTATGGTGTTGAAGGTGTGGTTGGTTGCTCAAAAAAATAACTGTAACCACAAAATAAACAAAAACGATTGTGCGTAAGTCGGGCCCCTTATGTTTTCTGTTCCTTATGTGGGCTCTTTGTTTTTTATGTTCAATTCCTATAAATTATCATTGTTCCGTCACATCGAGCGACGGAATTCGGAAGGTTGATTCATAGCATTACTCATAATTAACTCGCTGACTATAATAATTAGTCGCGTCATCGCGCGAAGCGACATATTTCGGTGAACATAGGTCGTTAGTACCTCGGTTCCGCACCTTTCCGGAAAAGAAGGTAAGGTCGATAAATAAAAAAAAACATTAAAAGAGACAATATTTCATTTCCGCTCACTTTTTTCTCATCTTTTCCGAGTATTTAGTTAGGGCGCCCACTTTAGGAGCCCTTTTTCCCAGAACCCGAAAAATGCATGTCGCAAGTTTTTTCCAAATTTCTCAGAGACAAGTCTTGTCTCAAACTTGTGTCGAATGTATGTTACAATCAATTGTTTACAATTTGCAATACAGGTATTGTAACTTCCATATGTTGATTCCCAAAATGTTTAGATGCCAAAAAGTAAATGGGGGCCCGACTTTGGTGACTTTCCTCTACCGATACATCGATATAAATATAGATATTATAATAATATTTTTAGATATATATTCATGTGCAATATTAAAATCGACTTTTAAAATAAAGCAGCGCGTACGCACACAGGTAAAAAAACATGAATATAATTTAAATGGTACCTATATCGACGGTGAAAATTGACCGGAAATATAAGATAAACGAACGTTACGGCATAATTTCGCGCGCGCTTCTTTGGGGTTGAAATCTCTCCGTTGTGGTTCACTTGGCAGCTCTCTTGGCCAGGCCGGCGATGACAGGGTGACATAATTAGTCATTAGCTTGCGTCACCTCGCGTCCTGCAGATATAGACAGACGCCCGCGACGGGTATACATATATACGCACAGTGCGGTAGGCACTTGCCGGAAAACGTTGTTTTCCGAAAGTCCAAGGTTTCGCGACGATTTTCTGCTCGGTTTCTCGCCTTTGCCGAGGACTCCTGTACAACACGTCGATAAGCAACTGATGTTCGCGCGACTGGCCGAGTGCCGAGCACTCGTGCACGTAGATACATTGTACAGCGTCATATTCGCCTCGGTGAAGCGATTGCATCGAAAGGGATGATCTCCGCAGTAACCGCTCGGGCGAGCGAACGAACAAAACGATCTACAGCGAGGCGATACACCGCGGAAGAGTTGTTCGATATAGAACGTATACGATTCGATGTCCTATTCAGCTGCCATCGATGTCAGAAGTATGCCGGAGAAGATACGTTGCTGACGCACATCTGGCTCGGATTAACGTAACGAGACGTACATATTTTGTCGGGGCGCATTTGTCGATCGCAAATAATATTGAAATTTACAAAATTCTGCTCGCAGGGTCTGCCGCGACGCTACGTCGGCGCGTTCGAGCGCGAGGAGACGTTCGCTTCGCCGATATAGGTATGTACACTTTTCGGCTGTTGTTCGGAAGTTGTCCTTAAGTCGTCTTGTCTCTGTCGCGGTTGATTTATCGACAATGCTAATGTAGCTGACATTATTTTTTTATCGCCGAACCATTCGTAATCTATTTCGCTTCAATTGGTGTTGCGTATAATTCGTCATTTGGCTTCATTGGTATAGCTTCCAGACACACACACATACAGCTGTAATCTCGTTATGGGTGTATCGATGGGGTTCACCTAGTCTCTCCCCCGTTAGGGTTAATTGCGGTCTTCGCGATGGATTTCGCGAAGGTCCATTCGCTGAATTAATTGGTACCGTTCAATCTTTACGTATCTCTGGTAAAAAAAACGTAGTGCCAATTCGATCGGAATTTGATCAAGAATAAATCATTCGTTATATGATCCAAAAATAATGCGAAGGATAAGAATATTGTGATCTTTATGTGGTACATTTTTAGTCACATTTTTTGATCATCTTTCAATTTCAAAATAATGTTCAACAAAATGTTACGCTGTTAAACAAAATTGTATATTTAATATAATTTTGTATAAAGCTTTTTTGAAATTGTAATTATAAAAATTAATATACTTAGGGACACACAATTATATGAAATTAAATATACATTGCATAATGGAGTATATTAATTTTCACAATCACGTGTTGGATAAAACCTTTGTAATATATAATTATATTTTTAATAGGTAGATACAATTTTTTCACAATGTATATAACAACTTATTTTAGAGTTAATTTATCCAAATTGCGATTTCAATTCGCGAGACGCATACTTGATTAAGTTTTGATCTAATGAATTATTATTTAGTGTAGTACCTACCTATAAAAGATTATGCAGAAATAAGATACGTGGATCAACGCGTACAAGGATATCTACCAACATTTCGCACGTATTCGTAGATCAGAGCACCCGGTTTTTTTCCACCGTTCGCTACCACTCGTTTTTTCTTCTCTTCGTTTACCTACTTTCCTACACGCGAATCTTTCGGATCTACCCCTACACGTTTTAATGTCAGTTTTCCCACTCGTTACACGCGTATACATACCTATAACGGAGAAGTCTGTACGTTCAATCGAGAAAACGATGTCCTATCGTACCGATACCTCTAGACATGTGCGTCGATTCTCCCGAAGTAGCAATTGTTTACGCGGCGAAGACCGTGGAAGCCTACTCGCGTCTGTCCGGGGCTTCCGGGAGGCTCGATAAATTTAATTGGAGTCGTCCTCGCGCGCGGATCACCATCTCGCCAATTATCGACGGGAGTCCTCGGCGAGTGGCAACGGCGAAATTGTCCCTTCGTATTCCTTTTATATAGCCTCCTTCTCCTTTGCACTTAAAGATACGTATGTATATACAGGGTGTTCTCGCCCAGGCTCCGAAAGCGGGTAGAGCATTTTTTGAGTTTGCCGCACACGAGAACCAATAATGATCTATGCAATTTGGTCTTCAATTAATAAATAGTCGCAGTGACGACAGGGAAAGCTAACCGAGCCGCTAATTGGTTTGTGGCTAATTGGTATCTGGCAAATTTGAAATAGGCTTCACACACTCTCGGAGCCTGGGCGTGAACACCCTGTATAATATTCGCTTTGCAATAAAAAACTCCGATAGGTATTGCATCTATTGCAATTTTGGAACGAGTGTCTTATTGTATTGTTTTATAATAAGCATATAATTGCAGTAAAAATTATGAGAATATTTATAGGAATATACGAAAATATCATGCGTCTAAATCTAAAGCAAATATAGGGATCGCTTATATCATGTGAGGCTAAAATTACTCGTTAAGAAAGAAACTTCAGTCACTGTTATCTCATTATCTATGGGCTTTTGGCTCATATTTATATAATACCTTTTTGAAGATTACATTTTTATTTATAACAAAGTCTTATATCGATTTAAGTTTAGCCTCATATGGTATTATATTTGCGTTGATTCGTATGACACTATGTCTGGCTTCGTCTGGAACACAGAGTCAATTGTTCTCTCAGCGGATCCTAAGCATTCACAATAAAAAATGCTACACATAGGTACTACAACCTACCTAGTACTCGCTCTCATCCTACTATAATTTTATTCGTGAGTCAACAAAGCGAGCAATAAAATCATACTCGCGAGAATTGCTGCGTTATTTACGGAACCACACTGAGAGCAGCGAGTACCCCTATACAGCGTACAATATCGCAGTGGCGATCCAACCTGAGATATGACCTCACGCGCCAAGTTTTGACGCCGGGTTGTCTACATGCTGCTGTTTCAAGCCGGACGGATGCTCCGATGTTGCTCGTTTTAGATCGAACGACTGCCAACTCGAAGTGAAACTCCAACGAGTCGAGTCGAGCCTCGCAAAATCGCGCGAAACGCGGTGTTTCCACCTGCCGTGCAAATTCACCGCCGACGACCGCGCGAAGGAAAGAAAGATCATTTGTTTCGGTCTTTTGTCGTCACTCCGCAAATAGACGTACGAGGTGCAACGCGAACACGATATTTTTCCACGGTGACGAATGATGTTCGTTTTTTACACATCGCGAAGAGGGAAAGATGCATCCTTCGCGCGAGTAGGTATTTAGGTATTTAAATGCGATTGCGTATTCCGAAATGTGGTATAAATACCTTCTTTTTTTTACAGTATAGGGATTTTTTTAATATTCTCGGATACGTGTTTGTGAAAGTATGACTTTTAACTGCCTAGAGTATAATTTTTAACCTCGTTGAATACCTGTACTCGTATGTTTGCATATAAATGGAGAAAAGGGATTAATAAAAAATCATAGGGAAACCCATGAATTTTTACAGTTATCCCAGTAACAGGGCTCTTCGCGATGAAAGATTGGAGTTTTTTTAACAGACCACAGCGTACTCTTCATAATTCGTGATAGTATAAATATCAGTTTATATATATGGTAAATCAATCTCCCATTAATATGTGCCAAGTGTTTACAGATTTATACTGCAACGAATTGTCAAAAGTACCGCTGTGTCTACTACAACATTCAATGTTTCACCTCGAGGAGCCCTCTTACTGGAATTCACTGTAAAAATTACTAATCCTTTTTCTCCGTACCATTAGGAAAATGTCTTTACAAAAAATATTATGTCCAGTCTCTTATAAAATACCTGTACTCATGTTGATAATTGTGAAAGTCTAATCACAATCATTCCTAGCCTTGTGGAATACCAGTATTCATATTGGTGACAAAGGAAATATGACTTTTGCTGCATCCACTAAGTACTCCTCCTTCAGTAGGTATGTATTTATCGATCTTGAGGACATTTAAAAATCACTTTAGTCGATTCGAATCTTGTACGTGCATAATACACACGCATGCGCGCGTATATTTGTATCCATGAGACAGAACACCATAAATCATATTTCCGATAAGAATAAATTTAGCAATAATGTTACAGAGAAAGTCAACCTCATTAATAATGTGACTAGAGTATAGAGTTATTTCGTCTCACAGCTACAAGTACCTGTATTCGGAGGACGCCCTGCCGGGGGATAATATTAGCCCGACAATAAAATTCGTTAAAATTCAATTTTTCCTCAATAATACAACTTTAAAAAGACACATGTCATTTTTTTCTATCGGGCAGCAATGAAATTCCGTTGCTTCAGAACTTCTCGCTTTTCTGAGCGGCGAATCGTTCGTAATAACTTTCGTCCGTCGACTTTCTTTCGGCTGTGTCGTACCTGACGAAACGCATGCGCGGCCCGTGCGACGCGTCGCCGTCTCGCGTCCCTCCTTCGCGGCCGTCGCCGCGGCGGTCTCGTCATGAAAATTCGTTCAAGTGCGCGGATCTCGGATGCGCGCGCGAACAGGGATCTCTTTATCTATCCGCCCAACCGTCTCTCTATTCGCTTAGTCTCTATTCTGGCTCGCGGTATATAGGTTAGGGCCAGGCCCTGCCAACACTGCACACCCACACGGGCACATCCGGAGTCACACGCACGTGGACACGCGCCGCGTACTGGCATTCCTGATGCGAACGCGGCGAGCTGCGCGGTGCACTTGATACGCCAAAGCGGCCAGGTCGTTCCGAGAAAACGACCACCCCTCCAAATATATTGCTCGCCTATAACTTGCACTTTATGCCCCACGCGCGTGTGCTCTCCGCGCGAGAGCTTTCGCGACGCCGTACTCCGGCACAGAGAAAAAGAATTACTCAGATCTACTGAAAATTATTTGCGGCGCCGCGAGTTATTATTTATTTATATCAAGAAAATCTTTTAATACATCAATTTGAGATGTCTCTTCCTTACAATCACGTGGAATAGTATGTGATTGCAAGGAAGAAATATCAAATTAATATGAAGTAAATATTAATCGATGTGAATAAATAATTACTTGCGACTTGGAACCATGTAGATATTGCACGAGCGACTAATCGTTGTAAGGTGAGCGTATCGCGGAAGCTGGTATTTGTCACGCGAGTTAGAAGTTAAATTATACCCTGCAGAGCCAGACATACGACGTAAATTTTGCAGTTATTTTATGAAAACCTAGATCACACGGCATGCGGCAACTCTGTGTGTTTTACGAGTCTTCCCTTGGCACTGCTATTTAGGTAATCGAATGAAGAAATTGTATTTCCGAGATAAAACGTGTAAATTTTACACGTTACTCTGTGATTTAGTACGTTAAATTTTGCATAAATTTGATGTCAACATCATTTTGCGTCACAACAATTGTTGTTAATTTGATGTAAAAATTAAGAAAATTTAAAGCAGCTTTGACTTAACACATGCCGTGAGTCTGGAATGTCTGATTGGGTAATGATGAACAATGCGCTATCTTTGTGAACGAAATCTTCATTTGTTCGTTCGTAATATTTTTCAGAACGTATGTTTTAGGGTAAAAATGGGATAGCGCCTCGGTTCCTGCTGAACTTTGCACGTGATTATTTTGAAACGTAGTAGAGATACCTACGTGAAAAATCAAGAGCAGTTTTTTCATGATAAAAACAGGCAGATATTTTTTGTTTAAATGGTTTTTCGATATCTCTAACCGTTTTCAAAATAATCGCTTTTAAATTCGTATCGTGTTGAATAATTTGCAGAATAGTAATCATCACTATTCGAATGGTAATCGTTACTATGCTGCAGATTATTTAGCGAATAATTATTCGAGTTTGGTAATCGACAATAGCTTCTATAGTTGATACAAATATTTATAGTTATTGGGACTAATAAAATCAGTATGAAAACTATTTTAAAATACTAGAGTTTAGTAAGGAAACAATAGTTGCCCTAACAGTTGCTTCTTTCTCTCAGAGAGAGTGTACCTATTCTATTTTTGCACCTACCGATTAGTTCATCCTGGGGAATGGTAGATACAATCGGACAATTCTTGTACAGAAATTGAATGAAAATTACATACAAGTATAGGTATACAGTTCAGTTCCAATATACGCTGTACCTCCGTCATTATCTCCGAGCGATAGAAAAATCGAATTACATATAACTTCGTCATAGATATTCCTCGCGCATAGGTGGTCTCGCTAGTCTTTGGGCAAAAAATCGACCCGACACACTCCTCACCTATTATACATACCTATACACCGCGCGTACACCGTCAGTCTCATTACGAACGCGTCGTTACAACGTCTGACCGCGAGACCTCGTATACTTATAAGTTATAACTTTTTGCGAGACACCCGATCCTTTCCACCGCGTGTAATACATCGCGAGTACGCGTTCACCTAATTCACTCGTAAATCACTCTTCGCGACCGCACGTGACAATCTGCAATCTCTCGAGGAATACGACTTATTTACACAAATGAGGGGTAATAAATATTCGCATTTTACGAGTGGCATCGCGTACAATTGCACGTGGCGGCGCCTCCCGCATTTTTCTCCGTCGCGTCGGCGCTTGCGCGATCACCAGACGAATCGCCGCCCGGGACGTGACGACCCGCGAGTCGCAGACGTTACTCCTTCAGGATGGATGAACGTCGCGTGACCTATACTACTGGACGCGCGGGGAGAGCGAAAACGTTGCGCGCGAATCGTTGAGAATTCTCGTAAGTGAAATTTCTGACCGACGAGTACCTGTATTCTCGCGACTATAGGGTGCCTAATGGTAGCGCGCGAAAGAGAAGCACGATTCTCTATGTCGAGACGACTGCGGCTCCAGTGCGGAGGAAAGGAATCGCGCGTACATATCGATTAAGAGTAATAGTAATAGTATCAACGGTTGTAAATAATTCATGTAATTAGGTAAGGTTAGACGTCTAGTTCCTTTCATATTTTATTACTAGAAGACGTTGGAGGTTGTGCCGCGGTGTACTTGGTTGGTACGATATCGTGGTATGAATTATTGGCGTCGTATGCTCAAGGAAGCATTCATAAACATAATTTAACTTCGTTTAATATATATTCGTAGTTTAATATCGTTGCTTAAAATGAGATAACCGAGATACGATTACCGCGCGGTATTCACATCCGGGAAATTATTATCGTATGTAAATTACTGCGCAGTCGAGCGAGGGAGAGATGGTAGATATTTGCAAAATAAAACTTTTCTTTATTTCGTTCGTATTGGTACTTATTTTCAGTCTTCTTGTTTTCTCTTATATTTTATTAAAATAGATTGACGCGATATCATTAATACTATATAATAACGAGATGTCTCTATTATAATATTATATCCTTGCTGAATAAAGAGAGTGTAGGTATGTATAAAAAGTATAGATTTCTATCTTGCCGGTTAACTTAAGTTTCTGGACGGTTCCCTACGTCATTTCTGAGCAGCTGTTAGTTGTCCTGCACACTGCCGCTAGATGTATACTATTCTCGCAGGTAACGCAAGTCTCTGAAATAGTGAAATTCAGTGGCCAAGGATAGAAAAGTTACTCTGGTTTCCCTTCACGCACAATACACGTATAAATCTTTCGCCTTTTACTAAAGATTTCCGTGGAGGGGAACAATTGATGAGTCTGTAAACAATTTTTTGTGTACCCGGCTTTTTAGCCGGGTCGTAAACTATACGAAAATTAATGTTTTATTTTTAAAATTCGGGTATACGTATAAGAAATCCGCTTCAGTTTGAATATATGAAGAAGACAGACAGCTATTAAGATATAGAAATAATTTTACAGAATTATTACATTTAGAATACGTTTCGACCTCTATCACATCGCAATTTTAAATTGCAAATGTAGTTTGTATATGTAACATTCTAACAGTAAAGCAGGAAATATTCACCGCTGCAGAAATGCATGATTCACTACGAAAATGAGTATGGTGTTATAATTTAAAAGTAATTATATCGAAATACACTTATAAAAATTACTCGACACTGCAACAAGCATATACTATAGCGGAAGTTCATTTATAATAGGAATCGGAACCTATGTTTTCACGCTGTATATTTCGTTGGGACAAGAAAATAATGATTAATTATTAGAATTATTTGATTCTAAACAGCTGTTAGTAATAGTTAACGAATTTCTGCTAATCTTAACGAAATATTTATTTTGTTTGGACAAGAAAATATTTATTAATCCTGTAACGGCATACGTAGATATTTCGTGGCTTCAGATGGCCCCTATCTTGATGGCTATGTGTATACCGCAGGTGACTCCTTCATATAAGGTATGCCATTGCAGGGCTTATTAAAAAATATTCATTTTATTCTAAGCAATTACCAGTAATAATTTACGAATATCTGTTTATCCCAACGAAAGATTTATTTCGCCTTATTGAACTATACGTTTATTAACTACAAATAAACGGTTCCCTCTGTGTATATAAGATTTGTAAAATTTCTCTTCCCCGATCGGTTCCAGCATTTATCAGAGAGCGACTGCGTTTCCAACGACAAGATCTCAGGCCACCGGTCTTTCGCGTTTCCCGGCGTAATTACCGCTTTAGTGAAATTTCGTGGGTACGTGTTTCTGCAAATGCGCGCGAATACACTGTCGCGCGCGCGCGCACGCGCAGGGCCTCTCAGCGAAGCGCGAGCGACATGCAAGAGAAGCTCTCGGCGATCGGACGCGAAGCGGAGGAGTCCTCGTAGATCGACGCAGTTCAGGGCGGTGAGCACGATGTGGGTGTGACCTGGTTTCCGAGAGTTTCACTTTCCTGTAACGTCGCGTGTGGGGGAGGTAAGGAGGATTCGACCCCAGAGTTACGTCACGCATTGTAATGCCGGCCGTAACGGCTCGAGTCATACGCGTGGAACCTGGCGGGAATTAGAATAGGATACGCCGCTCGTACCAATTACGAGGGTGACGAGCAATGGGAAACCTTTTTAGCCGGGAGCGCGCGTTGGGCGCCTTTGATCGTGCGAGAGAGTGAGAGAGTGCTCGACTATTTCTTATTCGAGAAACTCCCGCACGCCCTCCCTACTGAAAAAGTATCATAGATTCTTATAGATTCTCATATAGAAAACTTGTAAAATCCTTATAAAATTACCATGGGAATTTGTTGCGCTTCAGACACAGCAATTTCAGATACCCTCTCATAAAAATTAGAGAGAGATGAACGGGAATGTATTGGATTCTATATGTATCTGTAGAAACAAATAAAGTCTTGTAAGGTTTTAGGTAATAGTAATTACAAATAGAACGGGGTGTGTGCGTTATTACCTTTATGGGATTTTATTTAGTTTTACGGACACATATAAAATTCGGTAAATCCCTATTCATCATCTCAGATACACATAGAATCCAATGCATTCCTATTCGTCCTTATTAAACTTTTCTGATGGAAATCTGGAATTGCTGTGTCTGAAGCACATCAGATTTCCATAGAAACTGTTTATGAGAATCTATGGGATCTTTTCAATAGGGCTCGCTCCTACCAAATAATCTCCCGGTATAGTTTTGTCCCGGAATTATTTTTTGAGTCGTTAGTTCGTTCCTGTGTTTACCAACGAAAGACCCCTCCTGGAGTAAGAGTATCGATGGCCGGTAAACAATACTCGTACCGTCGTTAACCGATCCTACACACTTCTTACTCGGCGTCACGCGCACTACTACGGCTTCTCCGTTCGTGCGCTCCGCATAATCGCAGCCACCTTCGTATACGTGCGGCGCATGCGCGGCAGTCCACGCGCGCGAGCGTCTCACGCGTTCGCGCAACATAGACACGCTAGTCGTCGTCTAGTGTTCGACCTATATTCCACGCCTGCATCCACGCTATATTAGACTTATGTCCAGGGACATCTACTAAGTTTATACCTGCCCATCTCCCACCTGCCGTCTATTAGCGGAGACCCACGGACGGACCTTTCCGTAGGTATACCCGCGGACGCCTGTTTATCGGGCTTCTGACCGGAAGAAGCTGAGGGAGAAAGGGTCGGCGGGGTAGAGAGGGAAAGATCAGGGATCGGAACCGAATCGGTGACGCGGAGGAGTGGTGGGGACACGGGCGATACGGTTTTGACGCGCGGCACTACTTTTAATGCGCGCGCGCGCGAGTCTTATTTTAAACGTCTCCGGTATGCGAGCCCTCGTTACACGATTCTTCGTTTTTTCACGACTGGCGTGAAAGACGAGGGGGGGGGGGGGGGGGGGCTGAAAAATGTTTCCGATGGAGATGTGGAATGAAAGGGAGAACGATTCGTAGGCGATGCATATGTGTATCTACTATTGGGAATTTTCAAAAAATTGCTACACATACGATTAACGAAAGTATATATAAGATTTATATTCTCTTTTATGCTTAGACATTTATTATTCACATTAATAAAAGATTAGAATTTATAATTTTACGACTATTTATATTTATATTCATGAATTAGTTCGAAAATAAATATATAAGTCAAAAGATTTTTGTTACTTAGGTTTTTTTGTCTTTATCACACATTTCTCAAAGTTAAGGATGGTTTTCTAGTTGGATTCAATAGGGAAGCTGCCATGTTTTTTCCTACATTTTAGATCCATTTCCAGATAAAGAATGTTTCCCTGATGAATTATGGTTTTTCCGGTAAAGGAGACCTTCGAATTGTTATACGTGGTTTCAGTTTCGTTAATAAATGTTCTTTTAATGAAAGACTTTACGAGAAGTCCTTAGCACTTCCCGGAATGGACAAAGCATTCATTGCTGGATTACAATAGTTTACCATGAAGAACGAAGACCACGTGTAACAATTTGATGGTCTTCTTTACCGGAAACACTATAGTTCGTCAGTGAAATAATTTTTGTTTTGGAATTGTGAGAATGCATCTAAATTCTCACTAACATCGCCTGATGTTCATTATGTAGATACATTCTGCATGTGAGAGTGTACGTAAAACATGGCGGCTTCATTAACTAGGACGGGATCCTTAAAATTGGACATTTTTGAATTTTAAGGAAAATTTCGAGAAAACAAAAAATTTCTCGAGTTTCTCAGACTTAAAGGTTTACGCCGATCTATATTTCCTTCGAGAAGAAGGGATATTTATTTATAATATATTCTAATGCCAGAGAGAAACATTTTTAAAAGATGGGAGAAAGAAACATTAGAACAAGAAAAAACTTTACACGCGGGTACATAATTCGATGTAATAGAAATAATTTGAGAGTAATAAATTGACTTATCAAGATATCGAGAACGTTGTAACGTATCATCGATCGATAAGGAGGCAGCGTGTATAGATATGAAATATTCAGATGGGGCCAGTATAGATTCGTGCGTATAAGTCTTAAAGGTTTTCCTGATGACGATCGAGAACTTGGAATTTCCTGACGCCGTGCATATCGAACTTAATGAGATTCTGATGAAGAGGCACGATAGTTCGAATACAGGGGGTTGGGGGTGAATGAAAAAACAAGAATTTATTAATGACCTCTCGCGTGTTGTTTCACTGCAGCATCCATGTAGGTATAGGGTTCTGCCATTAGCTAACGACGCACACATTTACGCGGATATACATTGCAAGCATAGCTGTACGTATATATACGTAAGCATTTTCGTAGCTTCGAGGTACGATGGGTATTTTTAAAAGGAAATTGCACATTTTTTATATTTATCGTCCTGCGATGGAGCTCTACGATAAAATTATATAGGGATGGACCCCCCACTCTATAGTATATTTCTGCCCAACTATGGAGAAAGGCAGTAACTGCTAACCCCGACGAATTTGTGGAAAATCAACTTCAACTTCGATACCTTTAGCCGAAGGTTTCCAAGACAGATTACTAATAAAACCTAGTTTTAACATTAAAAAAGGGTACGAAATTTGGGTACAAAATAATTCAAGATATTCAATGGTACCAAAAAACGCATTTCGGTTTGTTTTGCCAGTAACATGCCTTTCTCCATAGTTGGGCAGATTTGTGTGACGAACGTGCTTATTTCTCCTTCAGAACTCTGGTCTCTAACAGTGGAAATTTAGGCTGACCTTTGTGAATGTGTGTGGAAATCTTATACTATCTCTTCAGTATGACACATATTTGCTATCCATGTAGCCCGAACTGATGATTAAGCGGAAACTAGTTTATCAAAAGGTTAGATATACCTAGAAGAGTGAAGGAGTGAAGTGTTTGGATAAAATTTCTAAATAACGTCTCATAAACAGAAAAATTGAGAATATCTTAAGATATTCAGAGTTATATAACTGTATAGAATGATAGCATATTTTTCTATCAAAATGAGCTTGCGTTTTAGTGATAAGTCAGCGAGAAATATGATATGTAGCTATACAGTTGAAACTCTATGTTGGAATCGATCCATTAACTTTTCTATGTTAAAATTAATTGATTCCTGTGTTAATTTAACGTTCTTCGCATTAATTTTAACACAGAAAATATTGGATTGACACAGAAAATCGGTTGATTTTGATATATAAAAATGGGTGAACCGATTTGAATGTAAAATGTCTAGCTACATAACTAATGAATTGTGATATACCCCTACATCAGATAAGTCATTTTCTTATCCATTACATGTCATTTACTATTTCTTTTAAGCACTTTGGATATAGTTTAATTAGCAATCATGTAGATAGACTTAAATATTAATCAAGTAAGCATGCATACAGTGTGCTAAAGATTGGTGCTAAGCACTTTGGATATAGTTTAATTACCAATCATGTAGATAGACTTAAATATTAATCAAGTAAGCATGCATACAATGTGCTAAAGATTGGTTGGGGAACTTTGCACATCTCGTCAGTCCGTTTGAATGTATGGGGTGCCAGTGGAATTTTATCAGCTGGGAAAACACTGTCTGATATCTCGTTTGAAGTGCATATATACTGTGTGCATTTCAGTTGTGCCGCATTCTAATTTCGAAAGTGTGAAACTCTTTTGTTAGCCTGCTTATTCGATCTTCGACTATAGAACTGTTTCTTCTTTAATATGTATATTAGCAACAATCGGTATCAAAATAAGAGCATCTCTGCTTAAACTACGAATATTTCGTTATCCAAACCCCGTTATAGAAGCCCCGCTCCAATCGACGGCCAATATTAATACAAAAATCATATATAATAATATATCTCGGCATTGGTTGTCGCCATTCAAAGGCGGAGAATTTTATTCCCACAAATAGACATGTGCGCGATATACAAACAGTTAATTGACAGATTTACGCGCCCTACACTGACCATCGCGATGCAGGAAGACGCGTTAATTAACTCCTGTTTAAACTCGGACGGGTGCGTCGAGTCGCCGTTCTTCTGCGGTGGCGATATCGGGCGCGTGGCTCGGTCAAGAATGCAGCAACTTATAACCATGTTTTTCATCGATGATAATAATCGATCCGCACACCGTCCCAAATAAAGTCAGGTCTGGTGAGCAGCGCGAACGTTCATCCGTTGGATCGATCGGTCGGTTTGTTGAACATTTCTTCACTCGGAAAATGACCAGGAGATGAAATTCTACATCATTGCTTAGTTATCGAGCGAAAAGTCATAAAAAAAATTGACATCCATTAGATTAAGCGAAGCTGCACCGTTAAATAAACTTTCCGATCGACGCAATGTTTACGCGCACGACGGCCGAAAATTCCGCCAGCGATCGCGCGACCCTCGCAGCGACCAACCGGAAGTCGCGGGCGCCTCTATAGCCGGTAAACTCCTTTTTTCGAGAGGACCGCGACACAGTCGTCGGACCGCAGAGAGCGAGTTGTGCCCCACGAAAGTGTAGTCGTATCGGGCCGCGCAGCGCCAGCGCGGTTTACAAGTATGCGTACGCGTACGCTCACTCCCACGCCATCGTAAGGAAGTTAAGAATTTATTTTTACCAGAGTTCGCCGGACCATATGCCTCACCCACTCGCGTGGGGCCGGCGCTGCATCGCGCCGCTGTCCTGGTCACTTTTTATGCGATTACTTTCGAAACGCGAAGGAGGGGGTGGAAGCGAGCTTAGAAACTCACGGAATATTTGGTTTCCCCTCGGCTCGCCTTTCGAGCGGAGGTTGAATTTGCATTCGAGATTTTTAGAAATACTACAAGTGGACGAGAATGGGGGGGGCGGGGGGGGGGGGGGGGGGGGCAGTATTGAAATCAAGCCTCGGAGTTTTTTTTGTTCGGAGCGAAAATTTGGTCATAAAAATCCTTCCTCTAAATAGCCGTTAAAGTTAAATTAGAATTATAGGAAATTGCGGACAACTCAATTACACCCTTTTTATCTAACGCTCATATAATGTAAAACCGAATTTTTTCCTGAGAATTTTCGACCGTACAATCTCGTTACTGATAACATTATTTTGCAACTTAATAGTCGAACAATTTGATAAAACGAACAAGAGCCACATTGAAGGCTTTTCAGAGTGGGTGCGCGATATTGGAACAAATTCTGAATCAAATTTATAATGGCGAGGGTCAAGCGTTTCTAAGCTCTCGGTCACTCGGCATCGAATGTTCCATTACACACACATACCCGTAGACATTTATATGTGTATGTAAGCCCATTGAAAAATTGCTGCCAGCACGTGCCTCTCTCTTTTTACCTTCCCTGTCGATTCGATTCGAGTGGGCTCGAGTTTCATTCGATCATATATCATCCACACGGAGCCACATCCGTAATAAAAATACTCCGATCAATTTCTTATCGAGCCGTGACTAGATTTAGTTTATAGTTCACGACCTGCTTATGCGAAATTTTCTCCATTACGAATATCTCGATCAAATTTCTACCATATGGCTTCGATTTTTTACAGGGCAGTTCGCGAATTAAGCAGACCATTTGCTACATCAGGGAAGCCCGATAAGATTCTTTTTCATAGGCGCTATGTTTCCAGATAAATTCCCTATACACATTTGCAAATTTTATTGGAATCGGTCCATACCTACTCATTTTTGTATGCTAACATAGACATACGTCTAGAGGCGTGGCTGATAAACGGTACACTTTATGTTCGATGCATTGGCGCACATCGAGAAAACAGGTTATTTGTAGTTGAAAAATGTTTGAATGCGATGTCGAAATAGAGAGTTTTTTAGGCCGCAAGTAAATATTCGCGCGTTATTATTTCACGCGATTAAATCTTTTGAGGGAACCTCTTGCACATCGAATAAAAGTTTTAATAATTAACATATATCTCCTCGTTCTTGTGCGAAATATTTATTTCGCCATATTTAAAATTACCATTAATAAACTGTTTTCTCAGTGTACGTAAAGGAACTGCATTAAAGTATGCGTCCGTAATGGGCCGTACAAATTTCGGTTCACCCTCACTGCAAACAATCAGAGTGGTGACAAAAAAGTAGGGGATGGCGAAATAATAGGCGTCCTACTGTACCGTGTGCTTTATAAACAAAGTTGCTCACATCCAGATCGTGATTAATCCATAGTAGATTTTCGTGTCTGCCACGCGGAAGAAACCAATGGCACACAGGAGCCCGGAAGGTTTCTCGAGGACGCGTGTGGGATCGATGGTTTCTCCCGGTTTCGAGCCATCGATCAAACGGTATATCGACCGTCTTTCTCGTCGACACTCGCCAACGTCGTTGTCGCGTTTTAGCGCGCGAGCGCGCACACTCTATGATATTAATAACGCCTCGGAAAAAGGGACGCGATGCTTCGGATCACCATATGGTCAACCTAAATTCTAAGCGCCCGGCGTAACCGGCATAACCAGCGTAACCAGCATAGCCTACATAGAGTTGTATGACTAGGCGGATGAACGGACGGATCGTGAATCACTGTAGATTCTGACGGATGCGGTGCATCGCGACGCTGCACGTACGATTGACGTATTTGGTACGCGTATCGTCAGGAGCCAAAATAACTTGCCGGGTGAATAAAAGCGAATATTTTGGTAGAGATTCCGTTTATATGTTCCACGATTTCATTATTTAGTAAAATCGAGTCGTATTGCAACGCGGGCTTACGGCCCAAACGTCATTTATATCCCAGTCTCGGAGCGCAGACTGCGTCCAAGCGTTCCCTTTCCCATTAAATCGTAAATGAATGACATTATATAGCGATGCTATAATATTGTATTACTATTACCGTGACGCGCGCGAGAGAGTATTACGTGTCTTCTCCGAGCGTCCTTTCCCTCGCTCTCTATCTCCCTCGCTCCGCAGCCGTTCGCCCTGTCGCCGTCCCTTTTCCTCGCTAACCGCGACCGCCACGAACCCCTTCTCCTGCACTCCGGCCCCCACTCCGGTATCTCGCTCGCGCTCACAGAAAACACTCTTACTCTTGCACGCGAGGAATCAGGTCACTGCGCTGCAAGAAAGCAAGCTACGCTCCAACCGCGGATTAGAATTATTGAATATCCCCCGGAAAAAGCTGATGACTAAGAGACCAACGATGGTTTCGCCATCGTTTTTGTCGGGGATAAAGGGGGAAGGGGAGACGAACCACGCGGAGTGTATCTTTTACGAAATGAGAAAATTCGTAACGCTTCGGTGGCGGAACGCGAATGGATCCGCGTGATGTGCGGCGACGAATCTTGTCGGATATGTCTCTAATGACAAGGGTTTATACACATGTTTGTTGTGCTTGGCTAGTATGTATTTCGAAAATGAAGAAAGATATAATCGCCAACAATACTTAATAGGTTTTGATTTGTCATATTCTGATTTCAAATATTATAAAAAAGGAAAAGTCAGATAGAAGATTTATTCATTAAATGTGTCAAGAGTTACTTGTGAAAATGATTGCGAGTAATACTTAACTCCTAATAAAGAAATAGAAGTGATAACTTATTAATGAGAGCCACTTCGAAGATGTAGAGAGGGTTAGATATTTGTTAAAAAATAAATGAATAAGGAATGTCAGAGACAATCATATCAAGGAGTTTCTACTACTTCCAACAGTGATCTCCCTAGCGATGACAGAGGCGCGGAGGTACATATGTCGAAGCTAGTCTGAATTTGCCGCCTCACTTTTTTTGTAGTCCTTGGTGCGAGGCTCTACCGAGTCTCTTGATATTTATATGCCTGTGTGCATTTTATTCGCGAGAAAGTCCGAACGTGTCGCCCACCTGTTACGTGACCTAAAAATTCGCGAACAGTATACAAGTACATTAAAAATAAAGTATACTATACAATTTTGTTTAAAATACCAACATTGAGTCACGTTAGTCGTAAAAATTCAAATAAAGAATTTTTAACGAGAAACATTGCATGATTAACATTTTATATCAAGATCACATCGCCAAAAACTGTAGGCATCCTACTATAAATCCGCGTAGAGCGAACCTCTGTAGTAAAAAAAAAGTGCACTATGCAATAAGATGTTTCGAGAAGTTTAACTCTCCCACACACTGCGCATAAATACAGCGACGATGGCGATGAATCTCGTGGGTTGAGAATATTAGCGTGACGTAGGAGGACATCAATATGAAGAATCTTCACGTTACTCACACACACATACGTTCTTATACCCATATGTACGCATCAATGCGACAGAAATGTTGCAATTCGTATAGAAAATCGAACGGTTCGATGACTCGTTCCCGATCTACCATAGTTGGAGATAAATGTACCTATGTACAGGATGCGGATTACCTCGCGAGAGACGGGAGTCAGTTGAGTGCGATCGAGAACAAGACTCACTCTCTAATTGTGCTTCACGTCATGACGACGTGTCGAGTCACGCGTCGCGATATGAAAGCGTATAATTAAAGTAGCTATAAAAATATCACATCAAAGAAGGAGTTATTATAGTGGAACGCTGAAATCGCTTATCGTTCCTCAAGTTTACGCCGAGATAAGAGCGAGAAAGCACTGTGTCAACGCGGAGTCCATGTCAGAGCGAAATCTTTTGTATGTCAACGTAAAGCTTTCCTGCAAATACCGTTCGATCGGATTTCCCGTATTTATATTGATTCAGTCATACTGCGCTCCTGACAAAGGTTTTGCCGCAATAAATAAATGCACACTATAAAGATATTCGTAACGTCATATCCTTTTAATAGTTAATTTTGGAGGGCTTCTCGAGTTTTCATATACGCCTGATTGGAACGACCGGAAATCACGTAGAGAATGGTTGTTCTTATATTTTGGAGGTTGCTCAGTGCGAAAATAATGTTTATTCGATCGATAGTCCTTCTAGTAAAGAGAGTTACTGGATACAACTTCTACATAGATAGAGCTGGGATTTTTTGAGTAGCAGCATTAGATTTCTAGTCCCCGAAAACATAGGAAACGACTACCATTTGGCCACTTTTCGAGGCACTCGTTCTCCGAGAACCCAGCCTCCAGTTTCGGTCCAGAGTACGCGCCAGACGCGCGAAGAAAGGATTAATTCTCGTGTATGAAGAGTCGGTAGTCGTTTCCTATGTTTTCGAGGGCTAGAAATCCAATGCTGCTACTCAAAAAATCCCAGCTCTATCCATGTAGAAGTTGTGCACGTAGTAACTTCCTGCTACGAAAGATATGGATCGAATCGTTATTGTTTTTGCATTCAATGACTACTGAAACGTAAGAGAAGCTAGTCTGAAAGCGATCCGAGCAAGCAATTGATGAGGAACAAATTCTAAGAAGGAAACATTTCTAAAAGACTCTATGCTTCTAAATTATATATGATGTGACATTTTTTTGCGAACCGATCGCTCGCCGATTTTTACCGATCTGCGACGTAAACTCGATAAATCGAAAGATTCGGTAAAAGCCAGACTCGGCGTCGCATATTAGATATGATTCAATGACGCTCGATTTACATATACGCATCGCAAATGCGTGATCTACGGAGATACTATTGACCGCGCTCGGCGACCTTGCCGGGTATTGATCGGCAGCCTCCCGTTGCCCGAGGTGTCGATCCTGTCGCTCGATTAATTAATCGTCCGATCGGAAAATTAACCGCGGCCGCTACCGCGTGTCGTAAACTCGAGATTTGTGTTGCTATCGATAGTGATGTCTATCGTACCAATATCTGTGTGCACCGTGCTTACTTTAATATGCAGCAGAGGCGAAAAGCATCCGATCGCTTGGGAAACTTTAAATAAGAAAGCTGCATTTGTAATTATACAGCTCAGAAACCGCGGGTACGATATTTAGACGCGTCTATTGTTTTATAACAGGCGAACTTCCTGTATTGCAAGCAGCAGTTGCCTCATCGCGTAAACGTATTGTATTAAAAAATCCTCCGTTTCAATACGCACTCGACTGCGGATCAACGGAGAACTCCGCACGGAGATAAGGGCGAACGCCGAAGGTATTTAGGTTCTACGGTCCAATGAGTAAACGCCGTGAAGTAATGAGGTACCTTTACTCGTTCGAAGGCCAATGGGAGATCTCGTTCGAAAACACGTTCGAACGTATTGCAGCGAATACACAACGCGCTCAGATCCGACGGAGATCGTTTCTGCACGCGTCGAAGCACCTTCCTTTCTCTCTCTCTCTCTCTCCATTTCGGATAGCAAACGCGTTCTCTCTCGCGTCCGCTCGAGACGGCGTGCGATCGTTGCGAATCGAGCGAAGGCTCCTTCCTGGATTCTTCGAAGCAAGGACGTTGCGTTAGCCGCTGAGAAGCGAGTGTCATCCTTCGCCAGTTTCGAGTCGCTACTATTATAGCGCTTCCTCGTGCAGTCGTCGGTTGGTCGAGTTAGAGCACTCTCTGGCACGAAGGACTCTTCCAGTGAGACGTTCATTTTTTCTCCCCCGCTCCTCCCCCGTCCCGCCATCTAGTTCATCCCTGGATATATAAAATAGCGATCGTTCCTCAATGAGAACTCCTCGCCACATCCGGATGTCGGGCCGCGCGCTCGAGATCACGACCTTCGATCGATACGTCTTCTCGCGTCGAGAGAAAACAATCGCTTCGCACCGCGCTCTGGGTCGCCGTGAGGTATACCTACGGTTGATGACGGCTCCGGTAATGCGGCGCTCGTCTCGTTCCGATTGCTTCTAGGTGTGGGGACCGATTATAAGTGCATACGTGTAATATAAAAGTATAGGTACGTCGGATGCATAGGCCGAGTTTATCATAGTGTAGATATAGGATTCACTTGTTTTGCATCTCGCAAATAAGCGGTAAAACTTTATTTGGGTTTAATATTGCTACAGGAAAAAATGTATGTTAAATTGAAAATAATTGTATACGAAACTTTTATTCAGAAGATACTTGATCATGAAAATTAACACACTTTTTTGTAAAATTTGTATTAAATATTTGTTGATCTTTACATACAAATTTCATAAAACAGTATATTAATTTTCAGAATCGCGTATCGGATAAAAAAGATTTGAATACAATTATGTAAATTGAATAGAAATATTTATTCTTACAGAGAAAAATTCTTCTCGCTTTGAGTTAGCAATAAAAAATTCGCCCTTTGAATTTCCAAAAAGGGCTAAAACTAAGACAAATTTATATTTTTAATATAATTTTATATAGGTAAAGAGTTTTTCCACACAACACATGTAATTTTGTAAAATTAATATACTCTCTTGTGTGTGTGTAAAATTTGTATTAAATATAATAATTATCGAGCTTTGTATACAATTATATTTAATTGAATATAGATTTCATATCGAAGTATATTAATTTTCATAATCACGTATTGGATTAATACACATTTTTTTTACAGTGTTTGCGATGTCCGGAGTACCACTCGCAGAGGATTCTAATTCGCTAATCTCGCCAATGATAATAATGGTCGACAAGTTTGTCTAATCGACCGATTAAAACGTCGAGTGGCACTTTTATCCGCCCTTCGTTTCCATTCGAACGACGGGAACACCTCGTTATCGGATACCTTCGTTCCGTCCTTCATCTCCCGCATCGGCAGTCGCGGCGCGTGTGCTCCTTATTTGACTTCTTTTTGTGAGCGCCAGACGCGTGTAGACGAAGGATCGCGGGGGGACCGCGTGATAAAATTTCCCGCCCGCTATGGGCCCGCGTGCACCGCCACGCGGCTTTGTAATATCCTCATTACGTATTCTCGTTACTGCACGTACGTGTACTGTATATACGTCCGAGTGGGTACGTGCATTCGTTCCCGGTCACAACGGAGACTCGGGCATCGGTGTCGATGCCTCCTCGCCTCTCTATATGGCAGCGGTACTCAACCGCGCGCGAATGCATCTTGCCGTACGAGTTCGAAAATTGTAATCCCTCGCGAGAGAGAATCGGCTGCGACGCGATGAAACATCGCGGATGACAATTTGAGAGACTGATTTCGTTCGTATATCGTGCTCCGTGCTTCGGTATCGTATTCAGGTTTAGTCTATCTTCGTCGTCTTATAAATTGTCTTTTTATATACGGTTGACAACTTTGCATTGAAATCGGTCCATCTATTTTTATATATTAAAATCAACCGATTTTTCGTACTAATTCAACACAATTTGTACTTAAATGAATACGAAAAAAGTTAAAATTAACACAGAGAATGTTGAATTAACACAAAGAAAAAATTGATTTTGATATATATACGAAAAAAAGGGTGAACCGATTTCAACACAATTTTCAACTGTGTGTACCTATTATATTTATCAACGAATAATTATTTGGTTTGATAAGCGGTAAAAGACATTTAAAAATTTGAATGGTTATTATATTTACCCAAAAAAAGATTGAAAAAAATACAGTGACGTGCGTCATTTTTATAGGTATAAGTCCCTAGTATAGTTAGCCTTTAGAGAGCGCTTGACGCTCCCGAGCAGCGCGCAGTGGGCACTGGCCTGCCCGCTGGGGATTGGTGCGGCGGATCGTCGAGCACGTCACGTCGCGCCAATCAGGGGGACTGCCGCAAGTTGCCCCCACTCGACCGTTACCGACCAATAGGACCGATAACGGTCCCCTCCGCTAGGTATATAAGGACACGCGCGGAGTGCAAGGTCACTCGAGCGTCGAGGGAGACGCCTGGACACCTCCCTCAGTCCTTCTTAGGACTCTTCTAATAGACGACTCGATTCGCATTTGGGTTCCCTTTTCTTTCTCCTTCCGCGGCGTTTTCACGCCTTCCTCCGACCGCGGCGCCTTCGCGCCTTCCACCGCTTCCTTCCGCGGCGTTTTCACGCCTTTCTCCGACCGCGGCGCCTTCGCGCCTTCCACCGTTTCCTTCCGCGGCGTTTTCACGCCTTCCTCCGACCGCGGCGCCTTCGCGCCTTCCACCGCTTCCTTCCGCGGCGTTTTCACGCCTTTCTCCGACCGCGGCGCCTTCGCGCCTTCCACCGCCTCCTTCCGCGGCGTTTTCACGCCTTTCTCCTTCCGCGGCGCCTTCGCGCCTTCCCCGACCGCGGCGCCTTTGCGCCTACCACCGCTTCCTTCCGCGGCGCCCTCGCGCCTTTCCCTCGACCGCGGCGCCTTCGCGCCTTCCCGACCGCGGCGCCTTTGCGCCTTCCACCGCTTCCTTCCGCGGCGCTTTCACGCCTTCCCGACCGCGGCGCCTTTGCGCCCTCCACCGCTTCCTTCCGCGGCCCCCTTTGCGCCTTTCCCTTTTCCGTTCCCCGCACGCGTGTCAATTTGGCGCCCAACGTGGGGCTCTCTACATAGAAGAAAGAGAGAGAGGAACTGCAGCGGCCGTTCCCGAACATTCACGACCTGAGGATGCCTCATCTCAGCCGGACACCCGAATCCGGACGCCCCACGAAGGGCCGTCCGCAAACACGAGCCATGACTAACACTTCCGGGAGTGGAACTAACCCGGTGGCGCCCAGATCCCTATCGGCACCCGGACGCGACAACGAGGTCCGTGCCCTGACAAAACGCCTGGAGGAGCTCCAGGCAAATACAACAACCAGGACTACGTTAGGAGGAAACATCGAGGCCGAACCCATCCTCCCTGCAACCGTGTCATCGGCGCGACAGACTCCGCCGAACGACGGCGCAGAACCATCGGAATCGGACAACCAACTGCCCAATCCCATTCCATGCGAACTCGCCGCAAGCGAGGCCTTGATCGCGGAATGGCGGAAACTGATGAGGGTGATAGCCGCACCAGCCGTACCGCTACAAGACTACTCCGGGACGGACTATGAGGACCCGGAGGTGTTCCTTCTCGAATGCGAGGAGTATTTCGAGAGGAATCACATCGAGCAGTCCCTCTGGACGCGAAGAGCGAGTCAAGCCCTCAAGGCAGACGCCGAGAAGTGGTGGGCTTGTTACAAAGGACTGCGCTTCCCCTGGCAGAAGTTCAAGAGCCTACTACGCACCCGCTTCAATAACAACAGCGTAGTTCTACGCTTAAAAACACAGCTGTACTCTCGGGTGCAGGGAGAAAAGGAGGCTGTGGGTCCATTCCTACAACGGAAGTTCCTACTCTTCCAACGCGTACAACCTGACGCCGATGACGAGGAGGTCGTCGCGACGCTCCTGGAGACAATAAAAGTCTCCCTCCGCCGTGCGGTACGACCTTTCCGACCATCCAACTTCGAAGAGCTGCTTCAAAGGGCCATGGAAGCTGAGCTCGACGAGGTGGATCTTCCCGGGAGAAACCACCGGAAGGAGGAAACCGGCGGCAAGGGCAACGAGCCAGGAACCCAGGGGAAGCCCGTCGACAAGACAAGAAACACGAACACCGGCGAGTTGCCGAGGTGCTGGTACTGTCCCGAGCATCATCTCCACCGAGACTGCCCAGTCTTCGCGGAGCACCGACAGCAACAAACGGCGGGAAACTGGAGGAGTCCGGCAGCGAAACCCGCCGCTGCCAACGACTCGACAACTACAACCCATCAATAGTATTCGCGGGCACGGCTTGCCTCACTCGACAGGAATTGCCACACCTCACGGTGAATATCCAGGGCTTTACCCTCTCAGCCCTCATCGACTCGGGGGCAAGCCATAATTTCATCCACGCAAGTCGCGTGGACATACAAAAACTACGACCAGGCCCGCCAACAGCTCAACTGGCGGGGAACCGAGGAGAGATGCCTCTCATCGGGGAAACCAGTCTCAACCTTATCATCGGTGGCGTTTCCCTTCCAGGAACCTTCTTGGTCAGTCCGACCCTTAATGAAGACGTCATTCTCGGGTACCCGTGGCTGAAGTCGCACGCGGTGGTGCAGGATTATCAGCACGGGTATCTCTACGCCGGAACCACGCGGAGAATGCGAGTATACTTAGAACAACGGATCGAGAGACCACAGACGACGCCGGTTCCCCTTCCCTGGGATAAAATCAACCAGGGCTTTCCACGCGACCTGCTACCGGAATTCCAGAAGGTCCTGGAGGACCATGCGGCCTGTTTCCATCAGGGGGAGCGATTGCGGCAGACCAGAAGCATTTCACACGAAGTTAAACTTCGAACCACACAGCCAGTACGGTCCTCGAACTACCGCTACTCGGACCATAAAAAAAAAATTATCCAGGAGCAGATCCGGGAGATGTTGGCGGAGCGAGTAATAGAGCCCACTGTATCTCCGTACAACTCACCGATAGTTTTGGCACCAAAGAAGGACGGCACCTCTCGTTTTTGCGTCGACTACCGGCGCCTGAACGGGATCACGGAGGACTCAAACCAGGAGCTCCCGGTAATTCACGAGGCACTGAAGGACCTAGGGACGGCGCAGGTATTTACCACACTGGATATGAAGAGCGGGTACTGGCAGGTTCCAATGGCAGAATACGCTAAACCGTATACCGCCTTCTCCTCCCCTGATGGCGGGCAATACCAATTCCGGGTTATGCCTTTCGGACTAAAAGGAGCGCCAGGCACTTTTCAACGGCTCATGAGCCAAGAGGTCCTCACGGAATACTTTCGGAACTTCTGTCTCGCGTATTTAGACGACATAATAATCTATTCCCCGGACTGGGACAGCCACCTGATTCACGTACGGGCAGTCCTCGAAAGATTGGCCGTGCACGGCCTCACTTGCACCCTGAGCAAGTGCCACTTCGGGACTCGGGAACTGGAATATCTCGGGCACATCGTGGGACCGGACGGAAACCGAGCACAGGAGGGACACATCTTAGCCATAACACAAGCTAGTGCCCCTACAAACCGAAAAGAGTTACGCCAGTTCCTGGGAACGTGCAATTGGCTGCGCGAATACGTGCCAAACTTTGCAGAGACGGCCGCTCCGCTCACGGATCTCCTGAGTAAACAACGGTCCTGGCACTGGTCCACCTCCGTCGCAAAAGCCTTCCGTGAAGTCCAGGAACTGTTCAGAGGAGAACTACGACTCAGTCGACCTGATCCAACACTCCCGTACATCCTACAAACAGACGCTAGCGCAAAAGGAATGGGGGCCGTACTGTACCAGGAAGCAGCAGCCTCGGGAGCGCGCCGCATAATCAGCTACGCCAGTGCACGCTTCAACCAGACGGAGAGCAGGTATCACTGTAACGAGCAGGAGTGCCTAGCAATCGTCTGGGCGGTAAAGAAGTACCGCCCCTACCTGGAGGACACACAATTCACCTTGAGGACGGACAGCAAAGCATTGACGTGGCTCAACCAGATGCGGGATCACCGGGCAAAGCTAACCCGATGGGCACTCCTTCTACAGGAATTTACCTTCCAGCTGGAACATTGTCCTGGCAAGCACAACGCTTTGCCAGACGCTCTCTCCCGCCAACCAAGCAGGACCGAACAACTGGACGAACTCATCCAGCCGGAGAGGATGCTGCCACCAACCCCGGGGCTAAATCACATCGAGATCTCCAATCTAACCAAGGAGATCATTGTGGACCAACAAGCAGACCGGAAACTAACCACACTGGCACGACAATGTCTCGCCAACGAAAATCAAGGCTCCGGAAGCCACCTCGTGCAAGACGGACGACTTTACCGATGTACCCCGGACGGGGGCAGACGACTAATCGTTCCTCAGGCCACAAAACGAAGACTTCTATATGAGCTCCACGACCAGGCGGGACATCCGGGGGAGGCCGAGACCACGCGCAGCCTCCGGGAGTATTACTACTGGCCACGCATGCAGCAAGAGGTCAGACAATACGTGAGAGAATGCCGGCTTTGTGCTTGCTGCAAGGCTTCGCGGCCGGGACCCCCGGACCGCCAACAACCACGACAGCCTACGGAACCGTGGAAAACGGTCGCACTGGATCTGATGGGACCATACCCAAGAACCAATCGGGGAAACAAGTTCATCCTGGTCGTCACGGATCTCTTCTCGAGATACCCGGAGGCTCATGCTGTCGGAACGTCGGACGCGTCACACCTTATCAAGGTTCTCGACCGCGAAATTTGGCCCCGCTGGGGTTATCCCAAGGCGATCCTTACGGATAACGGGCCCCAGTTCACCAGCAACGAGTGGTCCACCAGCTGTCGGAGATGGGGAGTAGAACCCTGGACAACACCCATCTACCACCCTAGAGCTAACCCAACGGAGCGACGGAATCAGGAGATCAAAAAGGGACTCCGTATCCACCTCGCCACGGGGAAGCATTCCACGTGGGATCAATATCTTCCCAAAATCTTATTCAACCTGCGCCGGAGGCGCAATGCTGCAACGGGCCTAACACCCACGGAACTACTCTTCGGGCACAACATCACTTGCCCCGGAGAGTGGATTCTCCGCGAACAAACGAATAAGGCCCGCGCTCCTCGGCAGGAGCGGATGGAGGCAGCCAAAGCCCGACAAAGACGCTATCTACAAACTACAGACAGCAGAGAAGACGAGCCTCAATACATGCCCGGCAGCAAGGTGTACGCACGACTGCATACTCTATCTAACGCGGCCCAATGCATCCACGCGGGGTTCGCTCCCCGGTGGGACGGCCCTCACACCGTCGTGGAATACGCCGGAGGGGGCGTCTACATGATTCTCCGAGGTGACGAGACGGTGAAAATGCATTTCACCCAGCTCAAACCGGCGACACCTCGGACCGAATCAGCCGCCCCGGGAGAGAATGACTCGAGGTCCGACAACCAAGATCCCGAAAATCAAACCCACCAGTTGGTACCACGGCGGAAGAGAGGTCGGCCGAGGAAGGAAGAAGCCCCTCCGGCCACACCACCAGTAACCGCGTCGCACGGTTACCATCTACGGCCCCGTGGACGCGAGGCCCGTTCCCTGGAGTGAAGCCAACCTCGGACAACCCAACGGCGATTACCGCCCACGGCACCGCAGACGCAATGCCGATCCTCGGAGTAGGACCAACCCTTGGCGTCGCAGACGCAACGCCGATCCTCAGAGTGGGGTCAACCATGGTCATCGCAACAGTGGTTCCTGCCCGGCCACCTTCGATAAGAGGCCCCATTAGTATAAGTTACTCTTATTATTATTATTATTATTGCTATCATTATAATTATTATTATTTTAAATCATGATCTAATTATTTTTCTAACTCATTTACATTACGAGTAGTTAAGCCACGTAATGACAATCAGAATATTATTATTTTCTTTTATAAGCTATCGTATGTACATACCTCATAGCGGCGCAAACTAGAGCTCCAACGTCTGCGACGGTTGGTAGCCTGAGTAGGGGGGAGTTGACGTGCGTCATTTTTATAGGTATAAGTCCCTAGTATAGTTAGCCTTTAGAGAGCGCTTGACGCTCCCGAGCAGCGCGCAGTGGGCACTGGCCTGCCCGCTGGGGATTGGTGCGGCGGATCGTCGAGCACGTCACGTCGCGCCAATCAGGGGGACTGCCGCAAGTTGCCCCCACTCGACCGTTACCGACCAATAGGACCGATAACGGTCCCCTCCGCTAGGTATATAAGGACACGCGCGGAGTGCAAGGTCACTCGAGCGTCGAGGGAGACGCCTGGACACCTCCCTCAGTCCTTCTTAGGACTCTTCTAATAGACGACTCGATTCGCATTTGGGTTCCCTTTTCTTTCTCCTTCCGCGGCGTTTTCACGCCTTCCTCCGACCGCGGCGCCTTCGCGCCTTCCACCGCTTCCTTCCGCGGCGTTTTCACGCCTTTCTCCGACCGCGGCGCCTTCGCGCCTTCCACCGTTTCCTTCCGCGGCGTTTTCACGCCTTCCTCCGACCGCGGCGCCTTCGCGCCTTCCACCGCTTCCTTCCGCGGCGTTTTCACGCCTTTCTCCGACCGCGGCGCCTTCGCGCCTTCCACCGCCTCCTTCCGCGGCGTTTTCACGCCTTTCTCCTTCCGCGGCGCCTTCGCGCCTTCCCCGACCGCGGCGCCTTTGCGCCTACCACCGCTTCCTTCCGCGGCGCCCTCGCGCCTTTCCCTCGACCGCGGCGCCTTCGCGCCTTCCCGACCGCGGCGCCTTTGCGCCTTCCACCGCTTCCTTCCGCGGCGCTTTCACGCCTTCCCGACCGCGGCGCCTTTGCGCCCTCCACCGCTTCCTTCCGCGGCCCCCTTTGCGCCTTTCCCTTTTCCGTTCCCCGCACGCGTGTCAACAGATTTTCCAAGTCTTCTTAAAAGAAACTCACAAAAACTCAGTAGTTTTACAATTAAACGATCAAAGTTATTTTCATTTCCGTCGACTCATTTAAGAATCTATTTAATTAGAGAAAAAGGGAAACTTCATTTTCAATCACCCTATATATACCGCGACGTTTTTCTCGTGGCAGAATTGCGCGATTGCTCGACGGATATGACGGAATTACGTTTTTTTCTTATCCGATTTCGCGCGATCTAACGAATGGGTGAAAGGAAAGGAGAAACAATGATACAGAGATGGTGAGAAAACAGAGATATAGAGGCTATCCCGAAGCATAGCGATAATCTTGGAGAATGTACTCGTACTTCTCTTCACTTCTCTTCTCCTCTCTTCTACTACTTTCCTGCATTGCTTGCTTCCTCTCTCGAAAGAGAGAGAGAGAGAGAGAGAGAGAGAGAGAGAGAGAGAGAGAGAGAAAGGGAAAGAGCTAAAACTAGGTCAGTTAGATACGAAGGAGGCACGTACGCCGATTCGAGTGTACCACACAGGGCATCTAGCCAACCTTTTGGATGTTCTATTCCATTTATCTACCAGATAAGGGCCTCGTTTTCTACGCAAGATAGGGCCACCTCGTTGCTTCGCCGCTTATCTTCGATGCTTTTATATAAATGGAGTACGAAAACCTCCAATGCATGGGTGGTAATTGATCACGTATTATTAAACATAGTTAATTTTATGCCTCGCAGTCTCTTTATCCTTTTCCTCCTTTCCCGTTACTTCTCTCAGCTTTCTAAATAATAGATGATAAGTAGAGGGGTCAGTCGACCCTCTATTGGTTCGTACTGTCGTCAGAGTCTACGCCCACTTTCGCAACGTATCCGCAAACACTGCACCTGGTATATGTATTTCAAACCAGCTGACATCACCGAATATAGGTAATTTTTTATTTCTCAACATACATCACTCGAACATTCCACGGCTAAATCCAACCGTCATAGAGAAACTTCTCACGAGCAAACACGACGGAACGAACGACCCGCGCGATTGCGCGTTGCATACAGCTGATTCGATTCGAATCCCTTCATCGACCCTGTACCCGATTACACGCCGACGAAGTCGGGGGAAAATGTGGAAGTGCAAAAAAGTCTTCCTTTCACAATGATGGCACGTAGGACACGAGGAGGGAACAGGGATGTCCGCGTGGCGTGTCGCATGCGGAGCGAGAACCGTACATTCATGAATTGCAAGTATACACTCGTGGCCCTGTATCCGCAGCTGGAGTGAGTTGCGAGCTTGCCCCATCTAATTATATCTCGCACCCACATGCACCGCTGCGACTTCTCGTATATACGAGTCTCTAGTGTATAGCGCGCGTAAACAATTATGAATGCTTTGACGGATTGTTTCTAATCGACGGTTGAGATAATATACCGAAGTGCAGCTGCGAAGTAGCTAGTGGCAGGGAAAGGCAAGTTTGTGAGTTCATGTAAATCTGGTGTGTTCGTCTCGTATCTCGTTGGCGCATAGCTATATAGGCACGTGTATAGATACTATTTTAGATAACGGACGGTTGTGATTGATAAGGTCAACTGAACTGAAAATAGTATGGGGACATTGCAGATATTTACCTACGGAAAATTTGTGTGTTTATACTGGGTGTTTCGCTTAGGATAGTAATAGTGGGTGTGGCCTAATTCGTTAATACTTATCCTACCGACCAATAGAAGATCAACAGGGTAAGTATTGACCGACCCTGCTCCTCTGAGTGCAGCTGACAATTGGGTGGGGTAGGAGTCGATCAATTAGGGCTTTCACAGAATTGGAAGAATAACAATAAGAATAAACATAAGAATAAGAATAAGAATAAGAATAAGAATGGACATAAGAATTGTTCCCTAGAGCCATCTAATGGCTGAATCATCTAGTGATTCAATAATATAGAGGCTCACAAGATTCTTTACCGTCATTTCAAATGCGATCACAATCTGGAAATGTCTAAAAGGAATTCAAATAGAAGAAAATGTATAAGTAACGTTTAATGCTCGCAATTTTGGATGCAGTTGAAACTGCCATATTGGTAATGATGCAACGAAGACATGGTCGGAAAGATCGTGGAAAGTGGAAAAATAGAAAATATTGGTCGAGTCATTAGATGGCTCTACGAGACATAGGTAATACTTATTCTAATTCTTATTATTATATTTATTTCTATTCTTATTTTTCCAATTGTGTGAAGCCCCTTAATGACTCGTCCACCCTTCCGTTGGGAGTAGAATAAATACTGACAAATTTGGTCACACCTTTTATTGCTATCCTGAGCATAAGATTTTCTATGGATGACCCTGAAGTTCATATGCGTCGAGAAAAAGAGTATTTATTAAAATAAACACCTACCAAATAATATACTTAAATACGAGTATCTATGGAATATATTTTCGTTTCTTATATTTGACGTCGATACATTTTTTCTTATGTGCTCATGTTAAGAGAAATGATTTCTTTGCATCATAAAAAAAAGTATTCGTGTTATAATGGGCGCGAGTCAAATATTTTATCGCGGGCAGATATTTCGTTTCGATATTCGAAATGTTCACGCTCTTTAATGGATGTCTTTTGAGTTAACTCGGTATAAAGTGTGAACAGTTTATCCTAAATTAGGATTCTCTTTCTCCACGGGACGTGGCATATTAAAGTTGCATAATATTTGTATTAAAACTGGAGATCTTAATGCGTTGATATGTATACCTTGTGTAAGTGACGTTATGAAAAAAAAAGAAACATTTCCATATATAATCCGTATTATCTAGTGCAAGTCAGGAATGTTTTCTTGTTACGTAGATAAGCCGAAGTAGGTATTATCGTCGAAATTTATTGACCGATCTTAATTGGCTTTTCAGCCATCCGGTATAAATTGATATATAATAAATCTACTTGACAAAACAGCGTTCAATGTATCAACCATAAAGCAGATCATTTGCTACATCATTCAATTCCGTGATTGTTGTACTTTTTGTCGACGCCGGAGAACTAACTGGAAGTGAGTGCACACTCGAGGATCTAATTATGCTAGTGGCTAGATGCACCGCGTAATTCTTGGCGTTCCTCGAGGGGACGGCGTGTCGTGTCTCGTTGTGGAAAGGCACGCACACACTCGTTTACGATTGCGCGTGCGACCCGTACGTGGCTCGCAAGGTCACGCAATGTGCATCGTCGAGCATGCTGGAGCATTACGCACATAGTTCGCATAGTCGAACATATGGGCGGTCGAGGCTGTCATGGAACTGCGTAGAGAAGTGATTCGCTAGGCGTACAGACCTCGCATCTTTCGATGGTACGCATCTCGCGACGAATAGCGACGAAGTTGGCCGAGCTCGAAGCGGAAGGAGCCGAAGCGAGCTCGAACCGTTTTGGACAGCTCCGACGGCCGCTGCGGGTGCAAATTTTGACGAATGCAGCACTTGACAGTCATAATAAGATCGTATTGATCCTATTTAAGAGCTATTTTTAAAATGTAATTTCATAAAGATCTCTGTAAATAAAGATATAGAATTAAATATTTCTCTTTAACTGATCAAATAAAATATGTATTTGTTTTAAGTGTTTAATTTTTTCATTCGTACCTTTAATGAAAGTAATAAAGATTAATCTTCGAGTACTGGGGTAGAATTTTGGAAGTCCGCAGTTAAAGTTTACGAACTTACTCGAACAGGGATCAATGAAAAATCTATTATTAAAATTCATCCAAGTATTTTAGTGTTAATATTTTACAATCTGCTCTTCCCTTTCTCCCCCGATTTTGAATACAATTTATGCGCAATTTTCTTCACTGTAAGTCATGAGTATCTTATGAGTATCTTCACAAACTTTCATTTTTCTCTAAAATGTTCACGAATATCAGTAAAATATGTTCATTCGATATATATTTACAAATTCTTTAATTATCGAACTTTAAGAGTTAAAACGATTGTGATACCCTTTTGGTCTCCTCGTTAATTCATTATAAATATCTATTTATATTGATAAATTATGACTCATTGTTTTCATAAACCCGATAAGCATTCGTCTCTATTATTCTATCATATTAAAAACTTGAGAAGCAAAGTGCAGAGTATAATACCGAAGTCTAGAAAAATTCATCGATTTATCAATGATCTTTGCACGACTAAAGTCCGTTAATCTTTTATCGTTACCCGACGACACGTGTATTCGCATAATTGGAACAATTGTTATAGGTGCTACCGTGCTACCCGATAAAAATAATTCTTTATACTCCAGACACATAAGAAACAATATTTTTACATCATATATATATAATAAACATTTAAGTAATCTATTTATTTTTTATTTTCACTATGAAGTTTTACAAAAAAAAAAATGTAATATACAAAATATAACTGATAAATTTCATGTTTGAAAAATAATGTATTAACATTCAAAAAATGGAAGAGAAATTAAACAAATACATTATTACACTAATGCCTACTACCGTTTAAACACAAGATATCTAAAATCAATTCCCATTATTTGATATAAGATAGTGTTTTTACAAATATTTTCACTTCCTTCTCCAAATTAAATTAATCGCCCACACATGGCAAATGTTAAATCTCTAAAAAGAAAAGATCATCCTGTCACACACGCGCGAGATGGTATATAGACAATTCTTGAAAAAATTTGATGACAAGCACGCAAAGGCCAAGGCTCTCTTACAAATGAAGACGGAAATAGCTACGTATAGATTCGCGTGGATACGTGGTGACGGGCGCTAGCTCGTCAGCACTGCGCTTGTCAGCTCGAAAAACTGCAAGCGTTAAAAGTGACTCATGAAATAATTAAGAGGATCGGGTCATTGACTTTCCAATAATTGCAGCTAACTGGCGATTTTATTGGCCGCCCATGGTGCGGTAAATACACCAATTTCAGTGTCGTTAGTGACCGCTACTTTCATGATATTTCCATCAGTGGCGAATCTTTTGAACGAGATAATCAATAGAACGTACGCGGTTCTTCGTGAACTGAGAAAAAAATTGACTTGTGAGTCAACTAAACATGTTTTTGAATAGTCCTAAGATCATATTTATTCGACTACAATGAATACCAAAATTGAACGTATATAAATATTATTGATTTGGTTACAATATTATGATCAAATCGGTGTTCATTTCAATTAAATAAACGTGCTTTTAAGACTACCCAAAAACACGTTTATTTCGATGAAGCAAATTTTTGTCTAAACGTAGCAAATAAATTTGCTCCAAACCGATGATTTATATGAATACTTCTTCCAGCATCGAAGACGGTAAAATAAACTTGCTTCGAGGCATTTTTTTCTTGAAAGTTTCCAAAATTCAAAGCAACCCCCTTAACGAAGCTCGTCGTCAGTACTTTTCTTTTCTCTTCTACGTGCATTCCGAGTGTCGCGAGTCAAAGAGCGAATAATACTCGTACGTACGATTGACACGCTGTAGGTTTCGGCCCACGGCGCAGCCCACGTGCGTATGTCCGTTATTGAATGATAATTGCAGCGAGGCACTCTCGCTAAATTGCAATCGTAGAACAAAGACACCTCTTTACCGTTTCAGCGATTACGACAAGAGGCAAGGCGCCCGTAGAAGGCGTTGAACGTCCATCCGAACATTTCCTAGATGCTACGATCGAACGGAAGTGAGTAGTGTTGCATCAGTGAAGTGAAAATACAACGAAAGAGAGACTATCGGCTAGATTCAAATGTCGACTGTACCTATTATAGGAGGAGCCTCGTTTCATATCCACCGACAGGGGCGTTGATGGGCTCCGGCAGTCGCGCAATTGGCCAGTGGACGTAGAACGAGGCTCCTCCCATTCTGGAGCTCTTAATTTGTACACCTTGTAAATATTAACGTTCATCTTTCTCGTATAGAAATTTGGTTAGGGACTCAGTAGGACTCCTATAAGTAATCTAATAGAGATGATCTGGAAAGGTAACGCTTACATCATCGGATTCCTATCAGGAAAGTTAGAACCACGCCTAGGGACCCGTTAGGGATCTTATTATGAGTCTCCTGCTGCGAAGGTGGCGCCGTTAGTTCACGAAATATCCGCAAAACCCAATCAGGGGCTGATAGGAATCCAATCGGGACATCCCTAACTAGCTTTCCACACCCGACTTCGTCCGCGTGAATCTCGAAATGAATGGAAATTCCCATACAAATTTTCATCTCCTATTTTACCCCCTTAAGGAATAAATTTCCAAAAATCCTGAAACACGTCTTTCTTATTTTCTAACTGAAAAGCCAAATACTAATTTTCATGGATTTGACGTCAAGAATGACGGATTTTCATTCAAACTTGCATCCTCTAATTTGCCACCTTAGGGGAAGAATTTCGTAAAATCCTATATCTTAGTGGATGCTTACATCCCAAAAGAAATCTACTGTCTAAATTTCATGTAATTAGATTCCGCGGATTCGGCACGTCGTTGATGAATCAGTCAGGGCATGCCCCTTTATGCGTATAGATAGGGGAGTGTAACGCTGTGCCTAACATAAATATTTCTACACGTGCTACGGAAAAATGTATTTTCCTGGCGTTCACAATAACTGAACCGCGCCACTTTTATTCTCATCCGTTGATATACACGCCGAAGAAAGGCGTATTCGAGTGTATAGCGTTGCTCACTCGGCAAATAAAGTCTCGACTCGAGATTAGCGCACCGCACGCTCGTCACTCTTTCTGGGAAGCGTCGAGCGTGGAGGGTGCACTGCACTTTGCGCGACTCGATGCTCTTTATATACCTGCTTGTGATTCTTCGTATTTGATAGAGACCACCAGATATTAGAGACTCGGATAATAGAATTATTAAAACGAAATCGTTCGACAATCCGGAAGCGCTTATTCGATCACGTTTCGATCAATTTCATTAATCGCTATTTTTATCCAGTGATGTCGAAGAATTTAATTGCGTAAAAGGATTTCGAAGTTGGAGCTACTGCCATTTCGTAATCCACGAAGAATAAATATCGAGGTTAAAAATGTCGCTTCGCCACTCTCTGTTATCGCTTGTTCCTGCACATTTACACGCGCAATTAACTTATTCGTCGTGCATTCTATAAACACAAACCGAGCGGATATGAAGCATCGCGAGGATGATACATTTTGCGCGAGTCGTCGCGTCATTTCTGTAAGTAAAATGACGATAACTGCACGTGTTAGGAGATTGGTCGGTCGAACGACTCGGACTTTCCGGCGTAATCCGGAAACAGCATGATCCATCGCCTATCGGGTCAGCGCGATGGCGCCGCTATATATATCGACATTTTGGGGAGGAAATATATCTCAAGAATTTTTATCCTAAGATTTTAGTTGTTTGGTCGCTCGCAAAAGGTTTTACGAGAATATTTACGTATTCTTCATTGAGATGATGTGAAAGTAATGAAACTAAATTAACAGCGAAGCTTGGCGATCAATTTGTTTTATTTTACGAATCCCGATACGTAACAATCTTTTAAATATTACATCGATAACGTGGGTCGAGTTCAGATTTCGAAACGTTCCCTGCATTACAAAGCTCGACCGCGATCGGCACGCGCGCAGCTCTGTTTTTTAAAGCGGCTGCGTTATCAGTACCACGAGGGGACAGAGAGGGTAAGAATCATCGTCCAAACTGGTTATGAGGCGGAACGAGCGCGATTAACCATTCATGTATAATATATCAAGCGATACGCCTTAATTCGTTCGTCGAATCTTCGACGACGGGATATCCTAAAGCAGTCGTATCCTTTCGTTATCTTTATATATTATACAGGAATTAGTAATAATATCAAGGGGGGGGGGAATCGAATCGAATATGTAAATTTAAATTACGGGAGGTCTGACACACTTGGATATAATAACTGGGTTTTCCCCGTGGGAACATTAGAGTTATTCTTATTACGATAACGCGCGCGTTACTGAGAAATACGTTTCCTCTATACGTTTCTCGTTTAGGGAGAAAATGTCAGCGGATGAAGGGTACTGGTTACCGATTCCTTGTAAGGAAGTACAATGAATATTAAAAAATATTAAAACATCGCAATAATTAATGTTAAATCCTAAAAGAGAATGGGATAAGGCCTAACGATGGGATGAAAACTCGTCACTTTTGAAAAAAACAAGAATCATCGTCTGATCTATATAACGTCATTTTGGATTGTGACTCAAATATGGGTACCTACCTATGGGTAACAAATATTTCTTAAATATTTCTTATTTTCAGAATCGTCAAAAACAATTGCAGGGGGCATTTGTTAAATATTCGCAAAAATATTCGTAGATTTTCTTTAAATCTATCATGGAATAGTCAAATTGATATTTGAAAGGGTATTTGTAGAATATTTATGGGATGTTCCTCGTCATTTGAGTTAATTTCTGCTAGTACTTTTACATTTTTCAAAAATGCAATATATTTCTTTTTGAATTTTTTTAAAAATAGAATTGAATTGCCGTTTTGCAATAATATTTTGTTTATCATCTCAGATTAAATTATAATGGATATATGCTGTGTTTTGAAAAAAAAATTCTCGTGCCATATAGGTATTTCATTGTATGTATAAATTTGCTTATATCGAGGGCTTCCAGGTTTTTTATATTATATACGTCGCAATTTCTTCTTTTCTTCAACTGAATATCTTTATATGAATCAAAAAATTACTCATTTGTTTTATTTATGCTCTTCTTTAAATAAGGGAAAAAAGTAAAGTCTGCAGGAAAAATTCCTCTTTTATAATAATCAACTCATAGATTTTTACAACTAAGGTACATATTATCAGACTCTTAAATGTCTATTTAGATATATATATACTGCACATTCTTATTAATGTATCAAGATGCGAAAATTCTTCAATAGGATTGTTGCTACTGCCGTTAGTATATATTTTACCATTGCAGTAACTATAAATTATTGCTTATGGTACCACTTTCTCTGCCGGAAACATATTCTTTACTAACGGCACTAATAAATCTCCGCAATAAAACTTCCACAATGGACATGTACTGTAAATCTAATTCAGATATCACGCGCGTATATCAACAGCACTACGTGCTTGATTTAAGTTGAATACAAAAATTCCAAACAGGAATTCCAAAATTTCACCATAAAATGACGCTCTTTTTTCGATAAAAATATATAGTGTAACATTAAGAATTTTTTCGCAGTCATAATTGCAAATTCGATACAACAACATTCACCTTATAGTGTACTGAATTTGTAATTTTACAGTGTTTTTATATAACAAAATATCTATTATAGTAAAATTAGAAAACCTTTCGACGACTGAGGAATAAAACCTACATTGACAATGGGAAAAACAATGATCAGAAGATTTAGTTTTTTATTTGAATTAATCGAAACAATAATATATTCATTTGAGTTCAAGAGAAACAGTATTTCCTTAACTCGACACTCGTTTATTCGCTTCAAGTATTATATAAACGCATTCAATGTGAGAAAATATTAGTCATGCATACCTGCTAAACAATACTTAATTGGATCAACTGCACACAAATAGTCATGTACGGCGGACTAAATGTGTAAAGTTCTAGCAATTGACTACCTACTTACAGTGATTAAACACAGATTCGTTGCGCGAATGAGCAGGTATATTGAGTTGAAAACAATTATCTAAATGAAGATTTAATTGCTCGAAATAATTTAAACCAACTAAAAATCGATTCAACCAATCTCTCGCTCTCAGAGCGTAAGAAATTATATCACGCAGCGCGCGCGCTCACACACAAGCGCTTCGTTGCTTCCGTTACTGAGAACAAATTCAGAGTCCCCAGTGGTAATGCACGGCGAAGAGTCCGGCGTCGGGAAAGTGCAGGAGAAGCGGTAGTGGCGGAGCGTCAGCTGGAACGAGCGAGGAGGATCGCCGCGGAGTTCGACAACCTCGAGCCTCGTGCGCGACACTATAACGCCCCGCGTGTACGTACCTACTCGCAAATCGCGAATTCGGCAGATCGCGCGGTCTCGTGCCTCGGCGATGAGTGGGCTCATGAATGAACTAGACGCGCGCGAATACACGTCCGGCGTGATGCCTCTACTCGAGATTGCGTCGCGGTGGCGCGAGACGGTGTAATCCGTTATGGCTATTTTTAAATCGAACGCGGCGCGATCGATTATCGGCGATCCAAAGGAAATCAAGCGCGCGTATACGGCTCGTATGCGGTGTCTGGCGGCGAGGGGGATTTTCTTGCGAAAAAAATAATAGACGTCTGACGAGCGACGCGATATCGGAGATAACGGCGCGAATCTTTGAATGAGTAATAGGTATTCTCTCGAACGTGCGGCGAGGTACGTAAAGGAGGAGCGAGCCGAGGAAAAAGTGGCGTGGAAGAAGTGGGAGATATTGGCCGTTCTATATTTGCTCAATATTGTAGCCATTTAAGTTTGGACAAAATTGCAGTTTGAATTTTTCTTTTGGACACGGACTTTCAGTGTTTTTAGCGTTTTATGCTATGAGTTTTAAAAGTCTTAATACGCTAATAGATATTCCAATAATATTAATCGTTTGAAATATTTTCCCTGTTTTATTACTTAGTTATTGAGAAATTTGTTGGACAGAAATTTGTTAGTTCCGAGAGAAACATACCTACGACTTATGTGTGTGACAGATTACTCATGGCGTATTATTTTGAAAATATAAAAGTCATTTTCACATCGCGTCAAATGAACCTCCTCGATATTTTCATTTTCGCAACAATTGTAGAGTTTGTCAAGACCGTTAAAGAGGTACGACGTGAAGTGCTGACCCGTGCGTTATACATTACCGACCCTGTAGCTATACATTAAGCTCGACTGACAATATAAGTCTTCATTTATAAGTCGCGGTGCGGTAGCATAGATTATTTTTGTACTTTGAGTGGTGGTATCTTAAGAACGTTCCATGTCGGACAATTGAGAAAAAGGAATGAAATTAAAATAAAGGAAACTCATATTTTTTAAATAATACGTGAAATTTAAAAAAATGCTCAGCTTTTAAATTATATTTTAATATAATTGATTAATCGAAAAAGTAGTACTTGGAGAGAGAACTGAAGATAATGTTTTTACGAATATCGCGTCAGAATTTCTATTCGATCCGATAAAAATTGCTTGAATCATAATATTACTCAATTAAAAAATCTAGAGTCAGAAAAATAATTAGTTTAAAATGAAAAAACGCATCTAGTTAAATGCGTTTAATTATTCTAATTAAAATACCAGTTAGTGTTGAACTAAATATTTAGTTATTCTAACCAAAAAGTGGTCAGTTTAACCAAAAATATGGAGGAAATCCATATTTCATCAAACAGTTTGGTCATCGTTTCCAAGATTTTGGCCAAATTGACCAAATCTTTTTCTCGGTGTAGTTTTGAGACAAATGCGTTTAAAATTTTACGCTGTCGGGTGCGAACTTGGGAATTACGTCTTTTAAATCTCAAATGTTAAGCAAATGTGAGAAATTTATTGATCTTTTGATAATTTACCATAATCACCCTTCTAATAAATTGACGATCGCTCTGAAAACTTCGTCGAATAAAATTTCACTTTAACGAACTAAATAATAAATCGGTCGAAATTAAAAAACTTTATATTTTCGAAAAATGAAGAGATCGCAATAAAGGACTAATTCAAATGTCTAACTCTCTGCTGGAGTGAAATTTCGCTCCTTGAAATTTAGAGAGTGAATCTGGAGAAAAATTAGTATGGTTCTCTTTTTATACGCGAATAGTGCTTCGTGCTTTCTTACGCGCTCTTTTTCTCGTTGGAAACAAAACACGCGGTAATTACATCGCTCGTTTATATCAGCGGTTTTTGGTCCGCGTTGAAAATCCGTTTTCGACGGAAAATTCTGACGCCCCCGCGGGCTCCCCTCGTCGACGATTCGCGAACCGGTCGAAATCGCTTTTACGTCTCGCAGGAGCCGCGACGTTGCGATCCCCCGACTCTAGCGAAATCCAGCAATTAGCCCGATTAAAATTTCTATGGATCCGTTACCTAATATTTTATCCATTACTCAATAGTTGCATAATAATAAGCGAACCGCCAAAACCCGCGGCACGAGGCGGCGAGAACGGTGAAACTCGGTGAAACTGCCGGACCGATTAAACGCGGGGAAAAGTTCGGCCGGGTCCGCGCTATTGCATCCGAACGGCGGAGCAGCGTCGAGAGGAAAAAATTGTGCAAAAGTTGCAAACGCCGAAGGTGGGCAAAAAGAGAATAGAAATTAGGCCGGGCCGCGCGCGCGTGTCACGTTGGCAGAAGAAACTCGGAGGATTTGCGCGATCGAGGCGCAGGAGAGTTTTTACAGCTCGCTTACACACATCCAGGGGGAAATGGTTTAGTTGAATACGATCCTAATAGAAACATTTATTTGAAATGAATAGGAATTTATTCATATCGAACAAAGTCTATTTGATTTAGATAAACGTTCTACAAGGTTCGTGATCGATTAAAAAGATATGCAAGACATTTATTTAATTCATATAGACTTTTGATCGCGATGTGAATAAATTTCTATACCTGGAATACATTTTTCTATTAGTTTCGCATTCCAGTAGACCTTTTTCCTCAGTGTACTGCCCTCTTGCTTCCTTCCTTCCTTTTGGAGATTTTTCGATGACAAACGCACTAGTTCCTTCGACCAGTGTCTTCAACCGTAATAATTATTTATTTACTTATATGCATCCAAAATGCGTTATACGTAGGTACGTATTTTTTTGAAGAAACATAAGAGGAAAGTTGATTGAACTCGAAACAAGATTCCCAATATGATATATTGGGAAGAAGAAATTTATTGTCATTGTGAAGGAGGTTCATTAACATTTTCAGGAGGGGAATCGAGCAATATTTTATCGTTTGATTTTTTATTAAAATATAAATAAAAGCTAGTATAAATATCTTGTTTATATATGTAGCAATTTAATAAATATCTTTTACAGTTTTACAAATTATTTTATAAAAGTCCAGTTTTCAACGAAATTGTTTATTCGCAAAAATATCCTACCATTTATGTGGACTAGAATTCACACAGGGGTAAAGAGATAATCGCGATTAAATACACGTCACACAGTAAGCGTTATATCTCTAATTTCTCTCTCCCTATCCGGCTGGAAATATTTTGTATGAATTATATATGAATTGTGTAGGTATATAATTCATACGCGTTTGGGCGGAAAAGTTCTACATATTTTGTATATAATCCATACGTAGATTTGGCCATACATAGATTATATACGATTTATATATTAACCATATACAGACTATTACGAACATTCAAAGGGTCTGTATATAGTTCTTATATGGTTAATACAGACCAAATCTACATGTGTATTAGGTGCATACAAAATATATAGAACTTTTCAGCCTGGGTGGTTTTGGTTATGTTCAGTTCATATGTGATTTAGGTATATACAACTAATATGTGAAATGTATGCGACCCAGTTAGAATAATATAATTTTACCGTTAACAAATAGGGAATAATTTCTATGTTACCACTTCATAACTTCAATCAACGTCTCTTATTATAATCCAGTGGACATACATCACGTAAGTACACTTTTTTGATTAGTAATAATGGAGCTGAGTTTCACTTAATGATAATTTTTTACTATTATCATCACTAGTAGTATACATCGCACACACACACACAAGAGCTGTGACAATTAATACGATCATCTACCACCTTCTATTCTGCTTCATTAAAGACTGCATAAATTTATTCTGGAAAACATATGACGTCAAATTCATTATACCTATTATCTGAAATTCGACTAAATTGTTAGCAATGAAAAAGTGTACTTACGCGTGATGTAGGTATTCCTACATGATTATAATACGAGACGTTGATTGAAGCTGTACAGAGTGTTGAAATATAATACATTCTCTATTCACTAGGTATAGATAAAATTATTTTATTCTAACTGCCCAGGAGGAAAAGTTCTATATTATAGAATGTTTCTGCCTGGGTAGGTCGTATACATTTCATACATTAGATGTAGGTACATAAATCACATAAAATCTGCATGTGACCAAAACCATGTATGAATTACATACACATTTCACGTATAACCCATACAAAATATTTCCATCTGAAATATAGCGCTCTATAAGAGAACGAAGAAAAACTATCTTTCAGTCGATCAGCCCCCCCCCCCCCCCCCCCGCCGAGAGGAGCTACGCACGTATTCAAAGAAGAGCGCTAGAGCAGCGGCGGAAAAAGAAGAGAGAGGGAGAAACGAATAAAAACAGAGCAGGAGGAGAGAAAATAAAAATGGCGCGACGATGATTCGCCCAGCCCAAATACCGAGCATACCGCCTTGCGGAATCTACCAGCAGGTAAACAACATCCCCGAAAACCGGCCGGGACTCCGCTTATAAGGAAACGCGAACTCACGGTAAGGTAAGGTAAGATAAGAAAGCGAGAGGGAATCGCGGACGCGTGGGTGTTTCCCTCGAAAGGCAGAACGCCGCCGTCTTCTACCACACCTCCCGTTCGGGCGGCGGATCGTCCACAGCTTGTCGGTGAGTATACGAGTACCGCTCCAAGCGCGGGGATCGCCACGCTCCGAAGGTAAAACAAGGTAAGCTAAGGTAGGATAAAGCGAGAAGTGATATGGTGTAGAACGCGTATGAACAGAGTGGCCACGCTGCTCTCCGCCTCGTTATGTAACCGCGTCCGATTCTCGGAGCCAGCGGCCGAAGCGAACATGTGAGCGAGCGAGTCGAAGTGGTGGTGGAGTGGAGTGGAGCCGAGTGGAGCGAAGTGGAGTGGAGTGGAGTGGCGTGGCGTGGGGTTGCTGCGGTAAGTGTGCCAAGGTGCACCTCTCGAGAAAGCCGGACCGACCGGACCGCTACTGGCCGAGGCTCGGCGATCCCGCGCGAGAGCCCGTTCGGTCTCCTACCCGTCCATCCTACCCTATTTCCGACCGATTCCACGATGGCGTATCGACGGTGAACGGTTCCGCTGTACCTACTGGCGAAGCACGATAGGTGCGTCGTGGTCCTTCGCGGAAACGCAGAAAATACGAGAATACACGAGCGCGAATGTGTCTGCCGAACTGCAAAGTTTCGCGCAGCCACACACACCGCCGCGAGAAATTTCGTCTGCACCGTGGAATCCACTAGCTCGTGCCGCGCTGATACGTAAACTCTTTTTGCGCTAGAAAGGAAAACGAGTATTGTCGAGGCGTAAGGCTCTCGCTAAACAATGCACGTACCGTCGTCTACGCGTGTTACGAGCCATCGACTCGCCACGCAATCGAGGTAGCCGAGAAAAAAGGTTTGGTGTAAAAAGTAAAAGTTGGTTGTGCGGAGTGGCGGGAGAGGGGCTACGCTGGGGGCGACGGGGGAGGGGCATTCTAATGTTCGATTAACTGCATTCGAGAGAAAGAAAGGATAGTCCGCGCGCATACACGGAACGACGCGACGGCGAGAGTATTGGATAACGACGAGGAGACGTGATCGCGTTTCTGCTCGGTAGGATTGTTGAACCTCCCTTTCGATTGAAATTCGCGTTGCTTGAGGTATCGTGCGTATACCCGTAACTGCGACGGCGATCGATGAGAAAATGGAATTTAATGCGGTGGTTGAGATAAATAAGTGGGTTTTAAATAGTTGTTAAGTCGAGGAAAAAGTAGGATCCACCATTTGTCAACGTCTGTTCGAGTTTGTCGATCATTTATTAAGTGTATCTCAAAGAATATGAAATGTTTCAGGAATATCGTACAAGTATTCCATTGCGAGAATTAAATGCTGTAGAAATATTTCACGTACCTAAATTTAATATTTTCAAAGAACAATTATAATTTTATTTATTATTTTATTTTTATTGTACATACATGTTACGATAAATTTTCGAAGTGATTTCCATCACCTGATCTTACTCCCTGCGATTTCTTCTTATGGGGACATCTGAAATCTGTTGTTTCTCAAACTCAACCAGCAGGCATTAACGAACTGAAACAAAGGATTATGCAACAATGTCGCAAAATTTCAAGAACAACATTTGAAAAAGTTCGAAAAATCAATGGAAATCATTTCGAAAATTTATTGTAACGTAATTGACCTTTAATAAATAAATTGACAACTTACTTCTAGCAGCTTCTTTCTCGATTTGCGCAAAAACTACTCATCGAAAGGTACCAAAATTTCGTGTTGTTGTAAAGCATTTTTAAAGAGCTTTTTCCAATGCTTTATCACACATCGGGGGTTGCTATTTAAGATTACAAAGTTTGGTGGGCTACCCCTAAGGGGGTTGGAGGGGGTGCGTCTCCGATTATGTCATTTTGGTTCCATCTCTCCACTGCCGAAACCGTATTTTTTTTAAGAAAATCTCTATAACTTTCTGAGATATCGGGATGGCAAGTTTTCAAAATGTCACCCTCTGTATATACTAGTCTAGCTTTTATGGATGTCACGTTCACAGCGCCGACGTAATTTTTTGGACATCCATAAAAAACCAGGCTACCTAGTATAATATCATAGAACAGCGATATGCACATCACGCACGATCTGCGTGACCGGCACAATGAAAGTGATAAGCCGCTACGCGCACTCCTTCGTCTGCGCGAAACGGAGAGCGCAAATGCCCTCTCGCGGCGACTCGCAGCGACAAACCCTTGCAGTCGCGCACACCGCGAAATATATCCAAAGTATTTTAAAGATACTGTACTGATATATTCCTAGAAGTACCTATTTCCTGCTACATGGGATTGATACACACATATTTACTAGATTCGAATTATTACGCATGTGCCAGCCGGGACATTTTGGCAAAAATGTGGGGATTTTCAATAGAGAAGTAATGATTTAGTAAATGAGTGTTCTTACAGCACATCTATTTACAAACATCTTTTTATTAAATAAAAAAGTGTCACGATTTACCAGATAAATTACCCAGTCAGACGCGTATGATGTAAATGTTTCAAACAACTTTACGAAAACCTAGATCATTTTATGATTCCTTCTTTGGCACTGTTTTTTATGTTATTGAATGATGAAATTATGTAAGTAAATGAAGTGAATGAAGTACTTAATTATTATTTCCCCATGTTGTTATTTCTCCAAGTTATCTCATTTTTGACATTTATTGAAAAATACCTCGAGTGGTCTAAATTCGAAAATTCTCCTCTCATTCTCTTTGTAATACATCTCTTTTCCCTTTCTGATAATGAATCACGTGTCCACCGTGATCGCACCAACCCGATCATTACGAACTTCTGTGCACCCGTAAATATTGAATTTCGGTTACCCTCCCCTCCCCCCTCTTTCGAGTCACCCCATATACGAGTAGATGCTTGCCGTTTAGCGAAGGTGAAGGTTACTACGGCGCACATCTCACTGGAATGCACGTTCGGTCGGCTATCCGATTGTAATTACGATCGTTACGCGTCACGTGTCCGCGACTCTCGCTCGCTGTGCCCCGCCGCTGCAAGCACAACTCGTCGCGCCGTTGGAATTGCAAGAGCTGCGACGTAGGAGAGAAGCGGAGACGAATACTTCCTATATGCCTCGGCGCGGCTAACCTAACAAACTCGGCTGGGCATGTACGATGATAATAAAGTACAAGGCTGCTGACCCCGGCCAAGTCGGCTGACGCCACATCGGGGACCGTTTCCTCGCTGCTGACGTGATTAAAAAGAACAGTCTTCCGCAGTGACGCCTCGCCAAGGGGGAATCCGCACGCCAAATCCCGATAACCCCGTTCTACCTCGTACGGCTATATTGCTTCCGATTGATAATAATTTTCGTTATAGAGCGAACCTAGTTTTCGCGTCGTCCAGCGGTAAAATATTTGTGGGTTGTTATATTTGAAGGGTGAAACGGAAGAAAATAGTATATTTTAGAATTATGCATTATTTTTAGAGGAAGACGTGAAAGTTTTTTGAATGGTTGTCAAAATAAACAATTGTATAATAATCCAATTATTGTATCATAGGTTATCGAAAAGATAATTGTGTGCTCTAATTTTGAAATGATCGATCACCTTTGTCCGCGACTTGTTTGTGGGACACACATGATGTATATGAAAACAAAAATACACTGCATTTATCTCTTATGTTAGGTAATAAAATGCAAATCCACACAAGTGAATTTGCAATTCATCTCTCAAGGCAGTGACTCGAATGTTGGCTGTTATATGCTGGATATAAACAGGAGCACAATGAACTGTATACCTATTGAGAAAATTGAACTGTTACTGAAATTATGATTATATTATAGTCGTCGTAATACTACATAATATAAATATAGATATAGGAATATGCACATTTCTGTATGCAGTACAAAAATATTCTTAAAAATAAAATAGAAGAAAAGGAAGAATACCTACTTGCGCGCGCAAGCAAGATTGCGAGTTGGGCTGAAAGTACTAGAGGTGAAAAGTGCCATTCGATAGATTTTCATAAATAAACCGTTTCGTTTATTCACAATCAGGGTTCTCTAGTAGATGTCGCATACGGAAACTATTTCTACGTAGGTAATGCAATTATCAAATAGTCAATTTTTGTTAAGATTAGCCGAATGGTACTTTTTGTCCCGCGGCACTTTTAGCTCCACTCTACCCTATGGATAGTTACTGGTAAAATTTGTTATTCTCCTTTTCTCGCAATATCCTAGCCTACATTATTCATATGTATTACTAACTTTAAGAACAAATCCACTGCTTTGCTTAGAAAATGACAAAACTGCGAACACAACTATTTGATCAACCGCCTCAAGTCGAATATTATATGGAAAAAAGGAGTTAGGAAAATAGAAGGCAAACCACATCTTCTGCCTTACTGTATGCTACGAGACTTAATTACAGAAGAAAAGGATAAAAATTCATTCTCTCCCTCGTGTACAACATTTATCAATCCGTTCGTAAATTATTATTGTCAATCGGCGTGCACGCCTCCTTAAGATACATCAAGCAATGTTATATTCTTAACCCCTTCAGGCCTGGTGTACACGAGTATGTACATTGGATTTTAGCTATTTCATTAAAAAATGTTACGCACAAATACAACTTTGTACTGTTTTCACATAAATATAAACAGATTTTAAAAATAAAGATTGCAAAAATATGTGAAAATATAATAATACTCCAAAGGTTGAAACATCACTCAAAAATTTATTTACTCCGCGAAAAAAAAAATCAGGTCTGAAGGGATTAAATTGCAGATAACGCATTGCTCGATCGTGTGCTGCAGACGGCGCATCGGTGAATGGGTTCTACTCGTAATAAATAGCAGGCACGTGGTTTCAGTATCAGTAGCTATTTAAAATCCACGATTGATACCCTTCGCGGAGAATAGGGATGCCCCTATCGCGATTTCTCAAGGACAGCAATCTTCCTCGAGAGATGCGCGTTCTTTCTTCTTTTCAATCTGCATTTCTCGTGGAGTCCGTCTCGTTGAGATGCAGATCATTGTTTGCAGAATGACGCAGACCGCGAAGTACGGGTAGCGGAAGTAATGCTGTTCCTTTTCTGCAGGCAGCGCCATCCCCACTCCGCGGCTGAGCTGCTCTCCGCACACGATAATATAGCGAAGTGATAAGCGGGGCTCAGCCGAAGAGTGGGGGAAGCTCTCTGCCGACACGAGGAAGTAAATGCATTATTTTCGTTCTCTCTGTATCACGCTGCGAGGCCAATGCATCACCGCGCGTCGAAGAAAACTACTTACTCACAAATACGTCGCACATGTGCGAAATGATAAAAATTAATTAAAATCTTATCGCGCGATATCGAGCTGAAAACAGGGCTTTACGCAAATGACGTGCGTTAACGCTTCGCTAGGGGAACGCAAATTAGATAGATACGTAAGTCGGAGTTGGTGTCGTTACACATGTATACGTGACACGCGAGACGTATCTATTTATATATGTATATAAAATACATACAGGGGACTCCATAATCACGTGCAGGGAAATGAAATGTTAAAAGATCACCCCCTCATTAAAATTCGGTAAATGTACTTAAAATAAAATGTGTACTTTACATAAGAGATACGCGATTTATTCGTGACATAATATCTACCTTGTTTACGAGAAATTTTTAACCCTGTGATGAAATACGAACTTATCACCGATCAAAAAGAGAGTAAGTTATTTTCATTAACGATATTTTAACGTGCTGGTTGTCAGTTTTAGTCGGTGTATTTCTGATTTTGCAATAGTTAACAGATTTCGTGCAATTGTAGTAAATGAAGGGATCACGTTTAAATATACTCGCGATAAAAACAATTTTATTTTCGGCATTCTCTCAGTATAAAAAGAAATACTTTATGCAACATGGTGCAGAAGTACGTATTGATAAATATTCGATGATAAATACAAAAAGAAAATGAAAACACACACTTTTCGTTAAACAAAAAATTATCATTATATTTCTCTACGGATAATAAATGAGAATTTAATATGTTACACTTTTTACATTTTACAATTACGTATTTACGTAGTATTAAATAAATGTTCGTCAGAAACATTGTAATCGTACACAAGGGTGAGAACGAATAAATTATTGAATTAACATTTCTTCATCGCTGACATTCTGTCTTATCATTATGACGTTTTTAAAACGTCAGTTTCAGGGAAAGCAAAACATTTCTTTTTGTTATTCGATTCAATGAATGGTTCGTTTCAGTAAACGAGTTGTGACGCGATTGCTTATCCGATGAATGGAGCGAGTACGTATATAATTATGTGTCGTTATGTAGTACCGTTGTCGGTTACTTTATCAAGTGACAACATTTATTCGCGCGCGCGTTTCGACTATTTCTCTTTCTCGATATAGACTCATACATTTCAACAAATCGTCTCTCACCATTGACGACCTATATGATTTGCGCGATTTACTTATAAGTCTCTCCTGATTGGTGCAGCTGCCTTGTTTTGCGTTAGTGAGAATTTAGATCCCCTTTTATTTTCAAACAAAAATAATTTCACTGACGTATTATGGTGTTTCCGGTAAAGGAGACCGTCAAGTTTTTACACGTGGTCTTCGTTCTTCAAGATAAACTATTGTAGTCCAGTAATTAATGACTTGTCCATTTCGCGAAGTGCTAGTGATTTTTCGTAGAGTTGTTTTTATTAAAGGAATATTTATTAACAAAACTAAGACCACGTTTAATAATTCGAAGGTCTTTTTTATCGGAAAAACAATGGTTCGTTAGCGAAACATTATGGAAGTGAGGCGAGGGATCTAAAATCGTGAAAAAAAAACATTGCGGCTTCCCTAGTGAATTCAACTATTGTAGAACGGAATGAACTACCGCAGGCAGTCAATTTGACTGGCGTTTTATTCGGAGTGTCATTCAACCTCGATTATCTCGTAACCCAGAAGTTTTGATCGCGATATTGGTAGAATACTTTTTTGTAGAACATATTTCGACCTACAAAAAAGTTTTATAGCAGTATCACAGCCAAAAATCCATAGAGATAACGAGATAATCGGCCGCCAGAGAGAATGACTATTTTAGAACGCGCGACCCTTCGATAGTTCTAGGGTAAAATGTGTGTGTAGTGATTATATTTACTTTAAAAAATCGTTCATAACAGCGCATCGCCCGTGACTGAAAATGACGGAGACACAAACGACGACTCTCTCTCTCTCTCTCTCTCTCTCTCAACGAAGTCGTGTTCCATTCGTGCGATATAACATACATTGTCCCTCCGCGCGCGCGAGCCTCGATCTTTCCCTCCTCTACGCATTGACCCTCGTTGCTCAGCGTCAGTGTGACGTCACTGGGTAATTAGCGTGACGTCATCGGGTCCCGCCTCCGGACGAAGAGGAGGCGATTCGTTTAACCGGGTCCTATTTGCGACGATAAAATCACTCCGGGCGTTCGAGTCGATTGACCCAGTCCTGCCGATCCGACCAGCCTCTTATTGTGTAGAGCGTACATATATTCAAGAGGAAGGTCGAATGTATGAGGAGAGTGGAGGAAACAGGGGAGAGATGAATATATTTACGATCCGTAGGAAATATAAGGGAAGAAGGGAGAGGTGAAAAAGTAATGTAGAAAATAAACAAGGAAATAAAGATACACTGTTAAAAATTTTCAATAGAAATATGTATGAAGCAGCAATTAACATATGCACGAGTGTATTAATATTCAAACGCACAGAAGTGTATGAAATTTCAAACAAATAGTTTTTAAAATTCAAACAGGTAGGTTATTAAATTTCAAAACCAAGTGTTCTTAAATTTCCAATATGATATGAAATTGTATAACCAAATTTTTTGTAAAATTGAAATACGTTATGAATTTTCTTAAAATTCACATAACTTTGTATTTCAAATTGTCTGAGATAACCCTGTCTCTACGACCTACCCGTGTACCGTAGGTGACTTCCTCATATTGGATGCGCCATTACAGGGTTAATAGGATGATAAAAGAAAGGGTGTAAAAGAAATGACTTGGAAAGTAGACGAAAACGTAAAGAAAGAACGAAAGCATGGCGGCCATAGAGGGCGTGCATTCGACTCGCGTCAGCGCCGAACTAGACTCTGGCGGACGTAACGCGTACCACTCATAACTGGCGCAAAAGCACCGAATCCCGTTGGCCGGAATATCTACTCTAAAAACGTAAATTCCTCTCCCACAGCTATTAAATATACTCGTCACATCCCTCACGTCCCTTCTACGTGCTTCGAATTAGCTTTCCGGTTTCAGGATTCTCTCCGAATATACGGAGATATAACCAGTCGCTCCCCGAACGTCGAGCGGCGACGACTTCAGCTTATCGTAGGCATACCCCTGAACTAAGAGCGAGATCGTCCGATCGGATCGTCTCAGAAGGAAACGCGCGCGTCTCGCGTACACGATCCGTAGGCCGTAGGGCTCGCCCGGTGGGCTCACCTCTCTCTAAAAATACCGCGCAACGTCCGCCGCTCGCTCTCGGCTTCGAGTCTCGGCGGCTAGTCTCGCCTATAGGCTAGAGGCGCTGCCGTTGGTTCGCGCCCGCGTGCATATGCGCCCCTAGAACCCGGCCGCGGGTATGCGGCGGCGTATAGATACCGGTATATTGAGGGCACCTTCCTAATAATAGAAGCCGAGAAAATTTTTAGCCCTTGATGCGACCTATCGTAGGATCGGATCTGCGTATCTGGGTCTCCCCCCGCTCTCTTTCACCGCGTCTCCCGCGCGTAGAGAGATGGACGGGGAGAGGGAGAGAGCGAGAGTGAGAGGGAGAGAGGAAGAGAGGGCCGTGCAGCGCGTCGCGTAGACGGGACCTCTCTCGCTCTCCGCGCTGTGTGCGTCCAAATTCACCGGGTTGAACTATTTTCGTTTTTCGAAATGTCGATGACGGAAGGGAGAACGAGACGCATCGCGCACCTTGGATGGGGACCAAGGTGCGGGCGATCGGGTGAGCGGTGTTTGGTGATTCTCATATCGCGCAGATTTGTTATTTCGTCAAGGGGCGGAATCGGACGGTGTGAATAAAGAGAGATTCGATGCAGTCTGGGATACGAAATTTGCTCTACGATAGTACAGTTGCAGATGTCGATGGAGTGATGAATATTCGGTTGATACGATTAATGTCAATTGACGAGACTAAATGTTGCCTCGCCGAGAGAAAGTTTTATTTCTTCAATAAAAAATTGGATGCAGCGACCGAGTGTTCGCTTTGCTTTTCGTGTTTGCAGCTGTACTTGGACGATAATTAAAAGACAATTTCGTTATCCGATTGGTCTTGATGAAGATAGAAGTACCTGCGCTCTTGGATCCCAGATTACATTTTGATTCGATTCTAGCGATTTTATAGCTAATATCGATGAATTTTTAATTTTCGTTCTTGATGGATGCTGGACCCGCTCAGTCTGCCTCACTCACCCAATTAGAAAACAATTTAATCTCATTTACAAGTCCTAAATGTTATATCTTTTTAGTACTGAAAGCCAGATACTTCTTAATAATTGAAGATCATAATATACAAAATTGCGAGGGGTGTCAAAAATACGAGAAAAAAAAGTTATTCACGGAAAGTGTCATGACAGCTTATTTAAAAAAAAAAACTCATTATAAATACTGAGATTTTAGATTTTTGGCACTTGGCACCTTTCTATCATATATTATGGTCTTCAATTATTATTGTATCAAAAGCACGTTCGACACATGTAGGGTACTCTTCATTCACTTCGTCCCTCTTTATCTATACTATACTGCGCGTATTATTTCGTTCCGTGAGCGAGAATATAGAGTGATAAAATAGTTGTGTGAAAATAAGATAACCCTGGTTACTCATATGAGGCTATAACCTAAAATATATTATAGCATCACTTGTGAGTGAAAGATTTGTGCATCACTTTAATCAAAATGTGATCAAAAATAGATCACTCTAGATGTGATACAAACATGACTCGAGGAATAAGAATATGATGACCTCAACGTGGTACTTTTTCATCTCATTTGTATTCATTTTGTATCACATTTTAATCTACTTTTGATTTTAAAGTGATATCTCAAAGATATTTAATCAATTTCGAAAAATTACTTTCATTTTAAAATTAAAAGTATATCGAAATGTGATTAAAAATTGATACAAATGAGATGAAAAAAATTAACCATATTAAGATCGTAACATTTTTATTATATTGTTCTTGATTATATTTTGATCAAAAAAACTTGGCGTCAAATATTTTTACTCAGGCTATTATACCTATATTAGTTATATATAAATTTTATAGGGATTAGGGGAGAACTAAAATAACAGTTTTTTAAGTTTTTCAAATACACATAAATACATATGATTGTTCTCATTATTCGCGATTTTTTGAGAATAAAAAATGTTCTCACTCTGTCATACCAATCGAGAAAACGCCACTACGCGTACATCATCGACAACTAAGGCAATAGTTCGTCGGATAACTAGGATGAGTCGCTCACACAGTTTGGGCCAAGGGGGGGCCTCGCCTATTCTTAGTCGTACTAGAACTAGATTTTACGCGATCCTCTTTACGATCGCACAGATCGAGTCCGCATTCATCCGAGCTTTAAACGGGTCTATCCGTCGATATGAGCACATGGGATCGCCCCGTTGCGATCGAGGAATTTTTTTCCCCCATTCCATTCGATTCTGATAATTGCTCACGGTCGCTATCAGCGAAGAGAAGAACGTATCGTCAGACTGTCGTTTCCTTTATCTTTATTGCGAGAGATTGAGAGTGAATTACTACACCGCGCGAAACCTGCAGTAAACCGTAGAAACAATATTCTCATACATTCACGTATAGCGCCGATGGTTCAACATTTTATGTCAGTTTTTTTTAAAGCCATTTCACGAGATAAGTTTTCCGAGGGTTATGCCGATCACTTGCACGAGAGAGGGTGTAATTCTTCGCCGAAAACATTCTATTAAAAGAATTATTCTTCAATCTCGTCGTCGAAAATACAATAGAACCGCTCGTCAGACCAAAAAGCGCGCAGAATGTTGACGGCGCTAAATTTAAGCGCGCGATTACCTAGAAGTATCGAGATACCGTTCAAGTACCTCGCGTTTCAATTATACGGCCTCCCATCGCTTCTCACACACTGCTGGTATTCTGCTGGGAGATACCGCGGCGAAGTCCTGCAGGTCGATGAGATAAGGTGTTATTCTTTGCTTCGAGGACCGTTGCTATATGGGAGTTCTTAGATGAGAGCTTTTTTATTATATCCAATGTGCAAGTAAGAAAGAACTACGAGTAGCTAATAGGATTTATGTAAGTAAATATCGCGCAATAATATTTTAAAAAAAATATCGATCATCGCAATGAAATTTAACGACGAAGAGAGAGAGAGAGAGAGAGAGAGAGAGAGATGAGACGAAATTCGCAAGAGATAAAAAGTCCGGATAAAATCTGAGAAAATAATATTATGCAATATTTGAAGAGCCTCCAAGTGTCGTTGTTATTACAGCTAATTTAATCTATCAGTCATAAAAGAAACTCGTTTTCAAATCTTAAGTTATTTCAGGAATTTCGTTCGCATTGTTATATTCGCTGAACTAAGATTTCCATTGAAACTCAATCGGAGGGAAATCCATCGAAAATGTTGAGAAATCCTCGATGGAAAGGATCACGACTTAGTTCGAGTTCTACGCAGAAATCCCAGCCCTAAGGATTTATCGACGTTGCACTGCATGTCACGTCCTGCGGTAGAATTTCCATAATTTCCAATTAGCAACCTGTCGGTATAGCTGCGCCTATCGATCGCCTTCACCTCATCGCCTCGACTCTGCGCGGTAAATCTACTCGGCCGATACACGCGCGCGTGCGCGCGTACGCGTTAAAACTGCGCGGGCAACGCAAGCACGCGCTAGTACCTACCTACACACGCGCGAATGTTGTACGCGCGGGAGGTGCGTGTGGGTGAACGGTGGCGGCAGGCCATGCCTGACCAACGTGCCACTTTCACTACTTCGCATTTAGGTCGTCCCGCAGTCACTGCAGGGGGTTCCTCTCTAAAATGCACAATCCTTATAGGGGTTACGGACTATGCGTTTATTATGCGCCCTGACGACGAACGGAAGAACATCACGTGGGACGGCGTATTTGTATCGCGAGTTTTTTTTAATTTGTTTAGTCTGAACCGCGCGAATACGTAAATTCACGAATAGAAATTGACGAAATAAATTTGAAGAAAAAAATTATAAGGTCAATAAGTAACTGCTCCAACTGAGAACGAAAATTGTTTGATTGTTAACTAAATTTTGTTGTCCTGCCAACTAAATATACAGCTATTTGAATAAATATTGAGTTAAAGTAGCTAAGTATTTAGTCGCTTCAACTAAATTTTAGTTACTTTACCTACATATTTGTTAAGAGAGAGATAGGTATCTATATATTTTTTCAACCTCATCCGCTATTCATTTGTTTTCCAACTAACTACGAGACGGTACCTACCTACTCTCGATGCAATAGATAAGCGTCATATACAATAGAGCTAATAATACGATTATTCGCATTGCCTGCGGTATTTCCACTTTTCCCGGCGTTTCCTTACTTTTATATGCACGGCGAACACATGAAATTACAAATCAAAACTTCACAATAGAGTATTTTAAAATAAATAGACCTTTCAACATTTCTCCAATTTGACTTTACCGGCCTTGTTCATTTTATTTTTATGAAATAAATATGCTAAGGCATATTTGATTATATTTGTAGGTATACGACTTTAAAAGGTCGATTGATTTCCAGTGTTCCAAATGGCCAGTAGAAATATATCAACGGAAGATCAAAAGTGAAAGTTCGAAACATGTAGCCATAAAAATAATACATTTCACAACGTAATTAAATATTGGCATCAGAGTGGCTGAATTTTTCTATCCGTGAATCTCTGAGTCGCCTTCCAAGAATCTCGAAACGATCGACCAAGGTCGATCATTTCTCCTGTTACGTATGCAATCACGAAATGTGGAACCACACTTGGCCGTTAAGTCTAGATCGTTCACGGCTGTTTGTATTCATAGTTCGTAGCACCCGTGGATTTTCATCCGACCTTGGGGAGCAGCTTTCGCCTAACTTCGCTACGTGCAGCAACTACGCATCGGCCGTCACGCACGAGCATCGCGCGTACGTCGTCGTAATACTAAGAATAGATAAGAACGTAAATGACCCCTTCGGCATTTTATCGAGATCGATGAGGTCGCGAAATCGTTCAGTCATTCCTGGATGGACATTTGATGAACCGGTGCAATATACGCAAGTACCTGTGGATAGACTGGACGCGCGTTACCTAGATATTCTCTCGTGAAAAAAAAAGCCATTAGAAGCTACGCTCGAATAAGTGTTTTAGACTTTTGACGGACTTCAAATTGAACGACGCTCACGCACGTGGTTCATTGACAGCCTATTAATAATATCGGCTTTTACATTCATAAATATTATCCGTGACGTCATTTCGCACATGCACACGACTCCGCGCGCGTTCACTTTCTATATCTACTCCACGACGACTACTGCAGGAACTCTTTTATATCAGCATTATTACTTTAGCCGCGGGACTATGCTAATCGGCGAGCAGTCGAAATTTCTTGCGCGTATCCTGTACCGGAGAGCTTGAGGTAGGATGAAGAGGCGATCTCGTCAAAGGTTGAGAACCGGAAGGCAAAATAATTGAACTCTTAAATTTATAACGAACGGCCATTACGAGACACCGATTCTTTGTCCAACTGCAGCTGTTTTTGCATAAGCGTCTCAGAAAGAGTGATTAACTTTCTTGGGTTTTCCGCTTTCGATACTTTTACGCGAAGTTTTTGCACCGGCGCTAATTACTTTATCCGAGGCTACGCTAATTGTGTGAGGAGGCGTCCAAATTCTGTGTGTACCCGCGTATATCCTGTTAGAAATCTTGCGCGAAAATAAAGAATCCACTATAGTGGATATCATATGAGGCTAAGCTGACTCGACAGGAAAGGAAGTTCAATCACTCTATTATCTCATTATCTATGAAGTTTTAGCTGATATTTGTATAATGCTTTTTTGAAGATTTCATTCTTATCTATAATAAAGTCTTATATCGATATAGGCTAAAAGTTCATAAGTAATGAGATATCTAATAGTGATTGAAGTTTCTTTCCTGGCGAGTAAGTTTAGCCTCATATATATGGTGTGTAAAGATTCTAAAGGTTCGTCCAATTGAATCAGGTTATCGAAAGCTCTCTCAATAATTAAACATCATTTGAAGTTTTCCCCTTTCAACTTCGCCACACTGTACTTCAATATCCGAGTACGAGCTAGACATAGATTTCGTTTTCTTTCCATCGGATTTATACAGGGTATTGAATGCACATGAGTTCTCCTTTTCACTACTCGACCACTAGTGACCGGACGAAGCCAAAATAAAAGGCGCGCAATGATTGGTCATAAACCGTGAAAAGTGAACAGAGAAATTACGCGATTGATACTTTCAGCACCATGTCTGGTTCGGGCCCGGACATGCAATCGTACCCAACCGCTTCCTCCATATTACAACGAGGAAGCAATCCTCTCACATCCGTTCAAAATTGCAACGCCATCGAATCCGACGAATCCATCATCCGAGCTCTTCCGCGAATCCGGAGCAAATCTACAGTTCGTTCCAGCGCAGCGGGTATACGGGCCTAGACACAGGCGCGGGCTCGGCGGGCTGTATCGGTGGTGTCGTAGATTGTGGTTCTCTCCCATTTACCCAGTTCCCCTCGCGCGCGAACGTGCAGATTATGTAACCAAGTGAAAGTGGCACAGCGCCGAGCACCGACATCGGTCGTAAGCAAGCAACCACCATCCACCGTCCGTCGACGACAGCTCCTCCGCCAATCCGATCCGATCCGATCCGATCCGATCCGGCTCTCCTCCGAGTCAGGGGGCATCCTGCCCTGCCTTTCCTGTCTCCAGGATCCTTTGTTTCTGGGTCGTGCGTTACCTCGCGCGACCGGAGACACTCGTCTGCGTTCGTATCGTGATCTCTTCCCGTCTCCCCCCTACTCTTTCATTCCGTTGATTCCTTTTAATCTCGGGAAAGGCGCGGATCGATGGGCATCTTTTAGCTATACCTTTCGCGCGCATTGTTTTTATCTCGCGCGTAGACATCTTGGAATTCGTGTCTATTTTAAGATGACCCCTGCTCTTACGTACTTGCGTGTGTTGCAGGGGACTGCCGTTAATATGGAGCGCGCACTTCTGGGGTTCATACTCACACATTAAGAAGGTTATTTCATTACCGAGACGTGATGTTTTCTCGCGCGATGGGAATTGTTGCGGCTGAGAGGAGTGTGGGTAGCGTTAATTGCTGCTGCAATAGGTATTGAGGTAACGAGAGAGATCTGTCGAGAGTGATAGTATTAATGTATTCGATCTGCGTATTGAGAATTGGTTAGATTATATTATGGATCGCGCGTGAACTAAATATTCTTTTGTTTCGATAAATAATTGATTGAAGTAGATACATATTTGATACGCTGCTTTTTGGTAACTATAATTTTTCGTAATATTTCATATTAATAAATAATAGCTCAACCACAACTAAATGCATAACAATTATAATTAATTATTGACTGTTATCGATTCAACCCATTTTCTACTTCTATTTCTAATGCGATCGTTATATTGTACATTGGAGCCGTGTAAAACGTTATTCTTCAAATAGATAACAAAGCAACCACGATCCGATATCAGAAGTTACTGCGGACGCGCCATGTAATGCTACGCGGCAGCGTTTTGCGACAGAGATGACAAACGCGCGCGTCGAGAAGAGCCGAGAGAAAACCGCCGTTGGCCCCGCGCGAGTATAGTCAACTTCCAGAGTGTAAACAGACGATGGCGTAATAAGTTTCCCGGCCGGTCTGGCTTGATCGACTATCGAGGTGGGTGCCGGCGTGCTACCGACGCCGTGCTTTCGAGAGGGAAAGGAATTCGCTATTCCGCGGGGACGCAAGAAAGAGGGAAAGGGCGATCGCGGCCCGATCGGACGTCGTCGCGGCACGGTTTCGGCTTTGCCGTGAGATACCGAAGCGGACGGCGCACGGCGGCTGATTAGTGCCGTCCCGGACCGTTGACGTGCAGAATGAGCGCGCTCTCAACGCGGCAGATTCGGAAGCGCTCGAGCGGCGTGTAAATAAACTTGTTTTCAAATGTTGAATACAAAGATATGCTCGGGGACGATAGTTAGATTTATCCCACCACGGGACTGTTTCGTCGAATTTCGACCAATAGAATTAACGATCGAGCCATTCTCGCTGCCGTCACATCCGATTTCCTCGCTCGGTCCTTCGTCTCCCTCGGGGAGTCGGATAAAATCCGACACACACCCCACCACCGTCGAGCTGTCGTACTCGCGCGATACCGCCGCAGCGTCGCCGACGCCGCGTGAAAAGTGAAACCGCCCGACCATCGCGCAAGTGGAATCGACGTCACCTATAACCTCTGTGCACCCTACTTACGGCAAAATAATGGCGTGTGTGTGTGCACCGGGACACTTCGGCCTACGAACTCCATTTCAGAGTCGGTTATATAACGGCTTAATTACTCTGGCCCATTTTCACGAGGCATTGTCTCGGTGCGGGGCGCTCACTTTCAAACGCCGCGTCGTCGCTCGGCGTGCATTAGACCGGGCCCGGAGCGACGTACAGTCATTGACTAACACAGTTGCGCAATAGTTTCGTTTCTTCCTCCAGTTTTTTTAGCAGCCCATTCTGGGAAAACGGAATCTCGGGAACTCGGGAATCTAAGGCGCGTCGCCGCTGAGTGCAGTTTTGCACGCTCCAAATGTCGGTCACGCCGCATCCCCCTCGAGAGGATAATAAATTTGTTTATCGATCAATTTCAAGACGTATTTTATTATTCATTTTGTTAATTACATTATAGGTGAGATTCTAAGAGATTTCCATTATTTATTTAATTAATAAAATTGTATTTTCGATTTCTTTAAACGTTAATTTGAAGATTTGTAATGTACCTGTAATTTTATAAATTGTAATTTTTCAATGGAAATCCAATTGAATAGTTGTAATTCAAATAAATTGATTGATCATTCATTGTCTTTGTTATTCATTAATTTAATTATTATGTGTTGATAAAGATTAGAATAAGAAAGTAGACAAAATTGTAATCATTGGCATATCTTCGTCCTTTTAGCCAATGCATTTCTCAGCCAATCATTATCATCGTATCAATCACTGTTATCTTCATTCTATCGTAGTTTCGTACGAGCGAAATTTTAAGATATAATATTTGTATGGGGTGATAATAAAAATAGAAAAAAAGTATTATATTGGGATAAAATACTTTCTTTTTTTCGAAAATACAACAAGTTTTCCACCTTGTTATTTTTCGCTCTGTCTCATGCATTGTTGATAAAACAAACATGAGATTATTGAAATTATATCGAATGATCATGAAGATCGTTGCGCGCGACGAAGGAAAATGACTTTCTTACGGTGCGATGAGATAAATTCGCATCGAGATGTGACGAAAGTTCTCTCGTTCGACGTCTCCGTCCGGCTACACGGTTTTGCGCCTCGAGCGGTGCATAATTTATAATAAATCGATCTGACTCTCAGAATGCATAAGCGATCTAAGTTAAATAATAGATAAATAATGCATGCTCGCAGGTGTAACCGTCGTAGTAAGTCTACTTATACAGCATCCTGCATCGCAAACTTGCGGTTATATATAGCGCGATGGTTATGTTTCGTTAGAAACAAAAAAGGACGTGATTAATTTTACATTTTCCTGATATTTTTTTACGCAAAAATGTCACGGCTACGAAAATGGCTTGCATAAAGAAAGATCGTAAATATTGGACTACTTTAATTGGCCTCCAGTCACCACCGGTAGTCATTGTAAACAGGGAAAATGAAGAATCGTCCACTTTAGATAATTCTACTATACACTTTATCAAGGCTGTATAGGGCGTAATAGCTAAGAATCTCGGAATATAGGAGGAGCCTCGCTCTAATCCACTGATCGTGATAGCGTGACTGGGGACGGCCGGCAGCCGTGCCACTGCTCAGTGAAGGTGGAACGAGGCTCCGCCTATTCTAAACATGTTGACTGTTACACCAGTCTCCCTTATTTAGCAATATAGTGATGACGTATTTTTTAACATTTTTTGTTCACTACAGTTTTAGGTTTTAATTTCATTTAGAGAGGATTTTTTTAACAAAGACATACACTGAAGACGTTACGAAGTGATCGAACGAGCGACGCCCTGCAAAGCCAGACGGTACATTTGAAGCTCGTCAAAAAGAGGCGTGTCTTCCTTGTATACACTCGTGTAGGCTTACCGAAAGACGAAGGAAGTGTGCGTGCGCCTCGCCACACGCGAGCCGGATCGACAATCGCAGGAAGAGCTCTCACCGTCGTCGCTATCGCCGCTTCTATATAGAAAGCCGACATCTCCTCGAAAAAAAATGCTCGCGAGCACGAAAAGGCTCTTGGAGAGCTTGTGCAACGAGCCTTTACGCCCCGACGAACACCGCGACGGGAGGTTATGAATCGAAAGGACTTTTGACGGCGATTCGGCTGCATGTAACGAGAATAGCTCGTTAACCCCAACATAACGAATCGTCGTCGCGCTTACGTATAGCGCTGTAAGAAGGAGTTTAACGGGAAAGCGGTTTTTATGCCGACAGTTATAGACGTGCGGCGCGACGGAAGTGCGGATCATCGTGCGAAAATCGTTCCGGTGCGATGACGATCGAGAAGCGATGCGATCACGTTTGTTCTTATAAATGCAAAATCGAAAAATCGTGCGACAGATATTTTCCGGCGTCAGAGCAGGAAGCGTTGTATTTACGTATTCGCGAACGGTTGGTAATTTATTTCCTGAAACTTCGGGCATTTTTTAGTAGCGGCTCTCGGTGATTTTTTGGAATTCTGAAAATAGTAGGCAGATATCATAATATCTGAAGAAGACGAAGCAAAAGTGGCGGATATTTTTCAGTTTTCGAAAAGTTAAGAGGAAGTCAATGTGAGAAAAAATAAATTAAAGATTGCCAAAGCTCTTCAAGATCTAGACATTTTTGACGTCATGGTAATTTCAAGAACACTGAGAAAAAATCGTTTGCTTTAACTAAATTTTGACAACTACAATTTCTTAACAAATGTGTAGTTAAAATAACTAAGATTTTGGTGAAGTAACTAAATATTTAGCTGCTTCAACTACACATTTGTTTAAATAACTATATGTGTGTAGGTATAGTTGTCCACTGGTGACCTCAAAATTTAATTGAATCAAACGATTTTTTTCCACAATTTACGAAAGCTTTGTTGAGACAAACCAACTCTGACTTATTTAACAAAGCAGTGAAATTGAGTTTACTAATATCTACTAACAAAACGAATTTTATTGAATAAAACGACAAAAATTAGTTATTTCAACTATATAAATACACCATCACTAGACACACAATGGTTAGTTTGACGAAATTTAAACTTTAACTAAACAATTTGGTTGGAATAACTAAATTTTCTTTCAGTGTACTCATCAGGACTTAAAGAAAAAGAGAGAGAGAATCTAATTTTATAGTATCAGTCAGTTGCGTGAGAAGGAAAGGTGATGTAAAGCGGAGATCACTGGAACCCCCCCTTGTCTTCGGAAGTTGCGGTATCCCCTCACGCCATATCTCGAATCACTTCCAGGATAAACTCTGAATACGCAGAATGGATTGTTTAGGCTTTCCTCGCGATTATTCATTCGGCATTTCACGTGAACTTCTGATAATATGGAAATCTCGGACAGTGTTGTATGCTTTTTCGCACTCGTAGAAGATAAATTTCAATTAATTCGAAGGTTTTTAATAAATCTTTCGCGCGAACTGTGCAGTGAAACTTTTCTATAGTAATCATCCACGACTGGATTGCCATTTCATAGAGATTCCGCTAGAGGGGCAGGGCTAGCAAGGAGTGGGGATACGCCTACCTACTTACTTATAAATTAATTACCCTGTATTTTAATATTAAAATTATTTACCCTGTATTTTTTATTTTTCATTTTCGACCTTATTTAGGCTAGAAAACGTTATTTAAAAATGCAGCATGGGTCATATAGTGGGAGTCTATCTCTCTCACACTCGTTGTTTGACATAAGTGCGTCTCTTTTGAGCTTCGCTGATGTCACAACCTTGTAGAAAGAAATGCTCTTATATAAGTTTGTAAATAAATAATTTTTCTCTGATATTTTCTATTTCGTGTGATATTAACCCATTCGGTCATCGCGTCCATTTGGATGGACATGCTATCTTGATGGGACAAGTCATAAATCATAAACCGCATGACTAATCAAAAAAGTTTCTAAATAAAACATGTTCAGAAATGTATTTTCAAGTGGTATACCACATTTCAGATTTTGTTCTCCTTTTTAAAGAAATCTGTGACTGAAAGGGTTAAATATACGTTATATAGAGATTACAAATTGTGAATTGAAAAATATGAATATTTCTTAAATTAAAACACTAAATCGTGCTTCTGCGCAGTGAGAGAGAGAGAGAGAGAGAGAGAGAGAGAGAGAGAGAGAGAGTCGTCACAATTTTAATTCTCTTTGTTGTGGGGAACCAAAGTGGGGGGCAGGGAAGTAGGGGATGGCTACTTTAGAGAGGTTTCTCTGTATCGCGCATCACCCAGTAGGTGAGAAATAGGAAAAACCCACAACTATGCAGGTCGATATCGCGCGACACATTAATATTTGATTTGACGCGCATTGTCGTAATTATGAAATGTCCCGTGTATTGCAAACTATGCGACTGGTTTATGCAGAAAAAAAAACTCACGACTTCAATTCTATAATTTCAACCACGACTTACAATTAGATGAATTGAAATTGGGTTAATGTGAGATAGAACGTCTATACGAATAAATTGCAACGGTACCATCAAGTCACGTGACAAAGCGAAAAAATCCAGCCACGTCGCGTGTGCCCGTCGATACTTCGGTGCACTTCGCCGTAATTAATGTCAGCGTTGTCTGCACGATCGCTCATATAGTAGTCGCATGCGAGTACGCGGCTTGGCAATAAACGCGTAATTGTGGAATTGCCCGACTCGCTCGAACGCGGACGGGTGCGAAGGTATAATAATAATGCGATTGATACAGTACCACGCGGTGTGCCACGTCTTCTTGATGCCGATTTTTTGGTTCTTTTGTTTGCTGAAATCGCGCTTGAAAGAATCTGCACAAAAAGTAGCAGCTGGAATCGTAACTGTAGTGAAACTTTTTTTTTTCCATTCACTTGAGTGATAAATGAAAAAAACCTTGACAGAAATACATTCGAAATAGTTCTGTAATTATAGAATTATTATTATATAATAATTTTATAATTTTTGTATATAGTAAAAATGGGATAATCGCCCCAGTTTCCGTCGAACTTTGAACGCGATTATTTCGAAATGCAGTGGAGATATATGAACAATCCAGCTTTTTTATAGTAGGAATATAGATAAACATTTTTTGTTTGAACTTTTTTTCGACATCTCCAATGGTTTTCAAAATAATAAATCTTCAACTTGCACCTTCAACCGGCGCGTTTATTCCACTTTTTGACTATTTCGATTTTTTATATCGTCTCATCTCCTCCTTCATCATGCGGAAAGATATTACGCGATCGATTTTTTCATCCAGCCTATCGGAAGCTTGTCGATTCGATCTCGTAAGAGTTGTGCTCCGTCTCTCCTTTCCACTCTCCTCTTACTTTCCGCTCATCTTTCTACCTCTGTACGAGCTATCGCCCAAGTGGGGCATAACTGCGTGACGGTAAACAATGGCCAAACAGGATGGGTTGTTATTTAACGATTTTCGTGAAACGCCAGCTATATTATATAATTGGCCTAGATCTCATGTGTAAAGATTTCGTAGATGACGGCGAAGGTAACAGGTGATGTTGTACAGGTAATTCTATTTAATTACTTATATCTACTTTTAATGTGGGTTTTCATATCTTAGATATTTTGATAGATACTCTCTCTTTTAATGATATAATACACAACTTTAACTGATTTTAAATGGTTAATTTTTAGGAATAATCTTGATTTAAATAATATTACTTTTTAAGTTTGCCCGATAACATAATCTTTAAGGATCTTGTCACAATTGGATCAGTAGGACGGCCGCTATGTTTTTTTCTAGATTTCATATCCATCCTTATTTTAATACAAAAAATTGTTCGTAATTAACCATATATGGTACATTTATATATGGTACACACATTAACCATATATAAACTATAGTTTTTCCAATAACCCATTTTCTCTCAGTTGGTCGTTTGCGACCCACCTAAGAAAATAAATTCTGCAGCGCCACTTATTGTTTCGCGCGCGCTTCTACCGTACTCAACACATGTAGTAATTTTTAAAATAATTCTTGGGGAGCTCTTACACACAATAGAATACGTTTAAACCATAGAAACCCCAAAAAATGGATATTTGGAGGGGGGGGGGGGGGGATGGGATAAAGGAGACCTTTAAAATGTTACATCTCATCATAGTTTTGTTAATAAATGTTTCCTTATTTAAACATAATAAATTCATGAAAATCTCAGTGTGAACAAATCATCAGTTCCCGGACTACAATCCTTTATCATGAAAAACGAAGACCTCTCGCGTGTAATAATTTGATAGTCTCCTTTATCGGAAACATCATAATTCGTAAATGAATTGATTTTTATTTGGAAATGGGAATGGGTATAAATTCTCATTAATATCACCTGGTGTTTTCATTATCCAGATAGACTTAGCACATGTAAGAGTATACGTAAAAAATAGCGGCTTTGTCAACAAAGACTCTTATCTTTAAAGAGTTATACCAGATTTGAATGAACTCACGGCATCACGGATTCTGTCGCTGATGACTTTTTAAAATGTAGTTTTTAAACGTACCAAGCAATGAACAATAGATTCTTATGCATTTTTTCCTTAGTTAGGGCAAACGCCGCCGAAGCTGATTAAGACCGTAAGAATTAATTGTTCATTGGTTAGTACATTTAAAAATGATATATTAAAAAGTCATCAGCAACAAAATCCGTGACACTGGGAGAACCTCAAATTAGATGCCATTTTTATAAATTCATGTGAATGAATCCATCCCAGACAACAGAGGTCGACTTCAAACGTTTCTCACACACAAGTCAATTGTTTGCTATCAGTAATATCCAAGGTGTTATACACTGTCACTGAATAAGTGCTCTTAAATAGCGACGACAAGATTTCACCTAATTCTAATCCCTACGACCCGCTAGAAAGGCGTAGACGATTTCTAGTCTCTGCAAAATTCTCTCTCTCTCTCTCTCTCTCTCTCTCTCTTTCTCTCTATTTTTCATCCTTTTTTTCTCTTCCGATCGCGTCCTCTCACTCTTTCTCACGCACATACAATAAGCTTTTTTGCGATCGATCCGACGAGCCGATCGAAAGCAAATTGATCCGATCCGCTCGGAAGAGTTTTTCCCGTCTCTTTCTCTCTCCCCTCCCTCGCGTCCATCCGTCCACTCCAACGCCGTAAACATCCCCAATTGCGGACGATGTGACCGAACTATAATCGCATCTCCGTCGCGACCACGCGCGTCGGCGAACAATCCAGGAAAAATAGGCTGTTATTTAATGATTTTAGTGAAACGTTAGCGGTGCATTATACAATCGCCCTAGATCCTGAGTCACGGAGCGTCACGGATCGTGAGCGAAGCCAGCGAGTTACAGCGATTGCCTTCTCTCCTCGGACAACTTCGCCTCGCTTCTCGGACGCCGCCGCGGAGCACAACGCACGCGCGCGCGCGCTCTACCGGACTGCGGACGTCTTGTGGATATTCCACGGCAGTTCTTGCGATATCCCCGTGGACATATATGTACCTAATGATTCGCGCAGGAAGCGAGCGACACGTGCGTCGATCGAGCGGAAACTTGATCGTCGCGCGTTTTCCTCCCTTTCGCTTCGATTGTCGTTATCGCGGTTGTCGGCGCGATTGATTTCCTCGAAGTACCGCGAAACTCGTCATACTCGCCTCGTCATCTCTTAATTCACTTTCTTCCATATGCGTGAAATCGAAGCAGAGAAAACCCAATGACAAGTCCAGTTAAATGTGACGTAAGAAATGAAGTCGGTTGATCGATTCGACGTTGGAGAAGAGAAATGTACCTGACTCACATACACTTTTAATAAATATATTATTACTTATTTTTTTTCAACTGGTGTAATAACGGGGTAAGATAATGTAATGATATGCTGGATTTTAGTAGAAGATGCTAAAAATAATTTTCATTTTTAACCCTGCGATGGCATATATGTAGGTCTTTTGTGTCCCCCTCAGATGGCTTCTGTCTTTACGACTACATTGTATGTGTACCGCAGGTTACTCCCTCATATTGGCAGCGCCATTGCAGAGTTAATATTTCCACTGTTTCACTGTTGATAGCGAGAATGGGCGTGATCCTTATTAATATCAAGGAACTTCAAGAGCTACTGTTGCAAGAGAGAAAATTCGTATTTTTTTTCTATATATTCCTACTTTTCTGCATTTTTCACGATTTTACTCGATTATTTGTCAAAATTATAAAATAAATATTGCTCCTGCAAAATCAGGAGAGATCAGAATTTGTATCAGAGTACTAAACAAATGCAGCATAGTTTGAAGGAAAAAAAAATCGACCGCATACTCTTTTATAACTTATTGTTAATAAAACATAATTATGCTTCGCGCGTACAGATCTAATAATTATAGATGTGAACTAAATCCATATTCCCCCGAGTGGGGCTCACACCTTCGTTTTCCTCCCAGAGCACTTGGTCCCCCCAGCAAATATTCCTCACGCATACTTATAAGCTTCCTACAAGCAGCTACAACGCACCAGAAGTGAAACTCGTCCAAGAGACCGCGAACGAGAAGAGAATAGAGACGGCACACAAGCCCCACACGGTCCGGGCGGCGCGTTAGACGAGTCGCGGCTGGAAAGTATTTGGAAAGTGTCTTAACACGCCACACTTCCGGCCCTTACACGATCAGTCGACCGGGTTTTGCCCGACGCTAGGTACTCAAACCACATTCACGCGTGTAGGTATACACGCACCTTATAAACTCGTCTCTCTCTCTCTCTCTCTCTCTCTCTCTACGATGCGCGCCGAGGAGCGCGTATGCGTCGCCACCGATCAGCCTTGGAAAACCTATTTCACATTCTAATATGTCCGCGCGGGCTTCGAGAATAGATCCTCTCTCGGGATCAGCGCGCGCAAAATCTCGGAACCGCGTTTGACGTCGCGCTCTTTATCTGCCCCGGCTTATCGGCGAGTGGCAAAAAAAAATCAGGCTCCGTTATAAATAATTTAGAACTCTCTTACACCGTCGGGAATGTGTGCGCGTCGTGTCTATACCTACGGCCGCGGACCCTTCGCTTCGCGTAAGTGCGCGATTGTATACGCACCGCTGGTTTTCGACGTAGGCGTTGGACCCCGTAGGTATACATATATAGGTACCTACATCGCGAACCGTGCGGGCTATTAGGTGTGCGTATCTCGCTGCATACATTTGTAAATTTATACAAACACGTGGGTGTGCGCGCGTGTACGTATGCGATGGCGGCTAATAAGCTGCCGGCTCGCGTGGGCGAACGCTGCACGTGAATGCGATGACGCTCGCGGTTATGTTGTTTTTTGTCGGTGAAATTTTACCCTTCCGCAAAATGGCGACAACGCGGATCGGGTCGTCGTCATATGGATGTCGGAAGACGACGTCGTATAGGGAACTTTGTTATTTTTGCTATTTATGGGAATCCGCGTTGCGCGTTGGAGAGATAGAGTCTGTACTGCTAGAAAATATTCTTAATGTAATTGCACGTGAAGCTTTTATCAAATACATGTAATTATGAAAATTAATATACCCCCATAAGAAAATTATATTATATTTGGGGGACAACTTTGCCTCCGCCGTTTTCCTATAGATGATAGATAGAGAAAACGGTGGAAGCAAAGTTGTACAACTAATATTAAACATGTTTGCCGAATTTTATACAGAATTATATTAAATTGAATATAGATTTTATAAACGGAGTCTATTCATTTTTATAATCATATAAGTATTATATCAGATAAAAGTTTTATATGCAATTATATGAAGTAATATAATGTAATTGCATATGATGAAATTTAATGCAATTGTATATATTGAGCTTGTAATTGTATTGGATAAAGGCTTTATATGTACACTGTGTAAAAAATGTATATTTTTAGTACGTATATGTACTTTTATAAAACGCTTCTTTCTCGTACATATACCTAATTATGAAAATTAATATTTTTTCTTAAAAAATTTTCTTTATAACTTTTACAACGCGAAGTAGGTATATTAATTTTCATAATCGACGCGTATTGGATAAAATCTTTATACCTACGTATTATAAGTGATGAACATTTTTTTACAATGAAGCACTTAGTAGAGTGAACTTCTACTTCGAAGAAGTGGATAGTGTAATTCTGAAAAGTTAATTTTTCGTTCGGCACACATAGGTATATTTCATTTAAAAATAATAATAATATTAAATAATCTTATTTCACTGACGAGAGTTTGTAGATAAATAAGATATAATATTCATTTGTGCAGACGAGCAATAAGAGAATGACTACATATCATCTTTTTTTCATGCGTCAAAATAGTGAATTTAGCAAAGCAAATGTTATCTCTAAGCTGTAAAAGTAAATATATACCCGCGCGGATATAACTTTTCCTTTGCGGGATTCACTAGTTCGACTACATGAAATCATAATTATATAATATGTGATCATATATATGTCGTGTAAATATCACTACATCTGCAATAGCTCACTGCGAAAGAAAAAAATTTGTATTAAACTTAATATAGTTGTACATAAATCTTTTATCTAGTACATGATAATACAAATTAGTACTTAATATATTTTGTAATGAAATTTACGTTCAATTTTTAATATAATTGCATCTTAAGTTCAACAAATATTTAATACAAATTTTACAAGGGAGAGTGTATTAATTTTCATAATTACACCATATCGGATAAAAGCTTTATATTCTACAATTATATGAAGAATACAAATTTTTTTTATAGCGCTGTGCGATAATACCTACTACAATTCATAGCTGGTACCACGGTACATACGTACAGTTAATTACGATTCGAAAAAGTTCTTGAATGGTCATTTGCGGCGAGATGACCTAACAAAAGGAGAAGATTCCTGAACCGAGTCTGCGTTGATCCATTTGTTAATCCGATCGAGATTCTCGCCGAGTGTTGTAGTGGATCGCGCTATATACCACGGTGACTCATTGCAGACGCGTGACGCGCGCGACACGATCGCGAATCGGCATTTGAATCGACGATCGCTATCTGCGAATCGCTCGCTTTTCGCAGTCATGGACGGTCAGGCAGTGCCTCATCATCTGCGCAATTCGTCGTAGCTGGCGTCGCGGTCATCCTCCTCGTCGCACCGACGCGACGACGGCGTCGCGAAACTCGGGCGGAAGGTTGCAAACGAAGTATTTAAGTAGGATGTTAGGCGTAGGACTTATCTGCGGCCAGTTTTCAAAATCGTCGAAGAAAATGGGATATTGTAAGATAAAAACAAAAAATATTTTTCTCTTTTCCGAAACAAAATTTATTTATCGGAGCAAAATAATAATACTTTAGTTGAGTAAATCCGAGACAAACAAGGCTGAATCCACTTTATTCACGTAAATCCGAAGCGAATGTACCTGCACAAGCAAGGTCCCTTCTAGGTTCGTCCGTCGAGCACTTATGCAAGCCACTCGGCAGTCACGTACCTAAAAACAACGTCGGAATAGGCACGGGAAAATCCGGGCGGAATGAGTGACTTTTGCCTCGGAGCTCCTCGCGTTTCGAATCGGCTCTCGACGATGCCACGCGCACGCGATATAGATCTCTACGGGGGGCGGCACGGGTTAAGGCGAGGAAGGCAATTCTGAAAACGAAAGTCTCTCGGGATCGTTACGAAACGTGGATGTGGGAAAACTGCCGTGGCATTGTCACGCGTGTACGCCGTGGCGTAGAGAGGACCTAGTCGACGGTGCGCGTTGCGTTTGCTATTCAGTTTGCGACTCTTTTTGTATTGTGTGTACCTACCTAGGTATACACCTAGCATCAATGATTCTGATCGACCTGCTTTGGATGACAGTAGGTACATATGTACTTCAATTGAGTGGACCGTAGTTGAACGGTACGTGCGGATCTTCTGATTTTGCCATGGAGCACCAATCAAATTTAATTTGCATGGCAAAATACTAAGATTCAGTTGAATTTTTAGCTACGGTCAACTCAATAAAAGTACTGCCACCCAAAATCATTGAAGCTAGGTGTACTACTGGCGTCACGGATTCTGCTGCTGGTGATTTCTTAAAAAATATCATTTTTAAATATACTAGCCAATGAACCCAATGAATTCTCATGCTCTCGTTAGCTACGGCGCTGTCTGCCCTAGTTAAGGGATCGAACTACTGTAAGATCATGAACAATTCGAGCAATTTGTTTCGCTGAAATGAGAGTTAAGAATCTCTAGAATAAAATGCAAGTGGTCTGAAATGTAAATATGGCTTAGCTTCGGAGATACGGAGCTGAGCGCAAACTTGGATACTTGTTACGTGCCAAGGGGTCCATATGCTCGTAAACTTCAAACGCGTTTTTTCTCGAAACGACACTTTTCACAACGGTGCACACGATTTCTCAATCTGTGTTGTTGCAACTGCGCAATACGAATTTTTCAGACGTATTTATTATTACGTTCTCTAAGCACATTAACGAGCGATTTTGCGTACCTACATTATTTTTTGTTTGGAAAGTATAAGCAAGTTAGTCACGTTTTCTTCAAAACTTTGTCATTCAGCAAATTTTCGAAAAATAAAAAATGGCCTGTTAATGCTTAGGTACCTGAGTATAAAATTAATGAAAAAATGTCTTTTCTGGTTCAAGGTAATTCAAAATCGAGTTATCAGGTTGATCCTTCGTGAAAAAGTATCATCAGCTCGGCGCCCTATTGCGACATTTATGATAATTTTTTTTTAATTTTTACAATTGCTATTACCTATTAGTTTATCACATACAAAAATAAATTCGAAACCGTAATTTAATCGAATGATTAGTATTTATATACTCCGCAAAACTGAAAATAGTCTGTTTTTTCGAGCCGTCTCTCACAGTAGTTTAAGCCTTTAATGAAAGTATGAGAATTAATTGATCAATGGTTAGTACGTTAGGTTAAAAATGACAGTATAAAAGTCACCAGCGACAGAATCTGTGACGTGGGGGGTGGGATTCTGTATCGATAGAATTCTACAATCGCTATCGTTGCGCATATTTTTTCAAGTATAACAAAACATGCGCAACGATAGCGACTATAGGATTCTATCGCTGTAGAATCCTACACCGGGGGAGTATGGTGATACCTCTCGAAAGTGGCCACTTGTAAGAGAGGATGCGTATACTTAACGCTAGATGTGGCGTTGCTTCGTGAAGCTATTTGCGGTGAGTCATCCTAATTGGAGTAGGGGCAAGAAAACAGGGGATGGCGACTTTAGAGAGGTATTACTGTATTTGTGTCCCGGCGTATTGTAAATTTTGAAAGAAATTCCAGATTTCCTCCAATTGTTTTAAAAAGATTCGTGCAGATTATTGATAATTTGTCCAATATTTTCTCCATTTTATTCATTTAATAGAAATTCAATCATAATTGCGTGGTGATAGAGATTAAATAACACAAATTCTCTATGAAATAAAATCTATCACAATTTCTGCGTTATTTTTCAACTAAGTGTGCTTTGTGTTAAATCAACACACACAAACATGCTAAAAATTGAAAACAAAAGTTTTAACACATAATTCTTTACACGAAAACAGAATTATCGATAGCGTAGCTAGGAAATTCTTCTTATCGAAATAACCATAACCCGTAACCGTGGCAGGGAGTTAAGTACTCACTGTGTCACACGCGCTCGGTCGCATAACAGACGATTGCCAGGGTCGGGCGTTCAGTTATTACGGCTTTGGTAGTTTATTTTCACTCTCGCGTTCTCTCTTTCTCTCTTTGCGGCTCGTCAACATTGCCACTGAACGTCCAGCGCGGCCGAGCCTGTTACGCCGTCGATTGGATAACGCGGCGGGAGGAAAAGTGGCTAACCTCTACAAACGCGCTGGATGCGGGCCGACCGCGACGGGAGAGCGAGACGACGATCGTGCGTCGATCCGCGAAAAGCCTGCAACCGGTTCGCACTCTCTGGGTGCCGCCGTGTCCTTCCACCTATAGCCGCTCTCGGAAGCGAGAACCCAGATCCAGCACGAGAGAGGCTTGGTTTACAGGATTGACTGGGTATACGGTTATCCCCCCGTAATAGCGATTCGCTACGTCGACGAGGTTTATTATTTTGCGATTGATATAGAGATTTGAAGTGGTGTATATATGTAAGAGACTCTTGATAATAGTTTTTACCATAGCCAAACTAAGAAAAAAATCGTTTGATTTAACTAAATTTTGAGATAACGGGCGGCCAACGAAACATATAGTGCTCTCAATATATTGCAGTTTGAGTAACAAGAAATTAGTTGAAGTAATTAAATACTTAGCTGCTTCAAATAAATAGTTCTTCAAATAACTACAATATATATTTAGTTGGCCGCCCGTAACTTCAAAATTTAGATAAATCGAACGATTTTTTCTCAGTGCAGTAAGTACTTGTACATGATGTGTCGCATCACTGCAGCAACTAATCATAAATACATATATGGCTACTGTAATATATTTTAGAAAAGTAAATAAAATTAGCAGGCTTTTAATTAATTAAAATACTGATTACTAAATGATTATTCGCACTAATGAATGTGATAAATTTCATGATAAGTGCAATATAATAAAACCTTAACCCTCTCTGAGTTCACACAGGTGTGAATTTGCACCGGCACATTTTTCATAGTTGTAAAACTAATCCTTAAACCGGTTCTATCGAACTGTCACCTGGGGGAAAAAAGTAGGAATCCTTTTTTACGGTTCCCATGCATAGAGAAGTCGTCATTAATGCATCAACCTTTCCGATAGAATAGAAGAGAACTTGAAATCTATGCGAGTTCGTCGGAACGAAAAATAAGCCGTTACAAAATTTCAAAAACCAATATGTGTACGTCTTAATTATCTTTCACTATCTTTTTTTTATTCAAAATGCGTTTTTGTTTTTAATTTCCGATAATTACCATAGAAATGGCGACTATTTAAAAAGTGTTTTTTTTTCAATACATAGAATGAAAAGCTTTTATTCTAATCTACTTTTTACTCATATAATGATGTTTTTTAATATTTAAAGTTAGGCCACGAAATTCTTTTCCCTTCTTCCTTCATATGAAGAAAAAAAAAACGGAATGCATTAATAATTTTATTCTAAGCGAAGTCATGAGCCGACAAAGTAACGCAGTGCGAATTCATATCTGTGTGCACGTTGAACGTCACAAAGAAAATGTATGAACTCAAAGGGTTAATAAATCGTGTATTTGTATATAAATTATGCACTGAATTTTAAAGGGGAAAAGTAACGCTTCTGTATCTTGAACTCACATGGATTGCAGTAAGACCACGGTTTTCCAGCTAAATTTTAGGTCCGAGTTAGATATTACCAAGGCTAAAGCTTCAATAAAATTGTCTTGCTTGACTGAATAGACTCTTGTGTTGGATACTAATAAAGTGGATATTAATAAGGCAGCTTCGATGGTACTTAAATGAATTCAGCTTGAAAAAGCGTTACATTTTCTACCCCCCTTGAGACAAGTTAGTGCAATTTCCACTCGGCATCTCTATGTTCACGATAGACCTAAATACTTTTTTTTAAAGATACGTAAAATCCCAAGAAAAATAGTAAAGACGTGGATTTTCCATTGCAAAAAAATAAAAGCAAAGTAGAATGGAAAATATAGTCCGAAACTATAAAATAATCCGGACACACTCGAGAGCTACGTTCTTCAAGGGAAAGAACGAAGAGAAAAAGAGCCGCGTGCAGCGTCCTCGAAGAGTCCTTCGCGCGGGAGAGCGGTCGCTACTGCTTCTCTTCGAACGACTTTCTCCCTCGACGTATACGAGCGATCGAGCGCGTACCGCATACCGTGAAATTCGCATCTTCCTCTCCGGAAACCAGTGGCCTTCGTATACGTATATATCATCATGTCACGCAGTTATAAATAGTGCATTATTCCGATACATCTTTTTCGTGCAGTTGATACTTACAATTACATATAATCAAGGAATTTCAAAATTGTATTCAACCTATAAAAATTCGTACACGAGTGTAACGATAAAGAGGTCCGAAATGGGAGGAGCCTCATTTTATGTACGCCAACCAATAGCATGGCTTCTAGCCGTCTTCTTACTCCATCCATTCGCCGGTATAAAAGTGAGAGGGGCACTGTCGATCCCAAATAAAGTAAGGGAACGGTCGGCAGACGCGTCATTGGTCATAGGTACGTAGAACGAAGCTCCTCCCATTCCGAACCTCTTAGTCATTACACTTCAGTATACACATACGAGTAGGTATACGCATCGCGTCGAGCCTTTCTGAAATTCCAAACAATAACCACGTCTCATCCTCCTTAACCACACTCGCGCTTCCTCTTCCGCGAACGCATCGGCACCAGAACAGAACTTCTCATTCCGCCTCACCGGAAGGGTGCTGAACTCGCAGACCCCCTCAACCTTTCCAACGATGCGTAACCTTCCGGAACTTCCTCCGCGATAAACAGTCACCTCCGTGCCGGGATCCTCGATCCTTTCCCGTCGCGAGACGATGCGCTAAGATAATACCGACCCACTTATGTACCTCGAATTCGCCGGGCCCGCTGCGCGTCCACGCACTGCCCGGGCCGAAATCAAAAGCCCGCGCGCGGCGGGCCATCGTTATGCAATTCTACATCTTCAAAACATTTGACGATCGCACTTTATTTGCACTTAGTAGCCCGGTGACACACTTAGAGAGTCGACCGGCCACGGCGGATCGGGGAAAGTGACGACACGACGTGAGGCGATCGTAATGAAGTTACGTCGCAGATGTAAGCTCTAAGGCCGTCGTAGCGCCCGGGACGACATTCCGCGGCGTGCCGTTGGCATTTAAACGAGGTTCGGACGGCGGGGGGGAAGGATTTCGCTCGATCGCGAGTCGTTCCCGCGAGGAGGAAGGAAAGAGCGGAGCACTTCTGTTCTCGCGCGATGACCCGGTTTCTCGGCGGGTCGGTTACCACTCGATTCGGAGGACGAGCGAGGGTTACGCCGTGAGAGGATGCTCGGTTACTGCTCTGAAGGAAGAGACGAAGGAAATGATTGTTTCAGTGGCGCAGAATCTCAACTAAGGGGGGGGGGGATGGGGGGTAGCGTCTAAAAATCAATTTTTTAAAATTGCCTTTTCTTATAGTAAAACATTTAAAGAATGTTGTGTCAACATTTCAAGTTAATCGGAGCAAAACTCTCAGTCATAGACCTTTGAGTCTCCGCTCCACTAATACTGCGGAGTGGCAAGAACTCGGCACTTTAAACGCTTGTTCCTCGAGAGAGAGAAACCAAGTTTTAAAAGTCCGTGGACATCGTCATTTAAAAACTACTGCACCGATTCTTTTCAAATTTTGTATACACTTTCTACATATAAAATACCAGCCCCCTACGTTTTTCTTTTTTTATTACTCGACTTGGTCCCTGGAAAGCATAGCAAGCAGTTGCATACAGAGAGAGGGGCCTTATTATAATAAATACGTTGGAGCGTAAGAGCGAATGAAATGAGAAGGCTTGAGAGCAAATCTCGAGCTTCTGCGTGGGAAATTCTAAGAGAAGAGGATCGAATTCAATGGGAAACGACACAGTTTCGCATGTAAAAATCACGCTAACTGTAAAAGATACTTTGCATTTGAAATGTGATAGGAGTATTGTAAGATGAAAGTGAAAATCAGAATAAATTTAACTTATTTACATTTATATATAGTGATCGGGGGTACTCCATAGTTAGATTCGATCGGTAGATGTAAATATTTATGTTTAGAGATTTTTTGCAGGTAGAGGTACTGCGCCCCTTTCGAAACTTGTATTCAAATTTTCTTTGAAAACAAGTAAACCTTCTACGGAGAAAAGTGTTGTGACACGATTTGTAGAAATTTATAGCAATTCAATGACACGTAGCAAGAGTCCGAGATACATTACTAGATTTTTAAATATTGTAGTAACGCTGTCCAGAAATTGCTGTGTCATTCGACCAGTATAAATTAAAATACACCATGCCGATATCGATATTGTCTCTTATTGGTATTAAATATTTCTGTTCGTCCAGAGATTACTTTCCCCAACCGAACTATGTATATTATAGAGTAGGATACCTACTTATTATTTCGCCATCCCCTATCTTCTTGCTACCACCCTGACTTCTTGCAGGGAGGGGAACAAAAAGTCACGATTCATTGGAGATGTCAATTCGGTTTTAACACTAATTTTTTTAGCGTAGAGTCGAAAAATTTCGACAAAATTATTTACCCCGTTTTTTCATTCTTCATTTTCCGCCTTATTTGAGCTGGAAAACGATATTTTGAAATGCAGTTACGTCATCATATTCTAGTATAAGCACTTAGTATAAGAGTGTTGTCTCTCTGTCTTTTCGATGACGTCACAATCTTGTAGAGAAAAACGCACTTATAACTGCGTAAATAATTATTTTTTTCGGACCATTTCTTTTCCGTTTCTTACTGAATATGTACACTGAGAAAAAAATTTACTTGATCGAAATAAACGTGCCTTTGGATAGTCCCAAGAGCGTAATTTATTCGATTTAAATGAATATCGGTTGGACGCAAATATTAGATTATTGAATTAGTTAGATGTTATTGGAATCAAATCGATATTCATTTAAATCGAATAGATATGCTCTTGGGACTATCCAAAGGCACGTTTATTTCGATCAAGTGCATTTTTTTCTCAGTGTATACGGATTACAAATTAAATTAAAAAATATGAATATTTTGTACGCGTTAAAACAAAATGGTATGTTAAAAAAGAACCTGAAGTTATATACCAAATTCTCCCCATCTTTCATCCGCACCTCTTAATTAAGCACCGTCACTCGTCTACTCTCACCGTGCGCGTCTTCGAATTCCCAGTCTATCCTCGTACAATCGCCGATACGCGGCCGCGTATCGATGACCACGATCTGCGGCACGGAGCGCGCGGCGCGTCATTTTCTCCTCCCAGAGAAGCGTGCGTACGGGTACCCCTCACTGTCACTTTCATGACAAACACGCGGCGTACAGTGGCGGCGACGACGACGGCATCACCGGACCTGCCGCGGGCGTATCTCGAGTGGGTATACGTATTCCATTCCGCGCTCGGTCGCACGCGCTTTGCCCACCTACCGTAATACCGCGTGTCCGAGATCTACCATATCCCTCTCTTTCCATCTCCTTCTGATCGCTCGCGAATTCGCGCGCTATGTGTGTCAGTAGAACTCGGCGAGTCGCACGCGCGCGCGCGCGTTATGTCACACAGGCCGAAGAGATTCACTTTCATCCGAATTCGAAGCGGATGCTCTCGCGCGAAACAGCTGCGGCGCCACTTGCGACACGCAGCGTCTCCCCGCCGAGTGCGAGAGCGCTTCGATTCCGGAAGTAGGTAAACGTGGCGCCAGCCGCCCCGGCGTGTCGCGCGCTAATTTCGAGGGAAATAAATTCGAATTGGGGGAGTCCAGGTGAATTGATTTATCCTTCTCGAAAACTGTCGTCTCCGAGAGTAAAGAATTGGATGCTAATATTGGATCAAAATATGATCAAGAACAGATCATTCTCGATTTTATCTAAAAATAGTCTGAGGCATCCGAATATTACGACCTTGATGTGATGAATTGTTTATCTCATTTGGATTAATTTTTGAAAGTAGATGGAAATGTGATAAAAATGGATATAAATGAGATATAAAAATTGTAACACATTTAGGTCATAATATTCTCGTTCTTCGAATCATTTTTTTTGATCAGGTCGAGAATTATCAATTTTTTATCAAATGTTGACCAATTGGTACCAAATTTTTTTTCCCGGGTCATTTTTACTTCAAAAATCGTTTTCCAAAAGTCCAGTGCCTTATGTATATACATATGTATATCGTTAATTCGGTATGGAAAAAGTAACGATAAGTCAGAGAGTTCGAGTAAAAAATTTCGATGCCGATTTGATCGAATACGATCAAGAATACATCATTCCAAAAATAGTTCGAGGGATCAGAATATTATGATCTGAATAAGGTCAAGTTTTGAAATCATCTGAACCAACTTTTTGCTCAAATTTTGATCTACTTTCAATTAAAAAATAATGTTTAAACGATATTTAATCAATGTAAAATAGTTACTTTCATTTTCCAATTGAAAGTTGATCAAAAATTAATGCAAATGAGATCAAAAATAGACTACATTAAGATCATAATATCCTCATTCTTCGGATCACTTCAAAATCGCAACAAGAATGACCTATTCTCGATCATAATTTAATCAAATTTTCATCAATTTTTTTTACTCGGAAGCGCATTTAGGAAGAAAAGATAGCTGAGTCACACACAGACGACGCGTTGTCGTTGCCTTCGATGCGCGTTGGCCGTCAAACAATTTTCGCTACGGGAAAAGCCGCGCGCCGCGCGGGGCAATACTTATTTCTCGCTATTAAGCGATATTTATATCCACATGCCTCGGAGCGAGAACGAGAATGACCAACATTGGAATGAAGAGTAGGCGTGGCGTCTTCGGTCGGGATTTTTCTCAACACCTTTGCACCACTTTGCGTTCGACTCGTATCGCGCTATATCGCGTCATTTCGAGGATGACAATAGTACCTATGTGTGTGTATCTGGTAAATTAGCTGTACACCGACGCGGGTCGAAAGTTCGCCAGGTAACGAGACAGTGGGTAATTTTGAGACGGATACGCCTAGTTTGACATTGGCGCGTGGCTGTTATATACAGCGTGCAGCACTACGCGATTGGCACGTGCAGAAACGCTTTTTCGTTGTAGGTGTGAGCAGCGCGGAGGAAAAGGATGGACGCACAGAAGAGAACGACGCGTTGTGGGACGGAGAAGGAGAACGAGAGAGAAAGAGAAACGACTGCGAGAAGGGACGATTGCGATGCCAAACGTTACAGCGCGTACGCATGCCGCGAATCGCGTCGCCTGGGAGAGTGGGTAAGTGTGTTAACGTGTCACAGCGACGCCGCAGAGTTTCGCGTGTGCGCGCGTCCGCGTACTTATGTAGGTATATAACCGCCGTAAAGTTTCACTTTCCTTTTCGCTGGAATATACTTCCGCCGCGGGTATATTAGCCGGCGTACTTAATCCCCGCCCGCCTTTTAATCCTGTCGTTACGGAGAAAGTTCACGATTAGATGCGCCCACACGATGCGCGATATCTCATTCTGTTCTATTGCGCGTGAGTAGAGAGAGAGGGCAATTATTTTATTTGACTAAAATTCGTTTGAAGTAACGAATATTTTATCTGATCTGCTGCGATTTGATTGAATCAAATAAATTTTTAGTTAAATCAAATAATATTTATCGGGAAAGGTGCTCAAATGTTTCCAAAAAAATATTGTTTGACTCAATTAAATTTTACTTAATTGAACCAAGCAGTAGTTATTCGAATGAAATATTCCTTGTTTTATATATAACTAAATATTAGTTAAATCGAAACTATTAACCTATCTGAGATATAGAGATATACAATATAATTTAACTACTGATGCTTAATTGAATTTTCTTTTACACTTGAAGCAACGAATATTTTATCCAATCTATTACGATTTTAGTTAAATCGAACAATATTTATTTGGAAAGGTTTAAAATAAAAAATTCCAAGTGAATATTTTTCTTGTTCAATCTCAAATTTTAATTCATTGAACTAAATAGTAGTTATTCGAATAAAATATTCATTGCTTCGAATAAAATTGAGTTAAATCCAAATCACATTGCTCTATCTCAGATACATGCAATATATATATAATAATTTAATTGTGCCGATAACTGATTGAATTTCTTTGTAAAACATTACCTTTTCAAACAAAATTCCATTAAAATTATTTAATGATACAAGGGGAATTGTTATATTTAATAGATTCAAATAAAAATATTGATAAAACAGCAATAAAATAATAATTATTATATATCAGAGTGATAGGAGCATCGATGAGCGGGTGAAGGGAGGAAGAGGCTGGCGGTCACGCGATTGGCGGACGCAGAACGAGGCTCCTCCTATTCCGAACCTCTAAACTGTTACACACTATTCCACAAAATAGAATGTATAATTCCTCTCAATTTTACATACATCGTCTATCCGAGCTGCTGCTAACTTGCATCGCCTTGCATCTCAACTGGATTCGAAAATCGCTTGGCTACTCCGCGGCGGCACTTTTCCTCCGAAATTACAAATTCCACTCTGTTAACCGCGAGAAAAGAGCGTACGCCTAGCGCTTTCCGTCGAGGGCCGGTAGACAAACGGATAATTATCTCGCCTACGAGCAGCCAAAGCGATAGGATCGAGTCGAGCCGTGCGCGGCGGGCCGTCTCCTTTAAAAACGAAAGTCCATCCTCCTCGCGTATTCCAACCTCGTGTCGCTCGGTAGTTTCACCGAATATTTGCTACGTGCGCGTCTGGTACGCGACCGTGGCATTATATTATATAAGCCACCCGCCTTAAAACTTCAAACGGTTCGACGCGCGGTGCTTCCACAAGGACTGTGCGTGTCTCAGTACCTACAATTAGAGTTCAGTAAGCGTGTGTGGTGGGGCACACGCAAAGAGTAAATGACGGCCCACAGGAGTATCGATGGGCCAAATTGATGGCGCAGGTGAAGTATGGGTATACCCGTAGTTAGACGTCGTATAAATTTCATCGAAGTGTGATTGTGTTGTTACGTTTGATCTCTATTTTGGGAGGTAGAAATATGCGAAAATATAATATTCCATTTTTGTGTGCTGCTTTCTATAAAAGAAATGAAGAAGCGAAGAATTAATTAGATAATTGTATTTGAATACTGAAGATTTTCAGGAAAATATTCGCATTTTTTATATCTAGAATATTAGAGAAAAAGTACAGATTTCAACGCTGAGACAAAATAATTTGAAGTACTCTACACAGTTATGACACATACGATGTTAACTGTCTTTTATGGTAGCCTCAGCTATATTTTTCATTCGCAGCATCATAATGATTCTTCCAGGGTAAACAAATTTGATGTTAATTTGATCGAAATACTCGTACGATCAAAAATAGATTATTCTCGATGCGATCAAAAAATGATCCGAAGAATAAGATTATTGTGATCTCAATGCGGTCCATTTCTTATCTCGTTTGTATCCAGTTTTTATCACATTTTAATCTATTTTTAATTTAGAAATGAAAGTAGTTTTTTTAATTGATTAAATATCATTTTGACATTGCAAATAGATGAAAATATGGTTAAAAATGGATACGAATGGCCCCAAAAGTGGACCATATCAATGGATTCTATTCGGACTGATTTATTTTCGATCGCATTTTGATAATATTGGCATCCAATATTTTTACTAGGGTTTTTACGGCACTGTAAGTTATGCCTTTAGTTACCAGTAGGTACCACAAAAATAATGGAGGACATACGAATTCAACTATACTTTTTTTTCATCTATTTATGTATCGGAATAGAATTAATCCTCGTGCATCGATAGTATTTTCGAAATCGGATTCGCAGTTAAAACAAATTTTATTAAACTAAATGATGTCTATTATAAGATGTTGGTACGATATTCTTGGGATGTCCGACGGACGCCCAATAATATTCAATTTAATGGCATTTCATCACATAGGACGGGTACAACGTATATTGATATTTATATATTCGGATCAAATTCTTGGGATCTCGAGAAATCACATTCCGCGAGGTAAGAGACACGATGGATCCTTCTTGCACGATCTTGGTCGCTCGGCGAGTTATCAAGAGACACTCACCTTCGGACCATTCCTAGAAGTGAGTATAAGTCCTTTTGCAGGTAGGTATACATACATATGAAACGAGAGACGCGGATAAGCGGCTACAAAAAATCGCCCTTTTCTACCATGACACCACTTCGTTTCTCTCACCTGTCTCTCTAACTTATAGCAACTATAGGCAAACCAACGACGCAATTACGCAGCTGCGCCTGAAAAGTGGAAGCGTCTTAACCCGAGGGATCGGCTGCGGCGATAGTAGGTACCGCGATGGTATCACGACTAGAGTTCTGTGTACTAGTGACGCGACTGCGTAATTTCCCTAGTTCAGTATAAGTAGGGGAAAGTGGAATAAAGCGAGTTACCCACGTTGGGGGGGGGGGGGGGGGGGGCCCTATTTTCCATTGCCTCCTGTAGTTTCGAGGGGCTAGCTGTATTGCTACAGCGCTGCGTTGTAAAAAAGTTTCTCTTAAACTTAATATAATCGTATATATAAAGCTTTTATTCAATATGTGATTATGAAAATGAATATACTCCGTAATGAAATTAATATTCAATTCAATATAATTTTATATAGAATTCGACAAATATTTAATGCAATTGAGAGTATAATAATTTTCATGATCACTTTACAGTTAATATGCTCCCTTCCGAAATTTGTATTAAATACTTGTCGAACTTTATACAAAATTATATTGAATTAAATATTCATTTTATAACGGAGTATTTATATTAATATTCATAATCAGATATTGGATAAAAGCTTTATATATATTACAATTATATTAAGTTTAATAGAAATTTGTTATAGAGTTAATTTTATATAAAATTATACTTAAATTGAATAGAATCAATCTCATTTCGACCAAGATCACGCAAGAAGAATCCACCATGTCTTTGTATGTACATTTTGTACAGCGTACACAGAGAAAAAAAAACAATTAAGTATATTAATAGAATTGCTTGCTGAAACGCAAGTAATTATTTAATTGCAAGTTGTTCTTCTCGAATCAATTAAGTATCTCTTTCTTGTCAAATCGTGGAAATATTTTTGTTACTACTTCCTCTACTTACGCAATCGCACGAAAGAAATGTTTAACGGATCAAAGAAGGAGATAATTATAGTAAACAAATAATTACTCGTGGCCCCCTAAGCAATCCTATTAGTAGATCCAATTGATTTTTTTTCAATGTGTATAGGAAAAAGACAGGTACGACAAGGTATACTTGAGCTCCTGGAAATCATTGGAATCAGTGGAAAAAGTCGCATTCAACTATACCAATGGAAATTTCAACTTCTATTTGTCCCACAGAATTTGTTATTTTCTTCTGTAGATTTAATTCGTTTCCTGTTTTCACGAAGAATCGACTCATCGAATGTTTTTATCAGCTATTAATGACTATATAGTCATATAGATGAGTCGATTCTTCGTGAAAACAGGAAACGAATTAAATCTACGGAAGAAAATAACAAATTCTGAGAGACAAATAAAAGTTGAAATTTCCGAAAAGTTGAAACCGGAACTTCTTCTCGATTCTGGTTCCCTCACACAGTAAAAAATTCTGTGGTGTGGACCTATAGGTAGATGCTATAATAGATAACAATGGAATGGAGACTGAATTACACTAAATGTGGTACACATAAGTCCACACTGGCGCGAAATGGTGTTAAAAATTAACACCACTTTTTCCCCCATTCGAGTAATACAGGCGCGGTTGACCAATCGCGAATAAATCTTCAAAAAATCGGCCGTGCAAAAAGCCCCGTACGAAAGAAAGAGACGAATGACACCCGAGAACGGAGAAACACGCTTTAAGAATCAAATCCGATAAAAACTGCACTCCCCGCATTAATAGTACGCAGCGTTCTGAGAAGAAGAAAAAAAGTTTCCCCCGCGCGTGGATCGTTCGGCTCGTTCCCTTCTCTCCAAGGCGCGGCACGGACAGCCCGTCGTCGTCGTCGTACGTACACCGAGTATGTGTGCCCGTAAGAAACGCACGAAAAATCGTCCTGCATCGATTTCGCGATCCGCGGAGTCGCGTTTCTCGGAGGGGGGGGGGGGGGGGAGGGGGGGTGTGAAAAACGGTCCGATCGAAACAAAAGTGTGACCGATCGTGCCGTAATTCCGTCGATTATACAACCCGAGAGCCGAGATCGGCTCTTTATACGAGGTGTCTTTGAGGAAGCTTGATATAGGAGACACTCGAGTGCGAGAGAGAACATAATATGGCAAGTGCATAAGATTCTTTAATTCGCTCTCCTGAGAATTTACGATTTTTGAGTTGTGTCACTATTCCGGATAACCAGCGATATGTTCTCTCTCGCACTTGCGTATCTCCTATGTCAAGCTTCTTCGAAAACACTGCGTAGGGTTCGTAAGAGACACTCGGCCGACGTATCGCTATACCCCAACGACAATAATATATGCTATAACCAATGGTGTCGACGCGCTCTCGCGCGGCGTCTTTAGAGAGTCGGGTCTCCCGCGTTATTCATAGCCGAGACGGATCGTGGCGCGCATCTAGCCTCGCGCTCTGGTCGCGAGGCTGAGCCGGAGAGTCGGACACAAAACCGTAGAGCGCGTCGCTCGTCAGTGCTGCGGCGCTACGGCGTTATCGGTTGGAGTCGGGCGGCTGGCTGACTCTGGCTGTCTCTACTAGCTCTGGCTCCCGCACGCCCGCCGCACAACGCCGCGGCGTGTCGATGGTGGTAGCGTGTGGCGTCGAACGCTGAAAAAGTGAAACTCGGCTCGCTGCGCGTGTAACCTAGAAATGGGAAAGCGGTGCTCAACTCTGCGGGCGCTACGACGCGCATCGGCTATTGACGCGTCGGGAGGTTTCGAGAGGTTTAGCGCGAGGCACTCGAGCTTGGCGTTTTGGGACCCCAGTGTGTGGCTGCGAAAATTTGATTATAGAATTCCCTGACTTTTCCTGAATTTTTCCTTGACTATTTCAGATCAAGTAAGTATGTATAATCGAATAAACGAAGCTATGAATAATTGTAATACAAGAATCTCCAATGGGTCAAAAATATTTATACGCTAAGAAAGTAACGCGTTGATGGTAAACAACTTAATCTTAGTCGACGGGACACACGTGTGCTGCTACTGGAGATATCTGAAACAGCAGCGCCAATTCTGTTGTGAAATGTATCAACGGTGAAATTTCGAGAAATTAACTGTACTTTATTTATCATTTCCGGTAAAAATCCAAAATTCCTTGACATTTCCCTGACTTTTCTCTGATGGATCAAATCCCCTGATATTTCCTGTTTTTCCCGGTTTTCCAGGTCTGTAGCCACTCTGGGCTCTTACATAATATGGGATACTCGGGAGAGTACCTATCATACACTGAGAAAAAGAAGTAGCCAACAAAATAATTTTGTTGAGTTAATTTGATAACCTAAACAAATATTTGTCGAATTATCTAAATGTTTGCTCTGCCATCAAATTTTTCGTGAAATCAACCAAAGAATTTTGCAACTTCAAAAACAAAAAAACATTTTGTTAGCTCGCATTCATTCAAAATATTTTGTCAGCCCAACCGAGAGTTCTTTCAGAGAGTGTACCCTGTTAATACCAGAATGGGGTACTTAGGGAACGTGTGAGTGCGAGTGAGAACACTTTTCTAGAGAATTGTTCGAGAGGGATAGAGAATTGTGTTGCACAGAGAGGCTCTTATGCCATCGCCGTGTATTCTCACTCGCACTCACACGTTCTCTAAGTGCCCCATCCTGGGAATGTCACTGTATATGGAATTTGTATTAAGGCTGTCTTCCCATTCTGGGAATTTGGAAAATAATTAATAGACATTTTTCGGGCGATAGTCAGAGACACCGATTCATCAGATGAAAATCGCTGAATCAGTATTTTATCCTCGTTGGTTAATTATTTAATGTTATCCAATAAACATCGAATTCTCATTAAGCAACCACAAATATTGAACTAGTGGGCCTTGAATAAAATTGAATATTTCCTAAAAGTCAAACAATCGAAATACGGTATACGCGTGTCACGTAGACTGTAATAACTCCACGCAGAAAGTAGCTACGATGCTAGAGGAAATTTTATTCGATTCAACAGAATAATTTTAAGGCCGCTAAAGCGCACGAGTTTATTGTAAGTCCATCGGAAGTCTAATATTGGTCAAAATATAATCGTCTGTCAAATTCCTTTGAAATCGTCGGCGTTGTCTGCGAATTTCTTAAATTTATTATAAATTTGTTGACGATTGAATCAAAAAAACCGAACAGTAGCGGCTTAGAAATAGTCAAATACGATCGATTAAAACTGATTACAGCTCATAAAAATAAGTAGAAAAAGAAAAATTACGATTCTCGATTGAATCGTATCAATTTTGCCAATTTTCGGCAATGCTACGAGGTGGTCTTTAAGTCCTGCGATATTAGTATGTGTAAGTTTATGTAGTAAACCATTTTCCCTAAAGGTGGCCTTTTCATTTCAACCCCTTTTACTATTCGTTTTTCATTTCTTAATAAAATCGTGGCGCAATCTCAAGTCTAGGCGAATTATTGAATTTGGCGTGACAATTGAAAGACTATGTATATTCGGATTCATTGCTGACAATCTCAACACATGATGCATAAACTTCGGTTATTGTTATGGTCGAAAATGTTGACGTGGTACTTCACTTCATTAATAAGTACGAGTACCTATGTATGATATATCGTATAGGCGATTCAAAATGTGCTGGAAATGGTTCATGAATTTTTGTATGTTAAAGTCAAGAATTTAACATTCAGAGGGCATTAATTTTAACACAGAAAATGTTGAATTAACACAAAGAATCGGTTGATTTTAATACATAAAAATGTATGGACCATTTCCAACACAAACTTCCATATCGATGCCTTCAAATGCGTACAGGGTGTAATGGTTAAGATATTCAGAATGGGGGAAGTCCCACTGTATGTCCACTGGTTAATGGCATGACTACTATAGCGATTCCCTGTCACTTCATTTATTCATCCGATGCTCTTATAATTCTATTAAATAATAATCGGTAAGTAATTATAGAATTAGCAGCTTTAAACATGTCGATAAAAAAATATTGTAAAAACATCCTAATTGTTGTTATCTAATTTAACAAAATCATAGAATTAATTTACAAAATCTATCCTCTTCCTATTTTTTTACTTGAATATTTACTAAAATTTTATTCTTAATATAATTCTCCAATATCGAGTCTTCGTTCCCATAAATCACCTTCATTTCGAGTTTATCTACCCCCAAAAAAAATAATCAACGAAACGCTAATTATTCAACATCTTCATGAACATCAATGCCAACAATCAGATTCTTCGCTGACTGTGCAATTAGTCCAGCAACTACGGAGCTAATAATACGACCTATCGAGTCAAGAAAGCACCGACAAATGATACGCAGTTATACACATTCATTCCGCGCACAAAGCGGTCAGTTAATGACGCCGTCGCGATAATTACAAATGAATCTCTGTGAATAATAAGATATCTAATTGTCCCGTGGCACACACGCATTATAGCCAATCGATCGAACCCTCGAGGAAGAAGGATCCGGTTGAGCACACTCGTCTAAGCGCGGTCTAGCTAACCGGGTAGGTACTCACAACGAGCGTTCGGGATAGGATAGGATAGGATAGGACAGGATAGGGTACTTAGTGAAAGTAGCGAGTAGCGCTGAGCGGTCGACTGGTCGCTTAAGGCTTCGGACGACTGCAGCGCCAAGGATCAAGGCCGGCCGCTTATACAACTACGTGCGATACAGCAGCTCGCGAGCGCGATACGCGACTAAATAGTACGATGCCGTAAGAGTTCTTACGTTTTCTACGCGAACCTCGCGGTGAGTCCGTGACACCTCGGAAGCTGGAACCGCAGGCGTTGCATCGACGTCGCGCGCGTGCGCGGTTTAGATCCTTTCTCGACGGCGACGCGCGCGCGAAGAGGAAGATTCTTCTTCCGGCGGAAAGTACCGGCGTGCTCTTTCGTCGACGCACGCCCGAGGCCGTGGAGTCGAGGGACAGCGAGAACGCGACGCCGAGGCTCTGATTCACGTGTGACCGGCAGCGTCTTTCCGCGGCTTTACGCGCACTCTCTGGCCATTTCGGGTCGACCGCTCGTCACGGACGAGTTTCTGGACGAGTTTAACGAGCCGCGCGAGAGGCTCGCTCATGTCGCGCTGCGATATTATGGCAGAGTTGATCATATCGGACCACTTTTCGGTCATTTATTTCGTATGACTTTATTGCGGCGCTCTTCGGGATTGGAAAGTTTGCGCTGGAGGACTAACTCGGTTTCTTATTTCACGTCAGAGGGACGTTTTAATGGTTCTATCGCGAGATGATGTATGAATGGTCCGATTTGGAAAAATAGTATATTACATAAAAATTGGAGCTAGCGTGTCGTATATTATAATGTACCATAAATTACGCTATATTATGTATTATTTCCTAGTGCTCCTGTCATTCTGGTATATGTATGCAAGTATCCATAGGCGGATGAGCAGAAGGGATGACTGATAAATATTTCGAATTTCTTAGTTATTACACCACATACGCGATATATTGATATGCTGTCTATAAAAGTCGCGTACGGTTCTGACGAATAAAGAGAAATGATGATAAGTATTATCAGAAATCATTGCGGGAGTTTACTCAAAGGAAAATAAGTATAGTGTTGGTGTTGTGTTTCACTCGTTTTCATTGTTCTGATAATTAAAAATATAACAGAGGGTACCATAAAAAAGTTGACTTCGTATTTCACTATTGTGCACAGCACCTCTAATGATTTATTTCTTGAGCTGTATGTAACGTAATACGTTATTCCAGCTTCTACTTCATTTTTACGATTTCTAGCTCAGCTTCTGAATTGTCCCCAATTAAGGATTCCCCGCCGTAATTGAATTCACTAGGGAAGCCACCGTGTTGTTTCCAAGATTTTAGATCACTTCTCTCATTTCCAAAATGTTTCGCATGGTTTTTCCGATAAAAGAAACCTTCAAATTGTTATACGCGGTTTTTGTTTTGTTAATAAATGTTCCTTTAATAAAAACATATTTTCACGAAAAATCCCTAGCACTTCCTAGAGAATGGGTAAATCATTAATTACTAGACTACAATGGTTTATCGTGAAAATCGAAGACCACGTGTAATAATTTGATGGTCTCCTTTATCGGAAACACTATACGTAATTCGTCAGTGAAATCATTTTTATTTGAAAATAAGAAGAGATCTAAATTCTCACCAATACCACCTAATGATTATCCAGATAGACTCTGCATGTGAGAATGTGCGTAAAAAATGGCGTCTTCACCAATCACATGACAGGATTCTTAATTGCGCTATTCTATACGAGAACGTAAGCTCTACAAGGTGCTATATTCTATAAATTTAGACAGCTTTTTATGTGACTTTATAGAATTTAGCCTCTTATAGAGCTCATAGTATTGTACAGAAGAGCGTCGTTAACCATATCATACATCATTTGACCAATCGACATTTTTAACCCTTTCGCTACGGACGGTTTCTCCGCCACGGTACTAATTTTCATATTTTCAGGGTAAAATGTTAGGATAAAAGTAAGATAGACGCCGTATCTTCTGTTTAACTTCAAACACGATTATCTCAAAATACAGTAGAGATACCTATATGTGTGGAAAATGTAAAATAGCTTTTCTATAGTAAAAACACAGATAAATGTTTTTCTGAAAAAATTTTTTTTCGATATCTATAGGTACCTAATTGATTTCAAGCTAATCGATTTTGAATTTCTTCTTTAACCGGGGGGCATTTGTCTCACTTTTACCTTATAGTAAGCATTCTTCGTTGGCTATTTGTCGGCAAGAGAAGCTATCGGGTGAAATTGAGCCACGCCCCTCATGAACCTCCTAAATAAAACACGCTATAAACGATATATGAATAGCGAATTCCATTAGAAATCGAACAGTCGGATAAGAAAAAAACTGATGAATAACTGGAAAATAAACGAGTATTTTTTAATTCGTGTTCGCTCTAACGGTAGGTAGGTATATTCAAACGCGAAGCCACCCGCCGCGCGTCGGCGTCGCCGAGACGTTCGTATCCACGCTGCCCTTCGCGCCTGCGCAGCACGCGCGCGCGCGCATGCGTGCCTCTCGCCATGTAGTAGCGCGACAAAGAGGCCTTGTACTATTTCCCCGTGGTTAGGATCCGCGTTTGGTCGGCCGGCCGAGTCAGGACCGGTCTTGTTGTCATCCACGAATCGTGACGACGGCGACGCCGACGACGCAGGTTGTCGCGGCGCTCGTGGCCGCCGACCCTGACCGGTCGGCGAGGAACGACGACGACGACGACGTAGGGCGAGAAAGTCAACTCGGCGAGTTTCACTGCTCCGCGAGACGCCGCGCTTTATGATCTTCCGCCGTTTTTATGACGCGCAACGAGCGGAAATGTTCTGGAATAGAAAAATCCCCGACGGAAATCTAAGCATGCGTGACTGTTTGCGATGTTATCGTTATCGTATCTCCTCTCGAAATAATTTTGCGTGTAATAAAAATCGTTTGATTTTAAATCTCTTAGGTATATATGTATGTAGATAGAATGGGATCGTCTCTTTCTTCTCATAGAGATCGATACACTTTGAATCGACTTCGAGACTTTCTGTAATATTGAGATAATTTAAGAAACGTATATTAGATCGATTATTATGCGTGAATATTCCCCTAAAAATGGTGGAAATTCTAAATTCAATTCCAACTTGAATGCTCTTATTATTTTGGGATTTCAAGGTGGAATTGAATTCAGAATTTCTACCATTTAGGGCCGGTTTTACCAACACGGTATAAACGCGGTATAGCGCTATACTGAGAATATAACCAGCAATATATAAGCCTTAAGGGTATTCTCAGTATAGCGCTATACCGTGTTTATACCTGTTGGTAAAACCGGCCCTTAGGGAAATATTCATGTATAATAATCGATCCAATATGCATTTTTTGAATTTTGAAGAAATTTTATTAAGAATTTTTATTAAGAAAAAGACAAAATATCGAACTCTATTGGTACTCTGGCAAAGTAATATGTACCTGCGGTACCATCAAACTATTTCCAATTCCTTCGTCCCCGAATTGCACAAATACATTCTTAGAAATTCTCCGAAGCAAATATTACACCAGAAAATAAAATGCAGACGAATATTCGTTATCGGGGAATCCCTTCGCCAACCAGATCCGCCGCATCACACACACATTATGCGTTTTATAAAATCGAGATTATTCCCGGACCGCGCTGGAACATTCGAGCTCCGCCGCGGTTCTCGCGGCCATGAACTGCAGCTTTACGCGTCATCTCCTCTCCCCCACGCCCCCTCGCTCACTCTTTCTCCCTCTTTCCCCACGCTGGACCGCTAGCTGATGTCGCAACTGTGTGCCGAACGTACGGTTATTTTTTCTACCTAAGGGCCCGCAGCCTATGCCTGTTGATACGCATGGAACAGCTACGCTCCGAACGCGCACGAGGAATGTCCGCCTCCGTCCGCCTCGCGGCATCTCGCGCCGCGCCGCTCATAATTACGCCGAGAGGAATTAATAGCCGGAGAATTGGCCGTTGATCGGAAGAGAAAGATCTTGGTAAGAGGCCGAGGGGGGAGGAGTGGAGGGGCTAACGATCAGGGCAGTTATCGCGTTGTCGGCTGAACTCGAATCATCTCGTGTGTAATAAATTACCGCTGTTATTACTGATATGCAGATTATACAATACGTGATATTTACGATCGTTATTTTTCATGTTCGAAATCTTGTAACGGCGGTTCGACTGTATATTGGGGAATGAATACATGGTTAGAAGAGGGAGTCAACTACCTACCCCCAACTAAGATGGGAAAGCAAAGTGGTTTTCCAATCTGAAGAACTTCTGTATGAGGGAATTTATCATATCTCGCTTCTCTCTCGTCTAAAAGATGTAGCCTTTTGAGTGGGTCAAAATTTGGGGGTTGTTTATATCGGAAACGAAGTAAGGTGGAATAAAAGCTTTCCGATTAAAATTGGTTGATTAAAAAACGAATCAACTTTTATGCCAAGGCTTTCATTGTATCTCGCGTCCCGGTTAAAAGATCTTTCAGAGGAACGAAACTTTGAAAAAGCTGGGTTCAGAATTTCTTAATCTGCCGAGTTTCATCAAAATAAAATCATTATTTTACATACTATACTTGTATTATACTTGTATAGTAATTTACGTATTACGTATTATACTTGTACAGTAATTTTTGTTACTCACACATCACCCATTCATTATGTTTGAAATGTACCTATCAATTTAACAACTTAATGCCAATTTTCTAATGTTGTGCTCAGAATTATTTGATTAGTATTTTCAGAAGGTAACTGCACGATTTTTATATTATTAAATGAGGTCTTACACTTAAGTAACTTGATAAATGTGACTACTGTGTAAATTATGTTTTACGTTTGTGACAATAAATTTAAAAACAAAAACCTACACAATTATTCATTTTCATTTACACCCCCTTCATAACAAATAACACGCAACATTTTATTGAAATAAATATTTTCTAATTTTGTGAATAACTCGTTACAAAAACCTTCATCAATGTTTACTGAAATATTAATAAATATTTTATCAAATGGATAATACACTATAAAGTCACATTCCTTGAGATTTAAAAGTACCAAATTGGTTTGAATCTGTGCGTAGTATTCATGTTTCCTTTCTAATGTTGAAACATGTTTAGAAGAGACTAATTTTAGGCCACTTTTATACGAAGCATCTCTCTCATTATGATGTATAAATTTTACAGCCTGAAAGCCGAAATAAATTATAGTATCCATTGCCAGCGAGTTTACATTGACACATCAGGTCCCACGGTCACTTATAGTCAAGTGGCCGTGATCAGGTCCCGCAGTAAATGTTTCGGTTCGCCGCGGCGAGGCGCTGCTAAACACTATTCGCTCACCGCCTATTTGAACTTCCGCTCAACTTCCTCTGAACTTGATGTGCGTCAAATGCCGACTGGCCACGGGTCGTCGCGACAAAAGGAAGTGTACTTGTGTACGAAGGCTCGCGTACACTGGAACGCGCAGTGCGTACAAGGTTTCATGGTTGCTTTTTTCCCCCTCTTTTAGGAGTAGAAGGTTCGGCTTCGCGTAAGGAATTTTTCATCACTCATGCCCATTTCGAGACCTTTTCCAGCCTATTTTTAAACCGTAAGATGGCGTTTTTCCCGTGTGACACCGACCAAAAGATTGCTTAGTCCGAAGTGGGTCCTTTTTCCAAACTGATAAACGCAACGTGAAATGAGCCGTGTATACTACTGTTTGTTTTGAGAAATGGGCATTCGTGAGAAAAAATAGTATATGTCATTCGCGGCTGAAATCCTCGGATTTTTAAGACCGTGTTTAGGTCGTAACCCGAGGCACGGTGAGGGGTGTTACGACCTAATTAAACACAGTCTGAAAAAACCTCGGATTACCGCCTATTGATATAAGATACTATTTCTAGCCACGATCAACGATATAAAACTAGGGTAGTTTGCTTCGGGACTCTAGACCGAAAAAGGAAAGGAGGAGAAGAATAAGAAGAAACAGCGTTTACTGTACCCTCTGAAAGCTATAATATCAAAGAAAAATACAGAGCGAAAACATAGTAACTTAATAGTACCGAACGAGTGAATAAATTGATGAATAAGTAAAATCTAAGTAAGCACGAGTAAACTAAGAGTATGTAAAATTAATAGGAGTAATGGTGAACCTAAACAAACTACGCTAAAACGATAAAATATGAATGAAAGTAGTAATAATAGCAATAATAAATCAATAATAAAGCTATGTAATCGGCGATAAAATAACCTAATCCTGAGACTATCTAAAACTGAGAGTAACAGTATGCATTAACAAGTACGATAAATGACAAATGGTGAGTGTAAGCAATAATAAAACAATAGCAAAAATTGTGTAAGCAGCAATGAAATCGTCTACTTATGAAACTGTCTAAAACAAAGAGAGTAATAGTACGCCTTAAAAAATTCGATAAAGGATAAACGATAAGTGCAGACATATGGAAACGCGAGCGATCTAGGACTCGTTTGGAAAAAAGAAGCTAGACAGCTCTTGTGTACAATTATTACATTTTTAATTCCCTTTCTCTTATTATCTTATAAAATAAAATTGTGTACAAATCTACCCTGTGCACGATGTTACTTATCCGTTGAAATCGTCAGTCGCAGTCGTTCTTGCTGTCATCCGAGTATGCACAGAGTAAAGATAAGCCGCTCGATTCGATACTCGTTTTCTCCTCGATAGAGACGTCTGCCTTTTTCGTGGTGTCGAACACTTGGCCCGAACTGCATTCGCGACGACAGTTTAGCTCTTGGGCCCACTTGTCCCCGCGAATGGTTCAGCGCCGGTACCGTTGAAACTGCGCTTCACGCCGAGTCTGATCTTTTTTTTGCCAGACTTCCTTCATTTGTTTTATGGAAAGTCGAACCTGCATTTCCAGACGACGAAGATGCCCCCAAAGTGCCGCTCACAGCATGGTCGACTTCCTCCTTTTCTTCCGTTCGCCTTGTTTTTCTCCTTATCTTCTTCGGTGGCTCGCTGTTTTCACGATCCTCGAGCTCCACGATCTCTTCTTCTGTGATTTTTCCGGAAGTCTTGCCAAATATCAATTGTATGTATCGTTCATCACGTTCCTCCTGCTGCTTCATGATTCTTTCCCTAGCTGCTTCAGTTTTAAACTGCTTCCATATATGGTGATAATCGATCATTCGCTGTCTCCTGTTTAACTCTTTCAGATTTTCCAGAGTTTCCAGTAATTCCAGCTTCTGTTTTGATTGTTCCGTTCTCTTCTCCACTGATTTTATCGGATTTGTAGCTTCCTCTTCTTTCTCCTTATCCTCCTCCGTTTTAGCTTGATCTCCCACCAATTTTAACGCCGCGAAGGTAATAGTAGCCCCGGCCTCTATATGATAATCCGTACTCTTGGGATCTGTTTTAAATATTATCTCTTGCAAGCACCTTGGACATTTTATGTAAAATCTGTGTATCCTTATGCCCAGGTAATCGTCTCCCTCGACGTCTTCTTTTCGGGCATTAAATTGTTTACCCTTATATATGTACTCTCCGCACGTACTGCATCTCACACGCGGGATTTGTGATGGATCAAGATCCGGTGGATAGTATTGGTTTAATACTTTTCGCTCCGACATATTAACTGATCTTTTTATACACAGAAATTATGCGACCGCCTGTAATGCCGTATATATTAGAGTTAAAGAAATACAGTAGTTTTAATCGTGGTTTGCAATTTGCTTACTCCGAATTTACTGTACACGACACACTCCACTAGACACTCTGTGCTGAACGCGACACTGTTCACTTCGTTAGACACACTGAATAATACACATTTAGTCGCGACTTAAATATTTTAGATCTAACGGTAGTTGCAAGTAGGTGGGGATAGCGTGAGCTGATGCGGTGCGCCCTGATTGGCTAGAGGTGGAACGAAGGTGGGACAAAAGAATGACGCTGGGGATTTTCCGAGGCCCGTGCCTAATGGGCAAGGGTATGACGCGAGGTATTATTTGGCTTCCGCGTACCTAACGGTTAACCCTGCGTTAGTGTTCTAGGGTATACCATATCCTACGAACTCCGCTTAGTACCATAGAAACAAAAATAGATGAATTAGCACTAACGCTTAACGTTTTAATATATAAATTTTCCAGTACAGCGTCTAATTCATTCGAATCATAAATAAGCAGAGAACCATGATTGATCGTTGAAATTATCGAATTTCAACATTTTTGATATCCTGCGTGAATTTTAGTTTGGGGTATGACATACCCCGGAATACCTCTCGTGAGAATTTCTCTGTGCACACCAACGCAGAGTTACCAGGACCAACGCTCGCAAACTTTCGCAAACACTAAATGTTTGCGAGCATTCGTCGCTGTTCAGTCGGTTTCACTATTTTCGGTTGGCATTCAGCAAAAGTGTCCCTTATTAAACAATGGCGCCTCTAAAACTTAAGAATAAACAAGCTGTATGTGCTGCATCTTTTATCGTAATGTGGAACTTAGTTGGACGCCATTTTGTTAATATGGCGGCGCTATTGTCATCGCTACGATACTGCGAATTTAGTATGTTGTTCAGGATGTGAAACTGAGCAGAAAACTACCAAATTTAAAAACTCCTTGAATTATTTTAAGGAAAGGCTCTTTTTAGCTCCCTGTTGCTTGGGCTATTACTGGTCGAATGTTCGTGGACGCGCAAGAACCCGTCTACACCGAGGTTATACCGAAAATGGCGAACCGCGCCAAATGCTTGCGATCATTTGCGAACGTTTGCGAGATGCGCGCATTATTGTCCACACCAATGGTTTGCAAACGTTTTGTGCGGCCGGTGAGTAGACTATGCCGGGTTTACACGCTTGGCACTTGCCACAAACTCTAAACCTTCACTAACGCACAAACGTGTAAACGCTTCGCAAGCGCTTACCTACCGTAAACTTCCTTTGATTTGTGCCAAAAACCGACACTCGGTCGGATCAGCGACAAGTGCTAGCAAGCCTACACAAGCAAAGCCAAACGTGCTATTCACACACATTTGAATTTGTGATGGCTTATCGAGCTTTGGCAAGCGTATAAACCCGGCGACTCGTGATGCCTGATCATAAAGTTGGGTCAGGCTACCTTGAATGGTGAATTGATCCTTTGTGTCTTTATGAGTTAAGTATTAGCTCTTCCGGATCGGTCGTCTATTGAATTCGTCATTCTCCCCTTTACAAGCTGATTTAGTATTTGACGGATAGCGACATCGGTTAACACAGGTAATGCGGGAGACGGCTTATTTCGACCCATCCGGTAATTAATCTTTCCGGGAAAGGGGTGCGGGACTGCAAGCGCATTTGCAGCCTAGATTCGCCGAAACATACCGCCCGCATTATTTCGAGATTGACCCTAGATTAACGAACGAGATATACCTATAGATCACGTTGATACTGAGTGGTAAGGACCGATATTCAGAATTCCGACTATATCGTATGTCGGAACAGTAATTGAAATAATAAACATACATCTGCGTAGAACCGACGAGTTTTATCTGATGACAACTGATTTATAGCAGTTTTTCTTTTAACTTAACGAGAATAATTTTTCCTGGATCGTTTTTAAAAAGACCTGAAATGTTCATTAGCTAGAGTATTAAGATGAGTTACCCCGAACCATATATTTTAATTCAATTTTTTAGATATATACAAAGTTTTGCCACTCTTAACCCTACGTTAGTCACGTCGGTGACATATGTCACCCATTCTTCTGCTTCTCTTCAGAGTTCTCGACTGCCTCCATTTAGCACGCCGCCGCCTTTAGTAGCTTTCTAGAAGAGTATCAGTAAGCATTTGGCGGTATATTCGCACGAAATTATCGTTACTAATTTTTGCCGTATTTAAGTTAATACTTTCTTGGGTGACAAGTGCCCCCCGCGTGAGTAAGCAGGTCAGAGAATTTGTAAAGGTAAATCAGTTAATTTTTCTTCTATCAATATTTCTCGTAGCATGAATATTGTGACATGTGTATTGTTAAGGCCAAAGTAGGGGCTGTGAATGCGTTTGCAGTCCCGTACCTTTCCCGGAATGCGCTAATTGCCGGACGGTTCCTAATGAGTCACACGTCACCGAAATCATTTTGCTAATCACCGCCAACCGTCAGCTACTTAATCCGCTTATAAGGAGAAGAGAAGGAGAATATCTCGTGTTGAATGTTTGCAAAATCTCTGAAAGTCTGAAAAAACCTCGGATTTCCGCCGAATCGCATAAGATACTATTAGGGGAGTGGACGAGCTATCCGGGTATGGTAGAAGGTTCTATGACCAAAACGTCTTGAAATAGCCCCGGCTTACGGGGTATATCTTATTCGTAGTATAGTACATCGACCGAAAGGTAAAGGCTCCGGTAAACATGCGGCATTTGGCGAATGCCGAGCAAGTGCTCGCCGATGTCAACGAGGCTTTAAGGTAGAGCCCGCGAACATTCGGAATTTGGCGAATACCGAGCGACAGCTCTATTCACCAAACGCCGAGTAGTCTGGACTCGGAAAAAAGGTCGGTTCTTACCTGCGGCATATAAATAAGTGCAAACACTTCTTCAATGTTCTTAAAATGCATGGAAGTTTCGGAGTTATTTGCAAAAGTCGAGAGAGCATCCTGAACGAATACTTCGGATGCAGCGTTTACACATTGCTTCTTTAGTTATAGCTGAACGTTATTCCCATACGCATCGATGTAATATTACAAGTACTTTTCTCAATTTTTATAATAGCAATTTATTACATCCTGAGATAATTTCTTTAGTTTTCGCTTTGGTAGCGGCCTTATATTCGATATAATCATATCAGAAGAAATTAAGAAAGCATGAAGAAGATCTTCTGTTTTCTTTTCTTCCTGATTTTCGCGTATTGTGCTCGCGAAAAAAACGACATTTTCCCGATGAAAAAAAAATAAAAATAAATAACTTCCGCACATGTACGCACTTTACGGGTGATCACATTATCAAGCAAAATAGATGTACAATTAAGTAAAACCAATTCTGGCCCGAAAAATATATAGGGTACTATTTTTTTTCTAACCTACAGAAGAATGCAAATGAAAAATATAATCATTGCGCTCAATTTGCGAGGCATTAGTTTACACACTATTCCAAGAATTTCTTCTACCCTTACTTAATCGAACTATAGGTATATGTTTAACTATACTTGGGCATATTTCCTTTCGTATTTCTAAGAATTGAATTTTGAGCTAAATGACCCCCTAATAAGCGAAATCCGACCACTCTGTGCGACGGTGGGATTAACTATAGATTGGCGATTACACACAATGAAGTGGTAGGTCTTTACGACTATTCTCTCGTTTGCTTTGATGTGCCACGAAAGACCGACAAACTACGGTAACGGCGAACATTTGGACGAACACCAGATTCGGCCACCGGCAAACAGCGAGCAACCCGTGTACACATGCGGCATTCGCCGAGCAGTCGCTTAAATAGCCTCGTTGACATCGGCGAGCACTTGCTCGGCATTCGCCGAATGCCGCATGTTTACCGGAGCCTCAGAGCCGTTTCACACTGGGATTCCGGAATCGGATTCCGGAATCCGATTCTAGAAGCGGACCTTTGTCGAGCATGCATCTTAACGAAACCTTATCACACTGGGATTCAAAAGAATTTGGGTCCGGTTCCGCCGGCGGACGAATCGCGGGGAAGAATTTCCTCTCTCGTCGAGAATCGGAGGCAAATTCAGTCGCTCTCTCGCTGCTCTTCTCTTTGAAAACCATGTGCTTATATGAGTGCCTTTTCACACTGGGATTCTCCGGGGAATCGGATTCTGGAATCGCATTCCGGAATTAGAGCCGTTTTACACTGGAATTCCAGAATCTCAGTAGAATGCGCAACAAATTCTTCTCGGATTCCGGAATCCGATTCCAGAATCTCAGTAGAATGCGCAACAAATTCTTCTCGAATTCCGGAATCCGATTCCGGAATCCCAGTGTGAAACGGCTCTAAAAGAAGTAGGTACCAGCGAAGCTTTCCCCTCCGCAACCCGGCATGCCCCCAGCCGGGTATGGGATATCCCACAGCCGAGGTGACAACCCACACTCGACACCTTCGCGATCTGCCTATCGACGATAATAATCGACGAGGCAATTTTCCCACGTGTCCTTTTCCTACGTGCGGCACTTTTCACGCCGACCGTCTCTCTCTCCAGCTTCTCTCTCTCTTTCTCTTTCTCTCCATACGAACGATCGAGGACGCGCACGAACCTTCTCCGTTCACAACGACGATAAATGCACGTACAAAATTAACGATCGATCGGCGCGGCATAAATCGGGTTACGTCGATATCGGAATCCACGGCGGGTGCGCACGTGCGATATCGCGCGGCGCGCGCCATTTTTTGCGGCTCGCGCGGTGAAAATAAAACGAAACCGCGAAACTACGTCCAATGGCGATCTCGCGCGAGTTTCTGGTCGGGTACACACCCGCGGGTACGCGTGTGTACAGGGTTTATCGGAGAGCGCGCCACGCCAAAGTCCGTGCAGGCGTTGCCAAATAGTGAAACTCTTTCGAAAGTCCGCTCGTTCGGTTTCTTCAGGGCCGAAATTAGGGAGGATAACAAAATTTCTCAAAGCCGTTGCCGCGAGACGCGGCGAGCGGGGAAACATCGCCAGAGGTGTCGAGGAATTAATGGTTGGGTGTTACACAGGGCCTGAGATAACCTACCGGGCGATTAGAACGGTGCGTAGGGACCGCACGGATGATTAGACACCTCGAGGGACGCGGGCCGCGGCCCTTTCTTTGGTATCACGCGAGCTCTTGTCGGAGGCGGACTCGTTATTTTTGTGGCAAGGCGACTCACGCGAGGCGAGTGGCTATTTACAGGCGAATGCGAACGTGTGACTCGGTATCTACTTCCTATTACACACTGGGTAAACAAATCTGTATTAAACGTAATATAATTGTATATAAATCTTTCATTCAATACGCGTGATCACATGTGAACATTGATATACTCCGTTATGAAATTTGTATTCGATTTACCTAATATAATTGTATATAAAATTAGGTTAATATTTAATACAAATTTCATAGGAGAGTATAGGTATTAGGTTCCATAATATTAGACGTAATTACTTAATGAGTAAAAGCTTTATATAAAATTGTATTAATGATACAAATTTTTCTTACAGTTCACGTATAATATCACGGGTACGAAGAACCTGTGTATAGGAATTTCCGATACCGCGCCAACAACACAATCGGGCTGACACCAACCCAATTGTAATAGCCAATACTCGAATTTCACGACTGGCCCAATATTGGCCGGCTGCAATCGCATAACTGGCCCAATATTGGTTCATTTGTTTTATAAATATTGGTAAATCATACTGGCCCCCGACACAAGCGCAACAACTGGACTAATCTTAGGCCGATGTTATTGTTGCACGTTAACGAAACAATTAGGCCAATACTGGCAATACAACTGGAAAGTATCCGAAATAACGTTTTCTGACTCTAAATTGCGAACGCTGCGAAAACGGCGTTAGATAGCTCAAAATTTCACATAAATGATTTTGTGTGTAGAGAGAGTGTAGAATTTTCTACAAAAAAGTCTGCGAGCGCCTGTATCCAGCTATAATAGTTTAGCCGTAGCGAGCGCTCATTATCGGCGCTCGAAAATTCAGCTTTCGCATGTACCCGGCGCGTCGTATGTAGACTTGTGGACAATGAATATGTCCGACGCGCTTTCACACAATCTATGTATGTAGGTACCACTTCAGTGAGGTTTACTATTCATAAAACTATTAGTTTGTACACTTATTTTAACAATATTTTGAGTGTAATAACAAAAATTATATTTTCTATTGCAGCCAATATTTTTAAATTATTTTGATTAAATATAAGAAGTATATTTTTTTCTTCGTACATTCAAAAGATATTTGAAATATATGAGAAATATATTTCAAATATACTCGTGAAGTGTACAAAAAGCAGGAAGAAACATAAATATTTAGAGTACTTGTTGGATGTATTTAAAATACTACTTTTGTTTACATATTTCATATACGTAACTTTTGCGAAGGTGATGTAGATAAAAAATGAAACATTTCTTACATTTCGATGTTCTCAGACGGAAGGGCCCCGATAAATCGCCTCGTCTCATCCTGCTCGCCATTCCACGATCATTTTCCCGATCACATCTTGGATCCGCAACTGGCAACCGATCGATGATACGAATTCCATTTTGCCTAGCCCGTCGATAACCCGAGTTTCGCGGACGCATCGAGCGCTACGAGATACCCACGATTTACTCGCGCGATTTGCTTAATAGCGATAAACATCACGACGTGATCGTGATTCATAACCCGAAATCTCATCGCGACTCTTATTGCACTCTCACGCGTTATCTTCCTCTGAAATAGCAGCTCGCACATTATAGCAAGTCCCTTCTTTATTTCCTGTTCACGAAACGACTGAATTATTACGAGAATCATTAACAAATCTTCGATTCCATGAAAAAGGCACATGCGCGTGAGCCAATTATGCGTAAGTTTGAGGCAATGTAGGTACTCGCGCAGTTTCTCCAAATACGATGAACTCAGCGACGAGAGCGCGATTTTTTTAGTGGGAACCCCGAAACCGCGTCGCTATTACGTAAAACGACACTCGCCACATTTATTCGCGATTCACGAAGCGATCGAATCGACGCAACAATCACACATACATTGTACTGGATTCGACGTAAAAACCGTACGTGTTTAGGCGCTGTTCAATCGCAGCCGGTGAAAAACAGCTGATCTTCAACTCGTCGAGATGTGCGCCCGCGTAGCACGTGTACCTCTAGCGCTGCGGGTGGCGATGATTTGCACTCGCGGCGCTGCGAATGTGTGCGCGCGTGTACCGCGTTACCGACGCAAGCGCGAGTTGCAGATCAGCTGATCCAACCACCCGGCTCCGTACGAACGATACGTTAATATGTGCGGTAAGTACGTCGAATCTGAGGTGTTATGTTTGTTAAATCATGAATATTATCCGATACATAATGCCTAATGAATTTCTAAAAGTGTGGATTCTCAATTTGCAGCGCCAACAGCGTGTCGTTGCGATGCACAGCGAGAGCAGTTTGTCGATGAGGCGATGTGAGGAAATCTGAAAGACGCGACGACTTTTCTCGCAATCAATTGCCGAGAACTTGACAATGGAACGACTAATCGAAGTCCTGCCGTTCGCAAACATCGAAACGTAAGAAAATTTTCATTTTAAATCTATTGTACATCATATGTGCGTTGTTTTCGTCGATCGCGTAAATTGCCTACGCGCTATCGAACAAATTCGTCTATTTTCTCTACCCGTTGCTCAACGCGACATGCGAACTATCACCTCTATTAAATACGCGAATTGAGACGCGACATGATTTCGGCGTTTAGGTAGTGTCGATCAGCGAACCGAGTTTCGAGTTGTCGAATAGCAGAGCATATTCGCATAGCAGAGCAAGAGAGAGTGTATCGATTTTTGCCTCGTGCGAACGTTCGGTACTCTATACTTTGAAATGAAAACACGGCCGCAACCGCGACCTTCACCTTGCCGCGCTCGGTCGGTTCCACTTATGCACATTGACGCTATTCATTCTCCCATAGTACGTATCGCGTTCTAACTTCGACCACCCTCATAAGTATACCATGTGAGGCTAAACTTACTCGCCACAGGAAAGAAATTTTAATCACTATTATCTCATTTTAATGAATTGTTGGCCTATATCGATATAAGACTTTATTGTAGATTGAAACATAATCTTCAAACAAGTATTACACAAATATGAGCCAAAAGCTCATAAATAACGAGATATCAGAGAGTGGTTGAAGTTTCCTTCACATGGCGAGTAACTTTAGCTTCATAATATGGTAACAGACCGAGGCGAATTGGATGACAGGGCGAATCGGATCATAGAACTATATTTCGTGAATCGTGGTGAAAATGAGCATTTCGATTGTTCGTATTACTTCATTGGAGAGGAACGAAGTAATACGAACGATCGAAATGCTCTTTTTCAACACGATTTCAGAAATATGGATCTAAATATGATCCGATTCGCCTTGATCTACACTACTTATTTAAGGTAAGATTTCTCGGCGATGCGCGCATTGCAAATTATCCGAAGCGCTATTTCGTGCGATAACAATTTGCGAGTGGAACACGTGGCGATTTAACTATTATGGGTTCTTCGTGACATCGGCTCCTAGACATTTTACAGTGAAAAGATGATAAAGTAGACGAAATGATAAATTGGACTGCTCTCTCTATCATGTGCGTGTAAATCCAACGATACAGGGTAGTCCGAGGCGAATTGTATCACAGGGCGAATCGGATCACAGATCTATATTTCTCAAATCTTTTTTGATTAAAATGAGTATTTCTCGAACGTTCGTATGATGTATTCCGAATAATCGAAATGCTTATTTTCACCACGATTTAAAAAATATAGATCTATGATCCAATTCGTTCTGTGATCTATCATGTACCGTGTAAGGCATTCCACATCATTTCAGCTTTTCAAAAATGAATGTATCTCAAAAGATGTCTAAACATTAAATTATACGAGTACTACAATTCCGCCAGATTACAGCCCAATCCTTCCATAAAAATCTCACGGAGTTATCATATCTTTTTATATTTACTTGTATTTTTGAAATTTAGGGCAAAACTTTATCGACGATACATTTTTGTTCTTCATAATTGACAAGTAAAAAGAAAATGTTCTGCTAAATTACATCATGGAACTCCTAGTTGTTTGAGGGATACCAGCGTTTTTATGAGAGAAGATCGAGAATTCACTGTATCTCTCAAATGACTGGGAATTCCATGATGTAACTTCGTATAAAATTTTCTTTTTACTTCTCGAATATGACGAAAAAAAAGTTACCGCTGATAGAGCTTGGCTCTCGATTTCAAAAATAAAAGTGAAAAGATACGATTACTCCTTGATTTATGGGAGAACTGATTTGTAATTTGTAATTTTCATTTCTTGGAATACATTCATTTTTGAGCGGCTGAAGTGGCGCAGAATTCCTTATAATTATGTACAAATATTTTATAATTTTACGGACAATACTCGCAAGTGGTATCTTTAATGAGAAGAAGAGTATGTACAGTCGTCTAAATCTTTACTATTTCACGGATCGTAGAAAAGCGGAATCTTTAAGGTCGACAAATCACGATCGTGAGTCGAAGTGACCCGAAGCTGCGTGACTATTGCGCAGTTGTAATGGCGACCTTTGAAGCGAGCGACTTTTGCTTGCAAACGGTAAAGACAGATATTATAGGCAAAGGGGTAAGGGGTTGTCCATAAATTACGTAAGGAGGCTATGGAGAGGAGGACCCATACAAATCTCTGTGGTAATTTACGCTAGGAGGATGGGAGAGGGCGAGAGAGAGAGAGAGAGAGAGAGAGAGAGAGAGAGAGAGAGAGAGAGAGAGAGAGAGAGAGAGAGAGAGATTTTATGTAAAAAATATTGCAGAAAACCTTCCTTTATTCCTTACATATACATTGAAAAAAAATTTCCTTCACTTAAATGTTGAAAAAGAAACTACAATAGTTCTTCAATAGTATTACAAGATTATTAATGAGGTTCCCTCAATAATAGAATTAATAGAACGATTTTGACTAAATTCGGTAAATCGACAAATATAAGTATCTATTAGGACCCTTTAGTCAAATTTTTATGATTATTCACTAACTTGTATAAAACGTACAATATAAATAAATTAATGCCCATTTGGTATAGAATCTTATGAGAAGCAACATATTCATTTCTTTTATTTCTGAATCGACGAACGTAAGTGTTGGGATCCTTTAGTTCAATTTTTATGATGATTTCTTAACTTATATATTTATTTTATATTTATTATACAAGGTTGTAAATCGTCACACAAATTTAACCGGAGGGTCCTAACACTCATATTTATTGATTTATCAAATTTAATCAAAATCGCTCTGTTAATTCTAATATCGATATATCTATAGAGAATCTCCTTAAAAAGAATGTCACACATTTTGGGCAAATAACTGAAATTGCTCTGAGAAGCCTCAAAAACCTTTTTGTATCTAGCTTGTTGAAGTTAATTTTCTCATGTAATAGTATATAGAGGGAAGGCTGGGGGGGGGGAGAACTCTCACTGAATCTTATATAGAGGAAGGAAGAGGGCGAGAGGACTCCTCAAAATCGCTTTACGTAATTTATGCCATATATGTTCTGAAATCGCGATTTTCATTCTACTGTACCTTTTACTGCAGAAAAATGAATTGTTGATATAAAGAAAATATTTTCTTGAATCAAGACCATATCTATATGAATAAACCGTGACAAAAGTAAATGATTCAAAGAATCGTTCTTCTCAATAACATCGAAATAATTTCTGATTCAGGGAATATTTATTTTAGCCAAAAAATAGTGATTAATTCTAATTAACATTACATTTTTCGAATAAAATGAATATTTTTTTAAACCAAAGAAATTATTTCGTACATATATTATCGAAAGAGTAATACCTACTTTAATTCAATAATTTTTTTCTTCTTATACCTACATACATTCAAAAACTATTTTTATTTTGCACTAGCTGTAACCTGCCATGGCACGCGTTTTCGTGGCTCAGTCTGGTTAAATAGAAAAGAAAGAAAAGAGAAAGCGTACATTTCTGACAGGTATGTTTAATTGAGGGATATAAATGGAAAAGGTTGAAAGTGCCAAAATCAAAATTGTTGAAAAATCAAATAAATTTGTTTAAAACCGAATACTTTGCTACCTTTCGAACGCTCTGTAAGCTAAAACTCATTCAGGAGGCACTTATATCCATTACTAGGTCATTAGCGATGACGTTCACACCTATTTTTATAAAAAATCTTATTTTTGCGAGGTATGGCACTTTCAGCCTTTCCCATTTACATGCATCAATTTCACAATGCTTGTGGGTATACAACATTGAAGTGAAACTTAAGCAAAGGCTGAGGGTAGTGAAATCGCGCGAGATGGGACGAAATAGCGTCACATCCCCACTCCAGCGCTCTCGACCGTACGTAGCACGGTCGCTACACTCTCTCTCTCTCTGCGCAGTTGAGAGACAGGAGTATTTGCGTGCTTTGTCACTTCGAAATATTATGTTGCCTTTGCTCTACAGAGTTTTTTTTAGGTTACGTTAATGTTTAATCATGATATTTACAAAATGTATCAAGTGACTTAAGTTTGTGTTAATGTGTTCTGTCGCAAGGGAACTTCTACGTAATTTCTTATCGCTCTCTATCATCGCAACCTAAGTACGCGTCAATCTAGCACTAATCTCTACATCGGTCGCAACGGCGAGGCGGGCGGTATGTTTCGGCGAAAGTGGACAGGTCAAAATGAGCCATTTCCTGTAGTGACCACGCTAATAGATACCGTTATATTTCGAATTCTAAGAGCCGGTTTTACCAACAGGTATAAACGCGGTATAGCGCTATACTGAGAATAACCATAAGGCTGGTAATTGCTGGTTATTCTCAGTATAGGGCTATACCGCGTTTATACCGTGTTGGTAAAACCGGCCCTAAGTCGGCTTTGTAAAGGGGAGTAATGACAAATTTCAATAGATGACCGATCGGGAAATACGACATAGCGAAAATTTAGTACTACACGTAGCAAAAATTGGTGAAATGTGTGCTGCTCGATGTGTTTTGGACAATGATCAAACGATTTTACTGATAACTAGATATGCGTTTTTTCTTGTTGTTCCATTGTCTGTGCAGATATAGAAATTGATTAAAAGCATGTTTTTACCTATCAGAAGTGTGACATCTAGCTTTCCCCACGCGACTTAGTCCACGTGAATCACGAAATAATCTCATAACCTATTTTACCCCTTTAAGGGAGTAGGTAGGTATATAGATATATGTATATAAAAATCGCGCGCAATTTTTTGTCCAAATTTCAAAGCAATCGGTGAAAAACTTTCAGAGATTTAAGATTTCAGACAAACGAACATTTACATTTTTATTTATTTACCCCCATAAGAGAGAGTAGGTATCTAAATAGTAGGTATTGGGTTGATGGAAAAGTTCGTCCCGTTTTCGGCAGTAAAAGGCATTGCATCGTAAAACCGAAGTATTATCTACTTGGCACACGTGTGAAGTTTTGGTGTTTTTTGATAGTAGGAATATCAGATAATATTTGGGGAAAAATTGTGTAATTCGGTTATGTTTTTTTGAATTTTGTTAAACATTCAAGATCTATTTTTATTTGGCGTTTGGCCGGTTTATAAAATTAATTTAACCCTGTAAGAGAGAGAGAGAGAGGGATCTTGTAGCTTTAATATATTCAAATAAACAAGGTTTGTAGGTATTTTTTTATACGTAGTTAGAAAACCATATTTTGAAATTGAAATATAATAGCGTGAACCTTACAGGGTTAAATGTAAGTGGATTTTGAATAAGCCGATAATTCGATAGCCAATTGTGGAAAGAAGCAAATCAGTATTTTTCACAATTAATATTTCATTTAGGCTGATGTAGAATAGTTTGATATTGTGATTAGGAGGTCGCGTGTTGTATGGCAATCAATTACCGAATGACGTACCCATCGGAGTCTGGCGAATGACGCATATTTGCGCGATACGTAAAAAGTCAACAGCGGTCAACATATAGATCTGTGAAAATAAGTTGAGTCAACTCCCTTACGACCAATCTCCGGAACCCTTCAGGTTTTGACCTATTGCGTGCTGCAGATCACGTCTCTGATTCGTCGTTAAAAATTCAATAAGAACACATTCTAAAAGAAGTATACCTACACATATTTCTCTGAAGATGACAAAGATAGCCGATTCTTGAACTTAACAACTCCTGAGCTATATAACGAATAATTAATATTATAATTGGTGATTAATAATTAAGGAAAACAACAGAAAAATAACAGTCATTCAGCAATATGCGCTTCTATTTTGAAGCATCTTTTGCTCGTACTTAAATTGTTGACAGAGAATCGCACTAATCTTGCTTAACAAATATTACTCATGATAAAGATTACAAGACAACAAAGAGAATAAACTATAAGCGGAAACTATTTTCGAAAGAGAAGAATTAAGGAAATTAATAAATAAGGGACAACCGTCCAGCCATACACTTCAATCCTGATGCACCATCTGCACACGTACACACACACGTCCAAATTGTACTCCAAGATATTAATTGGTAAGATTGCGTGAGAGAATGATGGCAACGCAGGGAGGTGGGGGGAGGGGGGGGGGGGGGGCAAGTCACGGCAAGGTACTCGACCGGCAAATCCTCTACGTGACGCTTCGATACCGTGCCCCTGGTCACGTGATCCGGGCAAGGTCATCTCTGCTGAAAGTGTTACCTGAACCGCGAGCGATTCGAACCGCTGATAAGGGGGATTTCGCGATGTCACACACATTGACTGGATATACCTATCCTACCCAACTTGCAGATATGACGCGCGTGGGCTCGCTCGGCCGATCCGCCAATCGCGGCCCGCCGCTCGCCTCGCGCGCTCGTTCTTTCGCGAGCGAACAGTTCGCTTGTCGAGACGTAACCGCGCGCCACGTGCATTACGCAACCGAATTTACTCCGAGAGTGTCCGCCACGTGATGCGGCGCGCAACGCGTGTCGTCGCGCATGACGTACACGCGCACGCTGCCCGCCAAGGGTCACGGATCCACGAGCAGAGCGCGTCGCACTTGCCTCTTTTCTGGCTTTTTCCCCCCTCCCACTGGCCGTTCCGAATCTCGATTCGGTCTCGATTCAGCGACGTATTCGACTACATTTTTGTATTTTGTGTCCTCTGCGGTAATATCGATAAACTCGATAGCATCCGAGGGTCTAATTTTATTCTGGAACTTTCTCACAATTAGCTTATATTCATTTACTAAATTTGTGTGCTCGTGAGAAAATTACTTTTCTTGGCTGGAGTACGATCGTTTTCTAAATACATTAATTCTGTGGGATTAACATCAGAGATGTTTGAGTAGAAATCTTTCGATGCAAAGTCCAATAGGCAGACGTAAGGATAATAATACTATATGAGGCTAAACTTACTCGCCAGGAAAGAAACTCGAATCACTATTATCTCATTACCTATGAGCTTTTGGCTCATATTCGTATAATAGTTTTTGAAGATTATGTTTCAATCTACAATAAAGTCTTATATCGATATAGGTCAAAAATTCACAAATAATGAGATAATAGTGATTCGAGTTTCTTTTCTGGTGAGTAAGTTTAGCCTCACATATGGTATAGCAAACTTTCACCAAGAATATGCATTCGTCATTTTTAATATTGCAACTTTGAATATAGTTTTGAATCTATAGTGAATCCTAAAATCTTGAATACTCCCTTCATCAACAGAAAATTGTTTACAGTACCTAAGGTCTATGTGCCAATTTCTTAACTCAGACTTTTCGATTAATGAATTATTTCTATATAATTCTAATTACTATATATTTTTATAATGATTTCTTCGTATGGTCGATGATTTAAGTATTTATTTGTACGTCGGAAATGACGAAAAAAAGGATCGTGAGATAGCGTGAGGTGAGCGATCTTTTCATTTATGAGAATTACTTCTGTCTCTCATTATCAGAGAGCATTTTAAAAACAATTTCTGGACTGATCTCCAATTCTAAGGTCGACGTATACCTGCGCTAAAACTTACATTTACTCATAATGTATCGTACGGAGAAAACAATTGTTGTTACGCCAGTCGAACGTTTTGCTGACTACCTTTTGTCGAAATCTTTTTGAAGGACCAACAAAATATTTATCGCGACAAAACATTCCGCGGGGTGCCAAAAACTATTTTCTCGCGGCAACAAATATTTCGCTGATCCACCAAAGGGATTTTGATAAGCGTTATTTATGAAAGGTTCTATCAACATAAACAAAAAGGTTTTTTTATTGTACTAATAGAGCAGCTTAATGCAAAATGAATTGATTTCTAATCATGTACTTCCAATTGGCAACAGTAACTTATATTTGAATGCACAACTCTTTCATTTGTGATACATGTTTCTACATACTTTTATACAAAGCTTTTTTCCAATACATTATTATGAAAATTAATATATTTCCTTATGAATTATCCCTTAAGAATTTCATAATGGAGTATATTAATTTTCATAATGAGGTATTGGATTAAAGTTTTGAATACAATTAAATTAAATTATATTATGAGTACGTCGTATTTATTGTAAGTATCGCATAATCCTCAGAATACACCGAGGGAAAAAGTTCTAGTTGAATAGAAATTTAATGGAAAAATTTATTTGAAATAAATAGGAATTTATTCACATTGAACAAAAATCTATTTGATGTAAAAAATGTTTTGCATATCTTTTTAATCGAGTATGTGAACCTAGTAGAATATTTATCTAATTCAAATAAAATTTTGTTCCATGTGAATAAATTTTCATTCATTTCAAATAAATTGTTCTGTTATATATAGGTTCGTATTAAACTAAACCTTTTCCTTGGGTGAACACGGTAATTTAAATAATGATCGAAGAAACAGAGTCGAACCATACTGCCACTGGTAAAATAATCGGCGAAGATACAATACCGCGGTGCGCGCAATTAGTGTCGATCAACACTGGTAATCTTTAATGGATGTTTGAGACGTTGGAAAAGCCTCGTTAAGGAAATCATAAATATCTGCAAACAGTCGCCTGGTAATGTATAAATCCTACAATCGCGTGATTGAAGTCGACACTCCCTCGTGATGTTCACACCAATCATCGCGTCGCGTTGTCTGACTGCGATAGCGACGTTGATAACGCAGATGCGCTCACGCGTTATACGTACATACAGTGTGAGAGAAAAAATGATATATTCAATTAAATCTGCGTTTACGGGTGGGAAAATTCAGAATTAGTTGCTCTGACTAATAAATTTGGTTATAACGATTAACGGCTATTTGAGGGAATCAGGCTGTAGTCCATTCTAGTCAATTATTAGTCCAAGTAACTTGATCTGCATTTCTCCACTCGTAATCGCCGATTTATTCAAATTTAGTGCATTTTTCTCTCAGTGTAGATAGATATGCGTCTATTTTATTTCGCGAGTCTTCCCTTAAGAGCCCTTTGACAACATCATTGCGGTTGACAATATTAAAAAAAGTTCGCGAAAGGTTCACAGTCAATTTCTAATGATTTTTTTGCAGCAAAATAATTTGGAAAGGATTCAGCCTGATCTTTTACAGGTCGGAAATAGGTTTTCATAAAGTATCATGACTAAAAATGTATTAATTGATTATTAAAATTGGAGCAGACAACTGTCGTGACTGAGAATGTTTGTAATCGATTTGACAGACACCAAGACTTTCAATTAGATTAGACATATTGTGTACTTACGGAGAATGCGAGGTAATTTCGGATCTGTGTGTGTGGCTCGCTGCGCACTATATAGATTCCAATTTATTTCACTGTAATACTTTGTTATTATACAATGTTACTACTCAGGGCGTGGACGATGCGGTAGCAAATCGTTTTTTTTTGACATCTGGTGAATATTTTGTTTTTGACCTTTCGCGCAAGTGCTACATGTCACTACATAATGACGAATTTTTTCCCCAATTTGAATAACCATAATATTCAAGAATGCTCTCCTCTTCAGCGTCACTATGCCAATGAGTTTCATTATTCAACCGACAGCGAGATAATTCTCAAATGTCGCGCGATAAATTTTTTCTACGAATTTTCAAAATCTCTAGAAGTTACAGAGGGCCCTTAACTTTATCGCGAATATCTTTGATTTTTCATATTCGTCTCTATACGTTATTATGTCTTTTTTCCGATGATCCTTCCTTCTGATCCTGTACTGTCACCCCTTTCTCTCTCTGGTACTAACTAAACTAAACTAACTAAACTATTCTCCAGTAAATAATACATCTTAATGGGAGTGAAAACGTAAACAACGAATGTTTGTTACTTAATAATATAATAATACAACGATACCTCTCTATATTGGCTATCTACAAGTGGACTGCTACTTTACAGTAGTTACAATTGGGCCGCTATAAAAAAATAGGGGTCTCTTATTTTTCGATAAACTTTAAATTTACGAAGTTTCATCAAGATCGGAAGCGGCGGCCTCGAAACGTTTCCTTGTTAGAGGCATGGTTAGTAAATGGTATGGATATACGCAGATTTTATGTTGAATATTACTGATGTACAATTATAGCACCGAGCATGTGGAAGTATTTGTGTGTCCTCCCTATGAGGAACTGGAGTGGAGGCAGAAAAGTAAGGGATGGCTAGGTACTTTAGAGAGAGGTGACTCTAGAAAGGTTTCTTTTTTTTTTGTAAAAGCAAACTCATCTCATTCAGTAGCTGAAACAGCTACGAGTAAAAATGGAAAAAGGATCATCGTGTCTAAGTCGTGAGATACGAAGGTCGGCTTTTCCTATTACGTTTGCACAAGATAAAATAAAGATTTTGAAAAATAATAAGCGCAGATCGCTAAAATGTCATTACTTCGACAAATAGGTAACTCTATTTTTCGTAGAAATGGATAAGTAAATTCTGACCTATAATTACTTCACTGTAAAAAAATGTATTAAATTTATGTATCAAACTCAATATAATACTCCGTTATGAAATTTATAAGGGAAATTTCATAAGGAAATATATTAGTTGTAATAACACTACGGAGCATATTAATTTTCATAATCACGTGTTGGAAAAAAGCTTTGTATATAAATATATTAAAAATACAAATTTTTAAAATGTTGCTAAACAATTAAAATACATATTTCTCAGCAACGCTGCTAATATGAGAAATAAATGTTAACCGCACGTAGCAATAAAGGTTCGTCCATGAGGCACGATTCGAAACGCCGACTTGGTCCCCACGCGACCAAATCAAGAATTCCCCCAAAAACGCCTCTCGCGCCCATCCATCGCAAAACCCAATCACCGTCGTCGAGAATCACGCGACTCTCTTATCGCTCACAAAAGAAAACCTCACTAGTTATCGTTCGCCGCGTCGTGCGCGCCGCGGTCTCTTCGTTGCGCGCGCGCGCCGAGCCGGCGCGACGGACGAGCCACCGGTTCCGCGCGATACGAGATATTCGCGCGTACAAACGCGGCACGTACGTACGTATGTTCAACAGCTGTTTCGCGAGGCCTTGACCTTGTCTCGCTCGCGCCGGGACGGCCTACGCCAAACAGGCAGACCACCAGCGAGAGCGAGAGCCGGGAGCGAGCGAGCGAGCAGGCAGGCAACTTTTCGCAATCGACGTCACTGACCTACGCTTGCGGCTGTTGCGAACAAACGGAGCTTACACAGACCTTTCGGCTCAGGGGATTGCGTTACGTCGCCGCGGCTGCCGTTGCTTCTGTTGCCGATGCGCTGCTGGCGCTTCTCGCTGGGAGGGACGCGCGTTCCGCGTATAACGGGTGTGATGCCAGGAAGCCGGATCCGACGGCAGGAGGGTCGAGGCTGCGTCGTCGTCGCGTTCAATCTCGCGTTGGGAAAGGGTCGCGCGTCTCTACTCGTGGGCTATTGCGAGATTCGTTTATCGTGCGCGTGGAGTGCGCGGAGAGAGTAATAGGGGCGATATGCGTTCGATTACTGCGAATGATCGCGATTGTGATATAAGTATTGGGTTTGGGCGTAATGGGAATAATGCGAAGTAGTAATGGTGGAATTTTCTTATATAGACCCAGACAACACTATCTAAAAAGTCATGTTGAAGTCATCCGTAGACAGTCTAATGTCTCACTTTTTGTTAACTTAAATATTTGTTGGATAACTCGAAATTTAATTTATCAGAAAATCAGACATTAGACTGCCTTCGGATAACTAAAAGACAACCTTCTAGCTTGCATTGTCCAGGGGGGGAGGGGGGGGGGGGTGTAAAGTGAGTTAAGCGCTACAGTTTCTGTTTAACGTGGAAAACGCGATTATTTAAAGTGCAGTGGAGATGTACGCGAAAAATGTAGGATAACTTTTTTTGTAGTAAAAACAGAACAATATTTTTTATTTATACTTTTCTTTGATATCTGCAACTATAATCGATTTCGAACTTGCTCTTTAACCGGGGCATCGATCCACTCTTACCATACGTGGTAAGTACCTAGATAAATAATTAATTATTGAGTTGAATCTCTAGTTAATTTATTGTTAATTTACTTTAATGTAGATAATATCGACATTATTATTAATACTATATGAAAGATTATGTGTCGCGGAAGATAATATTAATAATTAACCAATTATTATTAATTTTGTATCGTTATTCGAGTGTTTCATAATTGCTGATTCAAGCAGTGGTCATTAATTTTGAATTGTAAAGGTTCTATTACACATCTGATTGGAGAAAACAGGGAGAATATTAATTACTATCTATTATTGAAATATTAGAACACAAGTTTTAGTGCCTGGAAAAGAAGCGCATTGAGTGATCGAAATTATCTTCTTTTTTTATATAAATATTACAATCCATATCCAAATTCAAACGAGATATGGCATTAACTTAATCAGCTTTAGGTTAAAAAGTATGGTAGATTTTACTGTATCTCCTCTTTTTGTCATAATTTTTTCTTGCACATCCTTTTCGCGCTTATATCGCATTGTCAAATGAAACCAAAACGAGGTCGCGGCGAAGGGAAGCGAAGAAACGGATGCGCCGTGATGCGTAAGAGGGAATGGTATACTTAAGAGCCATAACGGGACTCTTTCGCAGAAGTCGACCTCGAAGGCGTCTTCCTCGAGCAGGAGCAAAGTAGGTTCTCCTCGTAAATCGGAGCAAAAGATGTATCCACATCTTCCGCGCGCACTTGTCTTCCTCGCATCGTATTCTTGCGATGCATAGCGAATGCGTCAGCGTAATATACTACAAGTTAGTAATTAAATGAACCTAATTTATTTTAATTTGACTTAATGCTACCGTTAAATAGGTCGAACTAAATATTCAATTAGGGAAGAGCCGCCTAATTTGGACTACTTGAGGTATTTTTCAATAAATGTCGAAAATGGAATATCTTTGAGAAATAGCAGCGTGCGAAAATAAGAAGCCATTATGCATGCTTCAAATTGACGCAATTGAATTTTTCAAAAATTATTTTAGAAAGTGAAGGAACTGTAAATATTAAAAGTATGCATTCGGATCAATGAAGGAAACTGATTGTCTAGAATGAACCGGCGAATTTCTACATTAGATAGCTGCCTAAATTAAAAAAAAAGTACCAGAGAAAGGGGTAAATATCCCTTATCATAAATTGAAGTAAAAACATGAAAATATCGTAGTGTGAAAGTACTTTTCAAGGAAATGTAAATAGTAAAGAAACAATCATTTCAGCTATTGATAGGAAATGTAAATAGTAAAAAAACAATCATTTCAGCTATTGATAATACTTTATTCATCAAAATAGTAAAATTACTGAATACATATTGCCAAACTTCGATGACAACATGAATATTTTAAAAAATCATGTCATTTTATAGCTATATAAATGTACTTTTTAAATTTACGATAAGACGTCTAATTACTAGCACCAGAACGATTAGCAAAGCTTCGATCTATCGATGAGTTTCTCTACTGCCATGAGCTGTCATGTTATGAGCTGTAAATAATGACTGTCAGCACTATCAAAGAAGGTGCGCCGTCCATCTTTAGTTTAAGAATAGGGCAACTAACCACAAATAATGAAAAATATCCCTACTCTGTTCGCGCGCGATACAGGGCTAGTCTAGCCCAAATGCTCTGGTCCAAATTTAACAACATTCCCCCACATATAATATTTCGATAAAATGTCAATCGACAGAATTAAGAATTGCTTATTTCAAATAAATTTGTCTTCCTTCGATAAAGTAACAAACTTAAACAAGTAAATATTTCATTAATAGAACAATCAGCAGCGGTCAGTATCGCGAATCTTCGCTTGGGTGCAAGAAAACGCGGCGTCATTGGGCGCCTCTAATTGCGTCTATGGTCTGTCTACCACGATTGTGACCTTGAGCGGTTATTCCGGTTGATCGATTGATCGAGATTGTCGAATGCTCATTGACCAGCGCACGATAACACGATGAAATTAGAGGAATAATCACATAATTGCAAATTTAAAAATAATGTAATAAAAAAGAGAGAAAAACTGACAAATTAAAATTCGTAGACATTATTTGTTATTTTCTCGAGGAGGAAAGGTTGTGAAATCTGCAAGTGTAAATACAGCGAAGGGGAAACTAAAGGAAATAATTAAAATACGGATGTGTGTGACAGATGTGGCTAAGAATAGAACGAAGATATACTCGTCAATAGATTCGCACAGAGATGACAATAATAATAAAGTTAAGTCTAGCCCACGCAAAGGTTAATGTACACGTGACGTAAGAGAACAAGAGCGCGAAGGTGGAGGGAAGCACAGCGCAGAATATGCAGACTTCTTTTTTGCAACCACGCTAAGTTTAGCAGTGGAAGGCGAAAACGCCCGAGGAGCTTCTTACCGGTTTATTTTCGCTTTTTTCTTCGCTCCTTCGTCCATTTGCTCGCGCTCGCTTACTCGTGAAATTGACGATGCGAAACGGTCCGTTACCGTAGGTCGGGAGTCGGCGCGGAAATAGCCAATGTCAAACAATTGCGAAAAAAGAGGTGAAAAAATAGACAGCTGACCACGAATCTGCGACGTGCAGATCATGAGATATGCATTCGCGTATACACTGGGGAAAGAGTTTCGTACAGAAATCGATCGATCGGACTAAATAGAAATTGATTATTATGAGAACAAATATAAGTTTTGTTAAAAGCAGAGTACCTGTATTTACAGTAATACTTTCGTGTAAAAGTAACTAAATACTTTTGCTGAAGTAATTCTGTTATTCTTACTAATGAAAGTAATGTATGTTTAATCGTCACCACACATACACCTTTTTTTAGGGAAGTAAAATTGTATAAAATTGGATGTCAGTACCTCTACTCAACACGTAGTAATGTATATCATTTAGGTGCGCTGTTACCATTTTCTCTTTCGCGAGGATATGTAAGACCTAATTCCTAACACCCCCCGAACATAATCGACTTTCTGGAATTGTGGTCGGCGTTGAATTGCTGTATAGTCGTTCGATCAGGGAAATACCCATCTTGTTACATCTTCCGTCTCCTCCACTTCCGTATAAAATGAAATAATTCCCGTAAAATCCTCTTTAAACTTTAATCGAATTACGAGCGTCGTCTGATACTAACCGATACGCCTATCCGACTGTATCAAGTCTCGAACGCTAGACACAGCTATTTTGGGGTTAGGGAAATCCCGTCTTTCCGCTTATTCACTTTCTTTGAAGAGAAGCAAGATTTCTCGTGTACGATCTTCCTCGGGGATTTTTAATCGTTCAATTTCAAGCAGCTGTATGAACTCGTTCCAACTAAACTCAAAAATGAAATGCAAATTTTATTAATTTTTCTTTTTGGACAGTAATTGTATAATAATGAAGTAGACAGGAGGAACTGCGATAATAAACTTTGCCCGTGTAAGCTATAGATATAGATGCACATATGGTACATGACATCTAATGAGATATTCATATAGAAATTTGAATGATTCAAAGACTTCTCGATAGTTTTCCCACAAATCTATTTAAAAATAGTGGGAAAATTGATGATATTATTAGTGTTTTAATGTAGAGTTGTAAAAATGTTACAATAAAGAAATATTATAATTAAAAATATGAAATTCATTTGAAAAGTGCTCTACATACGAGTCCAAAAATTAAAAAAAGAAGCAGATTATATATTTTCTGAAATATTTATTCACATAAATATAAAACTATATAAAATATAGTAAATATTTAGGGGAATGTCGTCAGGGTTGACCAGAGTTTTGACTTTTACCAATAATTTCTATGTAAAAAAGAATTCTTATAATTACTGCGCATTCTTAGAAAGGTCCGGAAGAAAGAAAACTTTTCCGAGATATTACGAATTGGTTGGATGAAAATTAAAAAAGTAATGGGTATTTTTTAAAAATTAGAAAAATACTGTCAAGAGGTTGGCCAGCGCTGTCTAGGTTGGCCAGCCGCTGAAAATCGACAAAATATAGGCGCTAAATTATTCTGAATCGCAGTTTTGACAAATGAAGTAGCTGGTCGTCATTTTCGCGCACTTCTAATGCACTTCTCTTTTGCATTCAATGCATGCAACGGAATTGTTACTATTTAAGCGATGAGGCATCGCTTCCAAACAGATGAGGCAAAAGTTCTACGACTGCATCCAAAGAGGGCTCTTTCTGCACTTTTTTGGGTGGACGATCTCGCTTTTAACGTTTCGTAGCATCAAAAAATGACGAAATGTTGCTATTACCCTGAAAAGAAAAAAATCACGGTAGCCAACCCTGACTACACAAATGGTCCAACCTTGACGACAAACACCAGGACCACATCGCATCACGCCACAACTAAACGGGTTATCAAATTGAATTATCCTCTTGGTTTATTCCTAAAGGATAACCATATGGCACACTTATATGCTTACTTTGACGATTGCATGTTTTAGCTTCAAGTTCTGATACCGTATTCACTGATACTGGAAAACTTTTTTCGTCTTTCCCAAGCCACTGACAAGCACAACACGTTTTAATTTCACGCTTTAAACTCGGTGCTGCTTCGAAAAGTTTGCTGTTACCAATAGAAGTTTCATCACGCTTGCAGATAGTTGGAACTAGATTTATAAGCTGAAATATCGCAAATGGCCGACCTAGACAACAGGCCGACCCTGACGACATTCCCCTACTCTCCGTTTGAATAAATATTTTAGAAAATATATAATGTGTTTCTTTGATTTTTGAATACGTACGTATAGAGCACTTATTTGTCATGGGTTCCACATGTTTTTAATTATAATTTTCATTTATTATTATGCCCCAGACAATTTTATATTAAAATGCCTGACATATGACTGCCAATAATTGCATAAATAACTCGTATTTCAATAACTATACCTATTATTTAGCATCCTTTTCAAGCACCTCGAGTCACTTCACACACACATAAGTATTTTTGAAAAATACAAAAAAAGTGAAACTTTCAACGGGATTTAGAATCTTATACAAGTTTTTAATCAATGTTTTCGTTATTAAAACTCTTTCTTCTTATTCATTTTTTAATTCTTCATTCTGTACCTACATCTCTTATAATATTGATCAGGGAAGATTAGATTTCTCGGATGGAAACTCCATCCTCTTTCAAGGATTCCCAGTGGTACCCCGAATGTATGTTGCCTCTATTTTTTTTTGAATACAAGTCGCAATTAATCAAATCGAAGAGGGAATTCCTCAACGTGCATCGGCCCGTTCGGAAATTATTGCGAGCCGTTGGACGGTTTCCCTTGGGACGTATGTAAATTTCCACAGTATCCGAAATCCAATCATCGAAAGTGATCAAAATCCGCAAATACATTTAGATCGAGCATGGAGGGCTGAGTTATCTTGAAGCCGAACATTAGTTGCGAAGACTGATTCGTTTTGCTCTAATCTAATCTTCTAATCCAGGCGTAAATGGCGATTAACGAGTGTTCCATGTATTCCCTTCTTTTCTTGAAACAATAATACTGCTACTTCTGTTACGCAGTTTGGAGATCTATGAGGACTTTTGGAAGAACGCGTTTTTCGCAATCGCATTGTTGCTTAAATAATGCTTGATTTTGGAAATATATCATTTTGCGAGAGTACAAACATTTTAGATCTCACGTTTTCATAAATAAATTTGAGTACTAATATTTATATTATTATTGAAACTGAAAAGAAATTAAAAGGAAACATACGAGAAAAGCACTAAATTAGACATGTATATTACTGAAAAATATTGAATAACTAGAGTGCAGGGATGGAATATAGCACGTACGAGTAGGTACTTACAAGTATCTATATTATATGTTGTATAACGGGAAAGAGTTAAGAAGCATTTTTGAAAAACCTTTTGTTCTTAAAATTGTTATGTTTTTGCTCAAATCGGCGGACTTGTTTGACGTTAAACTGCTCTTTTACCAAAAAGCAATCATGCTACTGAGAAACGTCTTAACAATATATATCACAAATATAAAGATATAATAAGATTATATATATAATGTCATGTTTAATTACAAAATCTATTTTGATCAAAACTTTATATAAAATCTTCTCGATAAAATCGCTTTCACAGTGTACATATTATTTTTACATAGCTCCACGCCAAAAAAAGACAGTGTGTATCAGGGTGAGAAGCAAATTGATAGTCATCCAAAAGTCATTTATCGCAACCACACTACTCAACATCCCACTTTACGTTAATCTAAATTTATAGTTGTTTCAAAAATATAGTTTGTGTGGCTATATTTTAAAATTAACAAGGCATGAAACACTGTATATTCGACAAATGTCTTCGATAATTATCATAATTATTATTCTATCTGGGATCGCATAAATTTTTTGGATTTATGAAAAAGAATACGAAAGATTCTTCAGCGAGAGGTTTTACTCTTTTTTTTTTCCTTTCCAAGATACCACTCCCATGTTGACCGTTTGACTAACTTGTCTGAGTTGCTTGTGTGCATGCTTTATCAGGATCCGGTGTATATCTCCCCCTCGCGCTATCGGATCTTGTATCTTCGCCTGCAGTTCCACATACATCGAGACTGACGCGCACGCCTTTGCGCACGCGTTACACCTTTATTTTTACACACGGTTCACGACTGATACGCGGTAAAAATACGCACGAGCCAGCCTCTCTTTCCGCCCGTCTTCGAGCAACTTTATTCCCCGCGTTTTTCATTCTTTATTCCGCATCGTGATCCGCGTGCAAGTTTTCCATACATGGATTTTTGAATGGAAAGCGATTGCAAGGCATGTGATGAATTGTGTTTACAACTTTGGTTTTACCTAACTACATAATATACTGCAGGAGAAAAAGTTCGACTTCTGTAAATATTTCACTTTATGACTTGAAAAATATTGAGAAAATATGATGGTTCATTTTTGAACATTTTTTAAATGCTCCAAAAGTCGTACAAACTTTCGAAGATTTGTAAAACTTTTCTTTTCAAATTTGTCCAACTTGGAATATTGAATCGATATTTCCTCATTTTCCATGCTCACAAAGAAAGTGGTTCATTTTAATATTTATTGATTTTGAAAGCAAAATTCTCCCCTTTTCAGCACAGTAAAGTCACTCGAAAATCTTCAACGTTTTCAACTGCATAGCATAATAATATTTACTGTGTCTGTTTTTTCATATAAGAATCGACATTTTAAAGTGATGGCATTAAGAGAAATGGTTTTTAATATAGTTGAAAGTTATCGAAATTCATTAAAGTGAGTTTAATTCGTAAAATATTACTGAAATTATACTTTCACAAATGCAAAAAAGGAGATGAAAATGTAAAAGTAGTATTACAGCATAATATAAGTTAGTTTATTTATGACGAATTAATTTTATACACGAGAAACATTAATTTGTTTATAGTATAATTGTAATATCAGTAACACAGAATAGGACTTTTAACAAACTTGACAAAAGTTTTGAGGCATTTTAAAGACGTTGAGATGAGCCTGTCGTGAGTCAATCCGTAAAATATTAAATCGTAACACGCGAAATAATTTTGCGAATTAAGCGATACCATTCTGATTTATGGAAATAAACGCCTTTAAGGATTAGCCGCGTCGGTTCGCAAATATTTTTCCTCTACAAATTCATCGAATGGAAAGAGCGGAGGAAGACCGATTCTCGGTAATTGTGGATTTTCGATTTTCGCAGAAGTCACTGCCTCTCCCGTTTGTTATTGTTAATTCTTATCATGCTTCTAGAAATTCCTACCGCGGTACGAGACGGTGCGGTACCTAATAACATACATATGTATGTATCAAGATATCGCCCCGTCGCGTCTTATCGATTCGTTTATCGGCGAACGATATTTATAACTCTCTTTTGGACGAAATATATGCTCTTGTTTTATATTTTCTCGGGCATACCGTGATTAATTTTTATTTAAATTGTGTGACAACTTCTTCGCTATTAAATAAGCAGTGAGGTCTTAAATTTTGAAAGATATAATGTGACCAAAAATTTGGCGAGTCCTTAATAGCGGATTATAAAATATGCGGTAGATATCTTGTTATGGCAAGTGAGGATGACGTAAGACAATTTTGATTTCCTTCATTAGAAAATTCCAAGCATAGCTTGAGTAGAGTTTGTTTGATACTTCTTATACTTGTATATTCGGTGTAATAATATCTTTCTTAGTTTGTCAGTATTTTGCTATTATGTGTTTTAGACTTTCCCGTTTGGAATTTACTCTACACATGACACTTAAAAATTAACAGTTTATTTTTTCCAGTGCTGTAAAGGTTGCATCTTCGTACTATTACGTTTCATTTAAATAAATAACTAATTAAATAAGTAAACCAGAAAGAAAATTTAGAAGAGAATACAGAGGAATGCTTAGAAATGTGATTGACCAATCTTGACTCAATTGAATGTAGTATTACGAAACCTTTAATGCATTGTAAAATAAGAACGTTGATATTTTAGGACTGCAGTGCCCATGGTAGCTTCAATCAGAATGACATAGTCTACGAAACAGAACAATTTCAGCCACTTTGACCAAAACACATTTTCTCTCTCTGTGAAGTAATTTTTCTTTTAAAATCGTGCCACGTGTGATCGGTATTATAATATTGACTCGCTCTGTACACGAGCATTTCAGTAAGTTCCCACTACATCAAATGTTATGTGTCGTACACATTCTAACCAGAATTAGATAATGCATTCAAATATTTGAGTAGCTTAGACCCGAAGTGCACTAAATCTGTTTGGCGTAGTGTTCAATTTATTGTAAAAAGACACTTCGAACATAACTTCTGAGAGTGTCATAATCTTTTACATATGCCACCATCAAGAGCCTAATACAAATTTGTTATTTGAAAAACTATTTAAGATCATTGTGGTGATCAAAATTCCTTTTGCATTTATCGTGTGTTCATACAATAGAAAGTAATACGCATACTGATAGAGTTATAACATTTGATTCAACTACATTTCACTTGAAATTAAAATATTTCATCCGAATTACTATAATTTAGTTTAATGAAGTAAACTTTATAGTGGAACGAAATGATATTTAAACATTTGAAGGGTGGTCAAATAAATATATTATTTCATTCATTTCAATTTTAATTCGTTACATTAAATTATTGTCGCTCGGATAAAATATTTGTTTTTCCAAAGAAAAAGTTGAATCAAAAGTTGAACGACTCTCAGTGCACAATTGTACTCAATATTCAACAAGATTTCCTGTCCTATCAATCCTCACATGTCGTCCTCCAATATTATTCATACGTGCGGAGCATAGTCAGGGTGCAGTCACTATACAGGGTGTCCGTAAAGTATGGACACGGTTGAATATCTCGAAAAGTACGCTTCAGAACGGGAAACGAAAAAATACGTATCCGATATTTTTTTAGAAACTATCAAATGATACCAAGATTGATCCCACACCCCAACCCCTGTGGGTGAGGCAGGGGGAAGCTTCAAAATCTTAAATAGGAACCTCCACTTTTGATTGCATATTCGCATTCTACATTAAAAACTACATAACTTTTATTTGAAACATTTTTTTCGATTCGTGGCAGATGGCGCTATAATCGACGAAATTCAATTTTTTCGGTTTTTGCAATTGAGAGTCGATTTATTCGATTCTGCAATACGATTGCGATAGAAATTTACATTTCCTATTCTCATACTTGATATTTTTGTTAAAAATTTAATTTAGTTTTGCAAATTTGAAGTGCAGATGCGTTCTGTACCTGGAATTCCCCGTGACGCACTAAGTTCCGTTAGAGGAAATAAGCTAATTTTACTCAAGGATAATCCCTTTCGGAATACATCGAGGTTCAAGGGTCCGGAAGGTCCGGCAATTAGCAGTACCTGTTTACGTGTACTCAGGTTAACGGATATCATTAAAACGGACTACTAGTGAAAGAATAGCTACGATTCCCGGAATATACCGTCCGCCGGGGGAATTCCAGGTACAGAATGCATCTGCACTTCAAATTTGCAAAACTAAATTAAATTTTTAACAAAAATATCAAGTATGAGAATAGGAAATGTAAATTTCTATCGCAATCGTATTGCAGAATCGAATAAATCGACTCTCAATTGCAAAAACCGAAAAAATTGAATTTCGTCGATTATAGCGCCATCTGCCACGAATCGAAAAAAATGTTTCAAATAAAAGTTATGTAGTTTTTAATGTAGAATGCGAATATGCAATCAAAAGTGGAGGTTCCTATTTAAGATTTTGAAGCTTCCCCCTGCCTCACCCACAGGGGTTGGGGTGTGGGATCAATCTTGGTATCATTTGATAGTTTTTAAAAAAATATCAGATACGTATTTTTTCGTTTCCCGTTCTGAAGCGTACTTTTCGAGATATTCAACCGTTTCCATACTTTACGGACACCCTGTATAGTATTTCTGCTCGAAACTCGATGATTTATCCAATGACGCTTCACGAGTTCAGAAACGCGACTTTGCATGCTCTCGCTCTAACACTACCGGAAAAATAATAACGTATATGGATAAAAGCAGATCGTTGCTCGCCGCTGGCTATACAACGACAATTCGCTCATTAGAAATTCTCATCGAGTCAGGACGCCACGAGAACATAAAATCACTCGCAGGATCACGCCCGTAACTAATGATCCTTGGCCGTGCACGTGTATAATTAACGACTTGTAGTGTAGGTCGATACGTGTAAACGTTATGTTCTGTGGATAAAGAGTCAAATCGTCTGAGTAGCCTGCAAAATCTGACTCGGACGTCACTTCTAATTATATACAGACATACATGATTATATATTAAGAAGGAATTAATTAATTAATGAAATGAAGAGACAATCATACTCTGGTGTATTTTCCAACAATGTATAAAATAGAACTCGTTATGCCTGAAAACATTGAATAAACGGGCGATATGAAGTCAACAAACAGCTTTGTCTATGCTTAATATTGAGAATTACGCAGATAACCACTGGTCAATAATTAGATCCACATTGATTTGTTCTCTCCCATGCTTAACCCGATAAAATCATACTCGGTATTTGGGTAGGAACCGATATAGAGATCATTGAACCTCTAATACGACCTTTCGAGGTTATAATAAATATTTGCAAGGAACATTCAACTCTCTCGCAATTTACCTAAATATTGAATCATGCACATATCTCAAGATATAATTATGCGTCTGTATACAATTAGTTAAACTCTAAAGAGGTTAACGTATTCATTCGACGGCAGATAATGTTTTATCATCAAACAATTAACGAATGTCGATCGTTTGTCTCTCATTAATTTACATACTCGTTCAGTTATAATCGTGTGTATTCATATAAACGTTCCTCTCTAGATTCCAAATTATCGTGCAATCGCGCCCGCTCGACCTTTCGTCCTCTCTTCGGTTCGTGCGTCCGATGGGTTTCGAACTTATCGCCGCACAAAAGCGAATTCGCGGGATTTTCTTTCAGTTCCGAGAAAAAAAAAAAAAATACGCTGGCTAGTCAAAACATAAACTGACGATATTATTAGGTATTATCGGCTTTCGCGATTCGTATCCACGCGTTGCGCACGAAAACATAGAAGTCACAGTATATCGGGTGTTCACGGACCTGCTATGAAATTGGGCGTGGACTCTGCCAAATGCATAGACCAATAGCAGGGAGGCTAGGTTTACCTGCTTACTACCTCTTCATGGCAGATGGAAGGCTGGGGTGGAGAGAGGTAAACAGGGGGACCCAGCCGACTCGCCATTGGTTCACGCACTCGGCGGCGCTCACGCCCAGTCTCGCGCCAGATCTGCGAACACTCGGTATGTGTGGTGCGAAATACGGCGTGGCAATTTCGTTTCAACGCATCCGAATTGCTCCGGTTAACACGTGCCGGCTGGAGAATACGAGCGAGTCATTCTCTAAACCGCGTAGCGTGCAATTATATATGTATATGTATGCTCGCGGCGCAACGCGCTTAGATCGAGTAAAAATAAGTACAGCTCTACGCGCGAATGTGGTAGCCAAGTATTGAATGCGATAATAGGGTATTTGACTAGAAAAAAATATTCATATTTTTAAATTCAATTTGTAATCTATAAGCATACTTAATATCACGTATAAGCGCATTTCTCTCTACAATGTTGTGACGTCATCGAAGAGCCGTGAAAGACGCACTTATGCCAAGCTGCGGGTGCGAGAGAGATAGACATACAATACTGTGACGTATACTGCACTTTTAACTATCGTTTTCCGGCTCAGATAAGGTCGAAAATGAAAAATTAAAAAAAAACGAGGTTGATAATTTTTTCAAAATTTGTCGAATCATTAATAAACAAAATCAGTCAACTAAACTATTGTACGGGTAACGGAGAAGTAGTTATTACTCTGATCCCAACCAATGGACGATGACCAGAGACCGGAGAGAGAGAGTAGCTATTCGGATTGCTATATCGAGACCGGAAATCGCTCCGCTCTTTGGTCCATCCTCAGATCGAAACTGTAATCACATGCCTCGAGGAAGACATAGTCACCTCCACAACGTGTGTATTCCTACACGAAGTTTCGGGTCTCGTGCGTCGACGGCGAACCTGAATGAAGGTGAATGCACTCCTAAACAAACAGACGGAGAGGTGAAGTACCGTACGGCCGCATAGGCCGGTCCGCCGTGGAATTATTTTGTGCCAGCGTCGCGGCGCGGCGTATAGTTTATTAGTTGCACATAGCGACGGCTCGGAACGAGGCTTGAAGAGAGAACAATGCGAGGCGAGTCGGAGCTTTTCCTATGGACGATAATTCAGAGCACACAATATAGTCGTAATTTTGAAAAATGTCTTACTTCAACTCAGAGATTGAGGATTTGTGAAATCAGAGGATTTAGTGTATTAGATGAAATGAGATTAATTGTAATAACACACATATTGAACGCGCGTAGAAGTTATTCGTATTTTTATTGAATTTACAACTACCTCCAACGCGGGAAGGGGGGAAAAAGAGAAAAGGTACTTCAAAGATCTTGTATAATTTTTTGATTCGTTTCGCGAATCGCCAAAACCTTTCGCTATCTAGTCCAGGTATGGCGGGCCTCTCCAAGAGTTGGGCCCGTCTTCGCCCGCGGCTAGATGGGCCGTCGACCTTCTATACTTTAGGTTTTAGGTTCGCTCGGTAGGAGCTCCCTACGCACGGATGAACAAAGGATTCACGGGAAAAAGGCGAATCGGTACGTAGTGCCGGGCTCTTCCGCGCCGCGGTTCGTCGCTCTCCTAGGCAAAAAGATTACAGATGGGTATAGGTATAAAGAATGACGTCGAACCGCTCTTTCTTCGTGTTCGACTTATTGCTAGCCCTTGGCTTTGATCAAGGTGCTCAATGGCGATCTTTGTGAAAAGAGAGTAGAGCCAATCATCGAATTGATCAATTAATTAGTATGACGGAAGAGAATGCGAAGGCATCGCCCGATGAAATCTATTATTTGTGTCTAATTAAATATATTAAAATATTTCGTTTCGTCTGCTTTCTTAGACGATTAGTCGATGTAGCCACTGACCGTAATAGTCGAACTGTGGTTACACCGCGTTGTTCTAGGATGACTGCTGATACCTATATGTATGACAGTTTAAATTAACGAATTAATGCTCACACTGGCAATTTTAATTATCAAGCAATATTTAATAAGAGATATTTGATGAAATAGCTTTAAATTATGAAAAATATTTAGAGAACAATTATTTTATGGAGCATAAAATTTCTGAAACCGACCTTTACTGCAAACACAAAAACCGTATTTCAACTGAAAATATTAGTGGACATTAATGGATTAATAGTAATTTGTAATAATTTTATATGTAGAGGATTAAAAATCAATATTTAACAAGTAATGAAGGTATGTAAATTTTAAACCTTCTAAGGTTTTGAGTTTCCTAATTGATTTAATTTTAAGATCTAATAATTAAAATCATGCAAATATAAAAGTCGACATCTACTTCATGAATATAATTAACTATTATGCTATATATAACAAGAAATACACAATGTTTGTTCAATTTAATGAATTTTATCATTGAATTCAATATTTGGTTCAATATATTAAGTGCGATAAAAGAAATTTATGTTTACTTTCTATCGAAAGAGATACAGGTATTGATATACAAAGATTTTACTGGTGATGGGGCGAAATAAGTAATATAGGTATAGCTATTATATGTGGGGAATCCCAATTATTACAATATTTTCAATAATAATAGAGCATTATCTGCAGTAAACCAAGGAAAAGAAACAGTAAGAATGTAAAGATTGTAGGTACGTAAAGTACACATTCGAAAGAATAAGTAGGTACCTACATAAATGCTTCATTACGCTCTGAGACAAAACTTTCATTGTCAAAACGAATATGACTGTGTTTTACCTGGTATAACCGTCCATTCTTCCTTTAATCGTCGAGAAAACATAAATAGTTGGCTAGACAAAGGACCGGTGAGAACGTATGACAGACCGCGATCTTCCGGCTCCTCTGCCTATCCTATACCTTCACAAAGAGTCGCCTTGCCGACACGCACGTACGAACATCCAGCGTTAACGCTGCACCTTGCCTGGGCAACACTTGCTTGACATCACGTCGAGCATTCGCGTTTACAAAGGAAAGTTCGAAATCGGAAAATATGATTATTAAGAAGCATCGGTAAACGATAATTTTTTTTCTTGTAACCTCCATTTATTTAAAAAGATCGGGGATTTTTTATATTCCAAATAAAAGTGAATCGTAGAAGTCTGACTCTAAGTTATTTGACGATAAAGGCCATAGGCTTTAGATCATTGTAGAAAACGAACTAATTATCTACCAGTTTTCAAATATTTTAAAATGAAATTTACGTTTCAACATTTCTTTCTCGGTGCTACTTTATAAAACAAATGGACGTGCTAAGAGTCAGCATATTTTGTAATTGATAGGATCGAGAAAGAGATGTTCCATACCTACGAAAGTTGAACGTCTACGAACAATACGAAATGTCTTTAGAAACAATTGAACTTAAAAATTCATGCTCATAAAAAGAGTACCTATGTACTATTTAATACCATTATTTCACTTAAAGCTCGGTAACAGACGAATAAATAAGATCTTCTTTCTAAATATTCCATAGAGTCATTTCTAAAACATTCTGCTTCCTGCGCGCCAAGAAAAGGGAAGCTTAACATAAATTGACAAGTCCTGAATGTGAATATGCTTATAACTGTCTTTTGTTTCATTCGCCTCATCCTATCCAATCGTGCCCTATAAACCAAATATAAATCAACCTCCATCCCGTTCCGCGCCTTCTCAACATCAACTTCGATCCTAAATATGCTAACGAGCTGAATATAAATTCCCGAAAGTAAGAAGAGAGGAACGATGACCTCTCCATTTCTTTTTTTCCCCCCTATTTTCGCCCACGTTATCCCCACGAGTGTCTCTCTCTCTCTCTCTCTCTTTATCTCTCTCTCTCGCGCGACTCTGAAAAATTAGGTACCTAGGTACCGTTCGAGCGGAGAAGGGTCCGCATGAAAAATCCGGAAGAGCGCCGCGAGAGAGGCCCGCTGAGCCGGAGAGAGAAAGAGCGAGAGTGAGAGAAGCCGACGAATTCGGGCCCGCGAGCAACAGCAGCGGCGAAGAAGAGTTGCAGTGAACTCTACGCTAACTACGCGCAGCGGGTCGTTGGCCTGCAAGAACATGGCAGAGTCCCCCCATGGGGGCCTAACCATGAGGCGTTTCCTTTTGGGCCTCACCTGCACCAAATTCCTAGCTGGCCAAGTGCGGCCGTTGACCCCGCGTATAAGAGACCCGGTACCGGGTCTCTGCACCATCTAGAAAAGAGGATCGCCCAGCTTGCACGTCGCTGCAGGGAGACGGCGGGTATATAACCTATACCTAAACCAGCGGCCAGGGTGAGTGTCCTTGAATTGTGTGTCCGAACACGTGGAGACCGGTTCGAGGTCATGGCGAATGATTAGAACTAGCTTCGCTTCTTCTACCCGTGCAACGAGTTTCACACTGTCGAGCCAGAGACAGCCCAGCGCACAGTTTGGTATTTTATTAAAAGTTGGAGGGATTTACTTTGTAAGTATCTCTTTGTAGAGGTGGACACGCGTGAGAATGAGGAACTTGCATGAAATTTCGTTTTCCTTGAAAATTTGAAAAAATTATCAACCCCGTATTTTTTCATTTTTCATTTTCGAGCTTATCTGAGCCGGAAAACGATATTTAAACGTATACGTCACAGTATTGTATGTCTATCTCTCTCGCACCCGCAGCTTGGCATAAGTGAGTCTTTCACGACTCTTCGATGACGTCACAACATTGTAGAGAGAAATGCACTTATAATTCGGCGAGTAATTACTTTTTCGAGCGTTTTCTTTTTCACGTGATATTAAATATGTTTACAGATTAAAAATTGAATTTAAAAATATGAATATTTTTTTCTAGTCAAGTACTCTATTAAAAATTCTTAACTATATTATATCGATAATAATCAAACGATATTTCTTCCTAATTTATTTGTTAAAAATAGAATAATTCGAAATTTTCTTCTCCTCGGCTGAACTGAGATACTTACCAAGAATCTAAGTACCTACCTATCTCTTACCGTCTGATCGATCCACTTTGTAAGTCTATCGAATGACTCACCCCCGCGCTCGAAGCAGTCACGTTTCCCTTTAACGATCACGATAATTAGCAATGATTATAGCAAGTCGCGAGCGATCGTCGCACGGCTACGCAGCTGATTCCCTTTTTTTTCCCAGAACGTTGATCTATCCTCATAGCACGTAGTTATATTCTACCCACGTGGGGTATGTCAACCTGTCGTTCCCTCGTAACGCTCGATGATTTGTCGGCTGACGGGATAGCGTAACGGCTGGAAGAGTCGCGAATAAAATGACGAAAGAAAATGGATGAGGCGAGTCGAGCCATGGACGCGAGAGTCGACGTAATCTTTTAACCAAACGTCTTGCTGCGACGCGCATCAGGGACCATTAAGGCCGATTCTCGATAGATTGCAGCGGAAAACGTTTTGCGGTTGATCGGTTGATCAAACGATTCGCATTGAGTTGGACGTACAGTGAACGGGAATGATGGATTTGTCTGTCCGTCTTTAACGCACCCGCCTCCCCCCACTCTCCAACTGAAACTCTTCCCGCTCCACTATATTTACGTATCACAGATTGGGCGACGCAGCGGGTGAAAGCGCGTAGGGTGGAGTGGGGAGCGGTTCAGTTAAAGAGTGGGAGAAGCGCTGCCGACAGGGAAATAAAACTATCAGTCTCGTTCACTGTACCTCAATTGACTGCTAGTAAAAAATAGGTAGTACCTACATTTTTCAACACATCGATGCCTTACTTTGAAAACCTCGTAAATTTCATTTTTGCCAAAAATTTAACTTACGAGGTTTTCAAAGTAAGGCATTGACATGCAAAGTCGACGATTAAAGTTTCATTGAGTAACTGGCTTTAATAGCTATGCATGCATTGTGATCTGATAAAGAGGGACAAGATTGTGATATTTCTCAGACCTCATTTTCATGGTTGTTAAAATCTAAACATTTTTTGCTAAATGTAATATAATGTATAGTTTACTATTCATTGCGTAAATTTCTCTATCCTGCTATATTATCTGCATCGGGTCTGCATAAAAGGTCTTGTATCTGCTGCAGTAAAATATCTCCCATATAAACGTAGAATTAGAAATCGCGAATGCCTCGATGAATATCTTTTTCCTACGCGTGAATTATTATTATTATTAATGAGCTCAGCGACTCGTGGGTCGATTCACCGACCGCCAGAAGAGACGATAAGCGAGTGTATAGCGATTCACCTATGGCGTGAACTGTTGTAGCGTTTATCTGACCGCGAAGTTTTTTTGTAAATATTCCTCGCGTTCGTAAGACCGAAGCCAGATATCGGCTGTTCGGAAAATTTCAAGGAAGATCGTCAGGAAAGTCCGGATCGGCATATATGCGTCACTGGAACTACACGTGTTGCATAATACGAACGACGATGTAGGTACCGGTGAAGGTCGAGTTATTTACATTTCGAGGAAACCCCGCGCAAAAAAAAAGTAGAATTCAATCGCATGTGTGTAGGCGAATACGAACGACAGACTGGCATGTGGAGAAATTTCATTCGCATATTGAGTTTTATACCAAGAGAGACGGTTAATCGAGCGTGGAGTGCGAAAATAATAGCTACGCGTTTGTAGGAAAAAACTTGGTATCCAACGAAGGAGCTATTACATATTCCATGCTTAGTACAAGAAATATTTGTTTGAAAATACTTAGATAAAAGAAACCGAGATAAAAACAGTATAAAATAAAAGCGATCTGTCAAGTCGGAAGGCGGTTCCACTTTCCACAAATCGTTATTTTTCAATGCCTCTCCCGGTCGCAGTTATCGGAACGGAAAAGATGAGCGCAGCGATCGGTTTTATACGCACATTTCTGCCGCCTCAATTCTCTTCCTCCTTTGTTGCGTAATTTTATTCACGGATTGAAGCATTTCATGCTAATTGAGAGATGGCTAATCGAGCGTGGAGTGCGAACATTTTTCCTTCGAAGACTTGTCTATTTTGTAATGCATCGTTGCGACTCGTTTATCTCAAACGGATAATAAGAACAAAGGAAAAATTGTCCAGGAAATTGCGATTAAAGCAGAAAATATTTTCACTTTTTTAATTATTCCTCTTTGTGGTTTCGTGTTTTTGTGATTTTCCAAACAGGAAGTAATACACCTGTATAGCATTCGTTTAGATCCTCCTTTATTTTTATTCCTCTTCCATTCCCCTGTAAGTATTATAAAAGGTTATACACTCTGATCCTTGGTAATGGCCTGATGACTAATGACGATTATCACTATGAACGTATATCACACATTTATAGGATTTCTCTTTTATTAAGATAAAATGCACTCAATTATACCACTATGTATCTAAACTGCATCTGAAAAGAAATAATAAATTGCATAGTACATAAGCATCGTGAATAGCTAATTAGCGACCCATCAATTATACCATTATTATTACACGACACGATTGTACACTGGTTTTCCAATTAGTATCTACCTCGTACGCTTATAGGTTATGCAATCGATTCCAGTTTTGCAGGTGCGATTTGAATACCAGGAATGACTGGTTCATTAAACGCGTCGGAAAAACAGAGAGATACAATAAGAGGGCTGATTAATTTTTCAGATATTTTCCTTTCATTTTTCAAACTATTTGTCTTCACGGTTTCAAACTCATCTTACCTATCGTCCAGCATAAATACTAAGAAAGAAAATGTTTAATTTTACTAAATAGCGAGGGTACGGACGATCATTTGAATATATATAGTTATTTAAACAAATATTTACTCGTAGTTGAAGCAGTTAAATACTTAGTTACGTAAATTAAATGTTGGTTACTTTAAGTACATATTTGTTGAGATAACTATATATTTAGTTGGCTGCCTGTAACGTCAACATTTAGTTCAATCAAACGAACATTTTTTTCAGTGAAGGTGTTAGGGGCAGTTATAATCAAATTTCTGGTACAGTATTAGGAGGTTGCATTGAAATCTGCTATTCTCCTGTAAATGGTTCTATGTACTCTTATGTCGTGCGCAGCGACTAATAATTCTCGTATCGCTTCAAATTACGGGTATTTCTTATTAAGATTCAATTATTAAACTGCCATTTTTACTTAATATAAGTCTATATCTATAACTAAAGAAAATGGAACGCAACAAGTTGTTTTTTCGATGTGTACTTCTACACTACTTTGATTTTTTTAAAAAGTGCTGTTGCTGCTCATTAATTACTTGTGCAACCTTATGCTGAATCTGCTCCATTAGAAACAGTATGTACACACCGGTGTCGTCGCTTCAAAAGTGGAAAATGTGATGTTCACGACAAACGACGGCCAGGTCAAACAAAGAAGTTCGAAGATGAACAACTGCAAGCTCTATTGGAAGAAAACTCTACTCAAAGGTTCAAAGACTTGGCTCAACAATTTGAAGTCTATACGAATATACAATGTTATGATGTCTACATGCCATGGGAAAGATTGAAAAAAAAGGAAAGTGGCTGCTACATAAATTGACCGAAAATGCCATTGCTAATCACCTGAAAATCTCGATTTCTTTGCTTGTAAAGCATAAAAAGAAAAGTTTTTGTGGCGTATCGTAACCGGTGATGAGAAATGGCTCTATTTCGGAAACACGAAACGCAAAAAATCATGGGTTGATCCTGGCCAACCATCAATGTCGATACCAAAACGAAACATCCACGGTTACAAGACGATGCTTTCAATTTGGTGGGTTATGGAAGGTGTTGTTTATTATGAGCTGTTGAAACCGAATGGAACAATTTCTGTCGAACGTTATCAACAACAATTGAAGCCTTTAAATGATAATTTGATGCGAAAGCGACCATCAATTGCATGCAATCACCGAAAAGTCATTCTTCTTCACGACAACGCTCGGCCTCATGTTGCTAGAGCCGTGAAAGAAACATTGATGGAGCTTTTGAATGGGAAGTTCTCCCACACCCAGCAAATTCTCCAAACCTGGACCAGGGTGATTATCATTTATTTAGATCGATGCAACACGACTTGGAAGATACACACTTCCATAATTAGCAAGAAGTCAAACATTGGGTTGCTGAGTGGATTAGCTCAAAAAGTAGACAATTCCTTCGTCGCGGAATTCAACTTCTGCCAGAAAAGTGGGTAAAAGTTAGAGCTTTCGAAGGCAAATACTTCGATTGAGGTATTCATACATTTTATTACGACGTAATGTTTTAGAAACAAGAAAAAAATAGTGGCTTTTTTTCAATGCAACCCCCTAATACTATTATTAATTATTACAAACATATAGCCAAACTTACGGTTTGCTGTTTATCATATTTGTGCGCTATGCAACTGATATTCTGGTTGAAGGTAGAACTTTACCATATCAGAAGAATTTTTATTTTCACGGGACCAAAAGGGAAATGATAGAAAGAAATAGAAATAAAAAGAAAAGAAGGGTCGATGAGGTTGTAAGAGATTTTCACTTTTCAAACCATCCCTTTTTAACGGCCTTGCTCGGTTACGGTTGCTCGAGCAGGAAAGACGCACGTACCGATTAAACGCATACCATTCGCCTCGATCCTCTTCCTTCTTCCACGTTCACTTCTAGCACGTCTTCTCGCTCTTCCCCGAAGTGGAGAATAGGTTGCTCACAGTAAGAAGAGTGACTCAGCTCTCAATTCTCCTTGAGGAATACCGTTAAGTCAAGAGAAAGAAAGAGAGAAAGAAATGGAGAGGAGAGAGAGAGAGGAAGAGATGAAGAGGATAAAGAAGGAAGACGCGAAGAGAGTAAGAGAAAGGGATGTGAACTCGCAATGGAATTTTTAACATTAATTGGATTACCTTGGAGTCTCAGTATAAATGACTCTAAAAGTGTTCTAGCTCATTTTCGCTGTATGATTATTATTAATGGCATCATCGAAACTTTTGATGATAAATTTAATACGTTCAATTTTAAAACGAGTGAAACGTAATTTTGCTTGTAACTAGCTGGTCGCGCATTTTGTTATTTATGAGGGGTCATGGGAAATTATTATTTTTATTTATTACTAAACTTTGCAACGAGAGATTTATTCACTCTCGAGAACTGCTTGAAAATGTGCCTCAAAATGAAAGTCTTCCTATCGAGTGCACCGATGCATGCATACATCTGGAGTTCCTCCAGTTGCACAAGACGCGCTTGATGTGGATAAAAAAGACGTCGAGCCTGGTGAGTAAAACGTTTGAAATGCTGTATTCATAATGGCCATTCCCAGGAAATCATTGACGTAAAAGGGAACCCGAGCAGGATTCTATACACGCAACACGTCCAACTGATTCCGGTCGTGCCATTGTACGCAATATCGGATCATGGTTAAGCGAGAAATTTCGTGCATCCGTGTCGAATCGTCGTGCGTATATATAACTAATATATGTGTGTACGTATGTGTTATAAAGAGGCCAGGGTTGGTATACGTATAGCGAGCACAAATGCGCTAATCCTAATCACTTTAAGGGAGACCCGTGATATTCGGGTCACACTCTTTAATCGTGATTATCTTCTTATTTACGAACTCGAGATCGAAATTAATGTAATCCTTTTTTAAAGATCGTATCTTAATATGCAAAAATGCTTTATATTGATATACCTATATAATAGGTTCACGATAAAAAAAATAATGCTAACTACAGAGATTGTAATAATAAAAATATTCTACAGAAATGGCTAAAACTTAAGGTCGATTAAAATCTTAAAAAAAATATAAAGAAAAGTATTCAATTACATCAGAAGAAGAATGGCTGTCACTAATTCGTATTATACATTATTATTTTCGTTTATATTTTTCATTACTTCTAATCGGCATAAACAAAATTCAAAATTTCTAGCATTTAACTTCCCAAAACCATATTTTATTTATATAAATACTGATAATTGATTTTAACGTCCTTCATATTCACTTTTGATTTAACAATAAAATTCTTACTTTTTATTAAGTATATCTATTTCAAAAAGAGAAGTTCGTGTCCAAGAAATGGATCTATCTGATACTCCTTTACCATACTGATGTGTGAATAGTGTACATATATTTAACAAATCCGAGGAATCATTTTAATAAGATAGGTACTGTAAACGAGATATTATTTGGTTCTCTGATGATCATCTCATATATATTGTAAATAGTTGTCGCACATATTTTCCCTCACACTTGATAAATAAACTTGAGAGAGAACAAGAGAGAAGAAAGATTAGAGAGCTAAAGGAGCGGAACGATATAACCAGAAATAACGTACAAACATGATAAAAAATTAATTTAACTTAACTAGGTAATTATCAGGCCAAACAACGTCTCTGGAGAGGATTCGAAGAGGAACCGAAACGTCAGACGTGTAGTGATTGTTGTTAAAAGTTGTTTGGCCTGATAATTACCTAGTTAAGTTAAATTAATTTTAAACTACTACAGGCAACATAAGTATTACCTCTTAAGAAACATGATATATTTACAGCATATCATCTAATATTAGTCTTTATTATAATATCTATTATACATCATTTAAAAGCATATTGAACAATCCGAAAATGAATATTTCATCCTGTCATTCGGTAGACGCATTTTAACAGCCGTGATGACAAATTCTCTTCCCATCTCTCTTTCTCTCTCTCGAAATGACCCCATTAACGCTAAAAGTTGCCATTCTGTTACGAAAATATACCATTATCTCTCAGATTCCTCGTATTTGACTCGAAATGAATATTGTAAAGCTGAAGGATGCTCTTAGCGTTATTGGCATTAATTTTAACGCGCTGAATGCTAACCGAGAACTTCTTCCGGCTATTCCGCGGCCCCTGATGAGAACCACTGACAACGAGGCTAGTTTTCGCCGGTAAAATTCACTTCACGAAACCAGCAAGAGCCAGATCATCGGTCGCGCGTATATAAATAGCATTTTATAACTATCGTAAAATTTGAAACTTTTTACGACTCGAGTACCGATAATAGTAGGTAGTTACCTACTCATATACACCGATGGAGCACCACTGACAGGGGTGAAATAGATCTTCAGCAACTTTTTCTATTATGTACCGCAGAGTTCGTAACTGTGTGTCCTCTCTTTTGTACTCGTACCTCAATACATAGGCGATCCTCCAAAAGCGGAACCATTCGAAATAGAAATCGTAAACATTCACTGAATTTTAATTCAGTTTATCCTTCATCGACGAGATAACATTATTATTCACGGATTTATCGTATTCCTTTTTCGTCCATGATTGTAAATCTGATGCAAAACAGAAAAGCCTTCGAATTCGCGTTGTATAATAAAATATATATCGTGTGTGTATATATATCATGAATAATATATATATATAAATGCACGTTCGTATGCGTATCGTACTCGAATCCTTCGCGGCTTCTAGTTGAGAATCGCTGCTGTGCTGAGGCTTCCTAAACAATGCTCGACTCACTTTCACTTTGTCCCCACCAACTCACCTCGGATAGGTACACAAGATGTAACACACGTTCGACGAATGATAAATGCATATGTTTTCGAATGTGCACTCGTGAATACAATGTGTCCTTTGGAGTCGTGTGAGTGTACCTAGATCCGTGTTCATGCAGGAATACTCTGACGGGCTATGCATACATATGTGCACTAGTGGCAATAGTATACCTATGTATATACGGAGCTTTTTTTTTATTCAGATTTACAGAATATCTGTAGTTTTCATTATTGAACTTATCCCGATTAATAGCAAAGTTTGTCATTTATAGAAACGAGTGGCTGCTCAACAATATTTTCTTGATTATCTTAGAATATAAGTTACACACACAGCGCGGACGTGATATATTTAAAAAACAAAAACCAAACTCCCCATACTATTCTCCGTATATTGACTAGTTCTGATATACGCAAAGATGAGTATACGCCTAAAGCACGAAGAAGGTTGGAAGGCGTGAAGCGATCGACAACCGTCGATCCTTGAGTGGAATCGATGAACTCTGTTACATATGTATGCAGGTACTCGTACTGCAGTTGTGAATACATTGTACCCGATAGAGAGAGAGAGAGAGAGAGAGAGAGAGAGAGAGAGAGAGAGAGACTCATATGGGTACATCTAGACCCATGTGCGTGTTATCGCTATACTCTGACAACAGCATACATTTGCCCGTATTGATGTGTGCTGTATACCTATTGATCACCATAAAAATACCAATTCCAGCATGTTGTGTGTGTACGTGCGTGCGTGCGTGCGTGCGTGTGTGTGTCACAAGCATCGTTTTATTCTCTCTCTGTGTTACGAGTTCTAAAAAATCCTTTGCCGACAACCAAATTTAAAAACCACTCAACAATTTCCTACTTCTGACGTGGACATCATAAATGAAACTTATTGTATTCATCATATTTCATCCTATTCATGAGTTTTTATAAGACCACGCAGAGAATGAGTACAAAGAATCTAGCGCGGTGGTCCAAACACCCACGTATTGAATGCGTGGCTTCTTTACTATTGTCTTTCCTCTTAAAGTCTTAAAAACGTGAAAAGATTTATATGACTCGAAAGTAACGTCTGCAATTTAAGAATATGATGCAGAAAGCTACGGATTATTACTGCTCCAATGGAATTCCATTATAACTGGATGCTTAAAACGTATTTGTATAATACGTTTAAAAAAATGTCCACTTATTTAATCATTTTTTTTAACGGACATCGTTTTTCTACCGATGAAAAAATGAGTAATTTCACAATCATACGTTGATAAGTGGGTTTAACAAATAAGGGATCTTCTAACGAGACATTCCAAATGTCTCAAAAAATCAATTACCTATATCTATTTTGCATTTTGAATTTTAAATAGATTTTCTGTCGCCATTTTTTGTTTCGTATTTTAAATATATTTTTTCGAAAAATTCTCTATTTTCTATTGACATGCCTTTAAAAATGCATTAAGAAGTTTATTTCAGATTGACATAGTTTCTCGTGCACTTTTAGAATTTTTTTTATATGGTCTGGAAGCAGATAGAACCAGACGAATATATACAGACAAACCTCTCCAAAAAATTCTCTGTCATTCGAAAGTCAGCGAGCTACGATGGTATTGAAATGTAAATAATATAGATGCCGATGCGCGGAGTCACCTAATAAGAGCTAATCCAGATATTATGCTAGATCAATATCGATGAATCTTTCGTGTAAGGATTAAGCTGAGATCTCATTAAGATTAGACTCGACTCCATAATGTATTTGACTAATCTGAGAATTGTAGACCAAGGTGTCTAAATATTAATACGAAAAATAGTATCTTATATGTCATAAGGCGGAAATCCGAGGTTGTTTCAGACTGTGTTTAATTAGTTCGTAACACGAGGTATGGTTTTGGGCGAGCCTCATCCCCAAACCATGCCTCGTGTTACGACCTAATTAAACACAGTCTTAAATATCCGAGGATTTCAGCCGAATGACGTATAAGTACTATTTTCCTCACACGCGAATCCCAATTTCTCAAAACAAAAGAAACAGAAGTATATGTTACACGGCTCACATTTCACGTTGCGTTTATCAATTTGGAAAAAGGACCCACTTCGGACTAAACAATCTTTTGACAGCCTGCGGACTCCCGGTCGGTGTCACGCGGGAAAAACGCCTTCTTACGGTCTAAAAATAGGCTGGAAAAGGCCTCGAAATGGGCATGAGTGAGGAAAAAAATATTAGTTCGAATACTTAAGAATTCTTGCCGCTATCTTCAGTATCGATATCCAAAGGTAGTGTAAGAAAAGTAGAAATGTAAGATGGATACATGTGGAACAAAAATAAATTATGTAAAATTTATCGGTTCTTTTTTGGATAATAATTATACCGTGCCATAAAATGTAGCATTATGTTACTCTTTTCATTTGAAAAACAAATTCTGTGTACATTTTGTATAGATACTATAATGTAGACTCTCTCTAATATGGATGGAAGCATTAATAGGTTCTTTGCTGGTATTACGAATATACGGAAAAAAATATGATTAGGTCTAGTTATTTTTATTCTACCACATCCTACTATACTGGTTAGATCTAATGGGCGTATATGACTAATTGTAGAATCATGCATCGGTATCAAAATACCGATACGCGAAACAGTAAAATGACTAATTGGATTAGTGATCTATAATAACCTGCCTAGAAGTGTGGAATATTTCGTATGGTTATGCACTGGGTGCTCCGCAAAATCGGTGGATTTAGTTTTGCTACTGAAAATGCGCCAAACCTGACTATTCTTCCCATATGACTGACAATTTATTGTTCTCAACCACCACATGATTCATTAACGGAACGTCGATCTGAAAGGAATGCATAGGTTCAGACCTTATGCATTATTGCTCATTGATAGTTTTAAGTTAGATCGTGTAGTTTTCCCGCGCTATTATTTTAACATAATTAAAATTATGATTTTTTCATATTTCTGAAAGTATGAAGAAAATGATATTTTTGGCTGTTATCTTACTTCTCAGAAACCGAGATAATAAGCTCTATAGATGACAAAAACTGTATGTCAAATAATGGATCTTTTTATGCAAAAAAGCATTTGTGCAGTTATATCATATAATTGACAGTTTTTAATACATTTTGTATTAAAATACATTTCCATAACATCTCAGATAGCTCAAAAAAGATTGATTTTACGGATGCACATTACAAATTTGAAAAGGAATTCCAGGATCTAAACGAGAAATTACATTCTTGATATGAAATATTACTCTAATAATAATTGTAGTAGAATAAAACGGCATCGAGACTGGAACACGTGACTGTTTATCGTACCCTAGAGGCTAATTCAAGAAGCATCCCAGTTACTGCACTTTACTGTAAGCAATATGAAGAAGTTAATTGAAAGTAATATTTATAGATGGCGTGAAACGAAAGCCGGACGTTTCTTTCGGAGACACCCGTTAGGTGTATCGCTCTCGCTTGGAAATTAGGTCAGTACGATTTTAATTGCCACTGACATAATAGGCTCACACACGATTAAACTTGGTGTGTACGCAGGCACGAGTTCGAACGTATGGTCTGTGTGCTCCTAGGATAATTTCTTTGATCGAATTAGTCGCCGCTTGATTTTTATTTGTACACTGCGTAACTCGCGACAAGGCGGCTATGGCCGATGACATTTATTGCCGCCTTGGAACGGATCATTTATTATTTCATTTGTAAAAGTACCGTAAACTGGAGCTGCGTCGATAATGTGTTTTTTTTATTATATACTTAGAATGATTCAGCACCATTAATTGAGAATTTTTATGTTTCCTTTCACTGGCATAATCCTCATGAAGAATTGAAAATATTCTTCTATTCAACGTCTTACGAATGAAATCTTAAACAATAGTAATTTCAAACAATTATAGTTTTCGCGTTATTATATTGTTTTATAGTATAAAAAGCAGCCAGTTTGTTAAAATATTTTGCAGTTCATTATACGAAAAAAGAAATATTTTTTCTCTTCTGAATAAATTTCATTCGTTTCTTCGCTATGAGCAGTTTTTCACAATTATCAGGAAATTTTCGAGAAAAACGTAGACTTTCACTGCAGCATCGGCATATAAGTACGCAAGAGGTCGATAACGCCGACGAAATTTGCAAGTAACGCGCAATTAATAGCAATAGCATTAACCTTTTCTCCATAAATATTCATTATACATTACGGACTACAATGGATCAGTTTGAAGAATAGGATAAGCGAATGGAAGAGGAGCGTGGGTTGGGTGCGCTGATGGATACGTATACATTTATTCAAATTTCAAAAATTGCATCGAAGCACTGAAATTGTAGAAAAAGAAATGTATAATTTTGAAGCAATTGAATTTTTCATTTAGCAACTACTTTGACTTTCCTTCAGTTTAAAGATTGTCTACCAATCCTAAAAATCCTAAAAATTAGTTATTGGTATTTTTCGAGTACGAAGCAATTGTTACAAAACTAGAAAAATTCTAGTAAGACTAACCGTCGTAGAAATCGAGAAAAAATTTTGATATAAATTTCGAAAGTCCAGTAAATTATTTTCTATTTTCATGTTTTTACTTTCATTTACGAGGAAAGGGATATCTATCTATCCCTTTCTGCTACCTTTTTTTTCCTCTATTTAACCAGCAGTCCAATGTTGAAGCATACATAGTGGCTTATTATTTCTGCATGTCGTTATTTCTCAAAGATATTCCATGTTCGACATTTATTGAAAAATATCTCAAGTGGTTCAAATTAGGCGACTCTTCCCTATACAGTTTTCCATTAATTGAAAACATCCGCTTTAGGCCTGGACATAACCATACGAGAGAGATATGTCGATACGTACGCCCACGTAATCGCCTTCCTATATAATCTGCTGGGGGAGGGGGGGGGGGGGGGGGGTCAATAGGTAATTCTCGCACGATACTATTATAGCGAGAAGAAAATTTAAGCATGTGTGAAGCAGTCCCTCGAAAACGAGAAAAGTCTAGCAAAACTGATTGACGTCAAAACGGAGAGAAAGTTTTAATTAATATGAGTACCGTGAGAAACCTTTGACGATAAATTGTTTGCAATTTATGCATCATATATCTGCGTTCATACTAAACGTAGTTCTGCATTAATAAAATGGAAAGCTAAATAAAAATTATCTAATGTAAGGCTTGGATGTACGATGTAAGATAAACATATACATATGTCGATATATACCTACGCCTATACAACCGCCTTCCTGTATAATCTGCTAGAGGGTCAATGGATAACTCTCACAAGATACTGTGCAAGCGTAAGATATTTATTTCGTGTTCGTTTTCTAAAGCTGCAAGACGTAGTCTACATAAATAGATAGTAACACCGACTTTTTTTTTTAAATGTCATTCATCCGAACCTGCTTACTAATTCAATAAATCTCGCCGATACTACTTGAACTTCAGAAAACTAACTATCGTATTTGGTAATATTGAAAAGTTTCAAATTTATTTTAAAAAAGTCAATTATCTAAATTAAATAAACATTCTTAAATGTGTTTCTCAAATAATTTATTTATGGACGAACGAATTATGATATTCTTCGTAATCGTAATACCTACCTTTCTTTCGCGCCATTCTCTATCTGTTTATCAGTTTATTAAATATACCTACGAGAAATGAATTCCAAATATTTCTTCCAAAAATCGTGAATAATTATAAGCAAAAATTGACCGCATCTTTCGTTTCTTAGCATACGTGATGAAAAGAGTATGCTGTGGGTTATTAAAATTGATAGCACTCGAATGGCTTGTACAATAAACATACCAGAAAATAATAGAAAGCTGGCAATGTTTAACAGACTTTGCCATGCGTCCCTCGATTGATATAAATCGAGCTATACACTCTCTTCCTCGGGTACTTATAAATATCACGTTACCTGTCATTTGAACTCGCCTTTTCCTACCCGGCGTCGCAATTGGAGATGCATTTGGAGCTATTGCCCAATTTTTCATTCCACTTACATGAACTCTTTTGTTCCGCGCACTTTCCGCTATTCCCCAACGCGGCCGTCATCGCACGATACCTGGGAAAATTTCGCAAAAGCGATTTTTATCAACGTCGACAATAAGCCGATTGTCAGTACCGCTCCAGATTCGCGGTGCAATTCCTCCGTCTCGTCATTTACATAACGGCAGCGCCAGCTAATTGCAACTGCAAAATTAGGTAATCGAAGTACGGACGTCGAACCCCGACGGGCGTTCCGCTAAATGGGATTCGCGTTCCACGTAAAACTGAAACCGTGAAATGAGAATGGCGGCGAAGATGACTGCTGTGATTAAACAGCAGCTATTCGCAGGAAGATTCCGTCGGGGTACAATTTGCTTTTTGCGATTGCTTAATGCGCGTGAGGCAATTGGAAACTCGAGATAGTCGAGACTTTTTGCAGTGACGATCAACGATTTTTTCTATTATTGAAAGAGATTAATTTCTCACGCGCAATACCCCTAGTAGAGATTTATTCTATACAAATAGTATTACTAAAATTTTTCTCGTGGGAATACATCGAATTAGTTTATCGAAATAGGGAATAGCGTGGGGTATGATAAATGATGGAGCACGTTAAAATATTTATTAAGATATATAGGGCATGATATATCAGACGACTTTCTGCAATAAAGGGTATTCATCGTTGTTTATACGCTGAAAAATAAGATTTTCAATAAATCATAAGTGTTTTATGTTATTTTGCTTCAGCTGAATTAGAAATTTCAGCTCATTAATAAAACATTCGGTATATCGATTGGCCTATTTCAATTCCAACGAAATTAAATTTAAATAGGATTTATATAAAAGGGAAATGTTGTTTGTTCGATTGGAAATCCTTATAGAGTAAAAAGTTGCAGGATTACACAGATCGAGGTTGGAATTTTTTAAATAGCAATATTTTGGATTCCCAACCCCCAAAAACATAGGCAACGACTAACCTTTATAGCCGCCTTGATATTCCCATTTCAAAAAAACCATATTTCCCCGGGAACTCAATTTCTAGTTTCAGTTCAGATTGATCGTCAAGCGCCCGAAATAGATCGATTTTTTGTATTGAAAGAGTTGGTAGTCATTTTCTTTATTTTCGGGGGTTGGAAATCCAATGCCGTGTTACTCAGATGGTTTCAGCTTCATCCGTACAGAGAGAGAGAAGTTGTGAATGCAGTAATTTCTCACTAGATTTCTCATTCATCAACTTCGCGTTCAGCGACCGTCACTACGTAATAAGAGTCGGTCTGTGAGCGATCCAAGCGCGAGCAATTAATCAAGAAAAAAGAATTCTAAAGGGCTCCCTGAGCTACCAATTACGAACAACTAACGATAAGTACGAGCCAATTCCATGAGACTCTCTCCACGTCCATCAAAAGTGAAGTCATCGGCGAAAAGAGATCCATCCGCGCGCGCGCGCGTCTGAATCTTTTCTTATGCGGTTTTCGGCCTAACCTACAGCAGCAGTGTTTTGTCCCGATTACTCTAGCGGAATGGTGTTAGTTACATAAGGACTTCTCTCTCTGACGGGCCCAGAAGTGTCGGTAGAGCGCTTGGTGGGGGTGGGCCAGTCGAAAGAGGTGTGAGAGGGGAACGTCGGTCGAGAAGTAAGGAGCGGGGTGAAAGGACCGAGAGAAAGAAAGAGAGAAAGAGCATCCGAGAAAGACGAACGAAGAGGAAGGGCCAATGGATAAAAAGAGAAGACGCGAAAGAAGCCAATGATGTGACGGTAGCGGCGGAGGGGGGGGGGAGGGAGGTGAAAAAAGTGAAAGTTTATGCTACGCTACGAACAGCCGAATCCCCGTCTCTCCGCGGCGCTGCGCCGACGACCGAATCGGCCCATTTTCGTTTTACTTCGCGTCGCCGTTTTATCCGCGCGCCTCGGACGTCTCGATTTACCCGGAGTACCCCGTTCTCGGCTTTATTTGGCCCGTTAACACACACGCTCGCGCGCTTTCCTTCCGTTTGCCAGGCCCTTGCGCGCGTGGGCATTTCCTCCCGACGTTTCATTTATTATTTGTACGTCCCGTAAGACTCGAGCCGAGGTCGTTTCTTCCCCCGCCATTCGGTCTCCCGTACCTACCTACCGTCGTTCTGTACTCGTTTCTCGTGTAGATTCATCTAGCTCGTCTCGGCACTAACTGTACACGAGTCGTAGAAATTCTGATCGTAGCGGCAGATAACATTCGACACAAGGGTCAAAAGACGAGTAAATATTATCCGATAGGGATACGTGCACTGCCTCTCACGCGCGCGCGCGTGCATGGATTTATTATCGGATTTTAATGCGAACTTTTGTTTTCGTTTTATGGTGTGTGTGATTGTCAGAAAATTAAGGATCAGAATAAATCCGAATAAAAAGAGAAAAAGAAAGAGGAATTTTCTGGAGTTTTTAAAGTTTTTTTTATCGTCAGTTGAGTCAATTGAGAATTTGATATACATTATCTTTTTAATTGAAGTTGGAAAAATATAATTAATATTGAAAGAGTGAGAATGAAAATATATTGGCGCAGATATAGGTACCATGAATTTGCCCAGTTATTAAATCTGAGATATTTGTCCGGTGGGACTTATTCCCACGATAAAAAATTGGAATTAAGGAAGGATGAAAAGTAAAACGAAAGTTTGTTGTTTCTTCTTTGTAATATCCTCAGTGAACTTTCTTCCAAGGCACGTTTGGGTAATAGACGTACAATTCTGGAGACGCGCAAATGTGTGTCAGTCGTGATAATGCTGAGATGATAAATCAACCGGAAGATAACTTCGGAGGCCCTTTCTAGCCCTGCTCGGAGATAACCAAAACTATGTCGCGATAAAAATAAGTAAATCCACTTGAAAGAGCTACAAGTAATCATCTAATTGCTTGTTATGGTGTGCCTATTGCGTGCATGCAATTTCTTTAATGAAGTTATTATTATTCGAAGTTTTTCTTTTGATTCAATTCAAGTTCTTCGATTCTTGCATGATGATACTCACTATACACTTGATGAGGGTTTATTATATGCCATACCAAGCTCTCATAGGTCATTCAAAATTATCCCATGACCGAACATACAAGGAGAAAAAATGTCGATGTTGGATTTACGAAGTTAAAGTTGTAAATGTATTCTTGGAAATGTATTTAAACTCTGTGTACGGTTAATTACTCGATATGTAAACTGTATCTAACTTTGCTGTTAATTTCACATTTTCGTGATAAATTTTACACTTTTCTGCTGTAAATTTAACATTGCCCTGCGCTGGTCATATAATAAGCGTAGACTATGTTATAATTTGCAGCAATTAATGTACTGTTTACATCAAACATTTTTCCATGTATATCATATCACTGTAAGAACAATTGATCTTAAATTTAATATAATTGTGTAATTTTTATTGTATACAACACGTGATTGTGAAAATTAATATACTCTCTTGCAAAATTTATATTAAATATTTATGGAAATGCATATAAAATTACAATGATTTTAATATAAATTTCATAAGGGAGCATATTGATTTTCATAATCAAGTATTGGAAGAGAGAAGAGAGAGAGAGAGAGAGAGAGAAAGCTTTATACATAGGTATACAATTATATATAAAATTTAAAAACTATAAATTAAATGATTCCTTGTATTTTTGCCACACCCAGGGAAAAGGTCTAGTCGAATATGAACCTATATAATCGAAACTTTTATTTGAGATGAATAGGAATTTATTCACAACGACCAAAAGTCTATTTCAATTAGACAAATATTCTACTAGATTCGTATTCGATTAAGAAGATATGCAAAATATTTATTCAATTCAAATAGACATTCATTCGATGTGAATAAATTTCTATTTATTTCAAATAAATTTTTCTATTATAGATTCGTATTCAACTAGACCTTTTCCCTGAGTGTGCACAATCTGGAAAGTCAATCCAACTTCTTCGAAAGAAATTAATTCACAGTTCTCGGAAAGGATCTAAATAGCTACTAAGTGATACGTTAGGGGCTCTCTTACCAAGCCTTCGAGAAAACCCCATGAAAAGCTCTAAGCTCTAGTAGTTAACTCCACTGGGTTTGCGCGCAAGCGTCCCACGTTTCCCCGGCAGGATGCGGCGCGACCGATGATAATACGAAAAGGATACGTATATATTAATTGTACCTACGTACGTATACCGGCATTTATCGTATAGTACACGTCGTCGTTACCGGCTTGCCGTGACGGCGAAGAACCTACCGTTGCTCCGGTGGGGTGCGGCACTGGCGCCCTCGATTTCACTTTCATTATGAGGCCAGCACTTCACTTACTCTCATTCACTCTCGTTCCTACGTATAGATACACGCTTCTCGTTGCAGCGCCTGATTACCGAGCGGAAAAACGCCGTTCGCGTATCCCTTCTGTAACGACTCGAGAGGAAGTGTTAAAAACGCTTTTAGAAATAAATCTCGAGACGTTTCTTCCGCGCCGTATATGGGGTAGAGTTGCCTGTAGCGGATCGCGGGACCCGAGTTTTGGACCGCTATACTCTCTAAACCCCTGCTTTTATAGGCCAGGATGTCCGTATCTCTTTTTAAGAGTTAGTGGTCCAATTTAAGAGCCGGTCGAATTTACGCAACTTTCTCCTATTTATCTTTTATCTTTTTCTATATTAATATTAATGGTATTAATGAAAATGTAAATATTCGTTTGCTCAAAATCTTAAATCTCCGAAAGTTCTTCACCGATGGCTTTGAAATATTTTGACACAACGTTGCATTCGAATACCTACGCGCGTGTTCTTGTATACTTACCATCTGTGACAGGTAAAAACATGCTTTTTTAGAAAAATCTGTTGGGCGTAAAAGAAACCTATAGTAACGAGAAAAGTGAATAGTAATATTATGAAAGCCCATAAAATTTCCTGTCAGATGGCGTTGGACCGATTCCGATTGGAAAATTAGGAGCTGACAAATTTGAACTTGAAAATATAAAAAATCGTTCAAAAAGTGGTGTGACGACACTATGCTTGCATACAGCTACAGAAACTTTTTACAAAACTGATTAAAACCCGGGCAACACCGAATAGAACTATACTAGTTAAAAATATATCTATATTAACTAGATTCCACTACGCAGTACGATGGAAGATTTTGAAAAGACGTTCAGCGTTTGAATATTTTTGAGACTTTTGGAAAGGAATAATAGGATTTGTTAATATTCAGAGTGAGCTAGTTTGAATCCGACATAAAAGCTACGAAATAATTCATTAATTTCAAGAAAGCTGAGGCACGTCGACAATTCAAAATTTTCATAAATTGTATGAGGAAATATTAACTTATTTTTATCAGGACATATCGAAAAGTACGTTAAATTGAAAATGTCTAGCAATATAGTTTCCTTATCTTTTCAAAGATGAATTACAATTTTTCTAATTTCATATCTGCTCATTGCCGCGTTATTAAACTCGATTAATATTAATTTGTTGAATTGGATTTCTACAAGTAAAGTGCATATTTACAACTATTGGCATCGGGAATTTTGTGCCATAATCAGATAATATTTTACTGCGGTATATCCGATTTAGTGCAAAATGCTCTCGGAAGCAGCTGTAACGTATATTTTTAATCTAAACGACCGCTCCATGCTCATTCTCGATAGTTGACCAGGACAAGTCATCAATGCACGTACCTTTCGAAATGAAATTAGACTCGATTGCGCGCCCGCGTACATATCACTTGCACCGTGCATTTAAATGACTTGTTATCTTTACGGTTCCGCTACTGCTAAATTGCCGGTGCATTAATGCGCGCACCGCAAATGTGGTTGCTTCTGCAAGGAAGTAATAAGCACGTTACTCCTCTTGAAAAAGAAGGTGTACTCGTGACACGGTTAGGGCGCGCGGCTATAAGCGGTGTTTTCAAATCCCTGCATATACTTGCGCGTGACTAATATCTGATTCGTTTCGTATAGTACACAGTGGTACTATAATGGTTTCAGGCATTTCAGTAAATTGCACAGGAGCAAACGCAAATCTGATTTGTGGTTCTTGGTGGTTTCAAATGATATAGGTATATGGTGGACTTTTTTTTATCAATTTTTCATACGACATACAGGTAGGGAAAGTCTTGTGATACTTTATTTAAGAAAAAATAGGTGGTTTTATGCCAGTTTTCACAAAAAATGCATCCAAAATAAGAAGAAAAAGTTGCTCTCATGAAAATTTTAGTATAAATTTAATATTATGTCAATTAGAGCACATTGTAGACAAATTTTGCATATTCAATATATTTTTATATGTAGGTATAAAGCTTTTTTCGAATACATATGTAATTATGAAAATTAACGTATTTCCTTGTGACATTGTCCTTATAAATTTCATAACGGAGTATATTAGGTAATTTTTATATCGTATTGGATAAAAGCTTTATATAAAATTATATTGAGTTTAATACAAACTTTTTTACGATGTATTTATAAAGCTGAATAAATTTAATTTGTACACTTAACCTTCTAATTTTTTTTCTAGGAAGACTCTTCCTATTATGACTAGAAAAATAATTAAAAATGTATGGAAACGGTTCGTCGTTCATTTAATCCGAATAAGCATCCGCGTCTCTTTACAAAATACGAGAACGAATATATTAAAATAGAAAAACTAGAGATTTGTTAATCATTCATTCATATATTAGGTATATTATTTCTTGAAAAAGACGTTTGTTCGTTCGGAAAGTCACATAATTTGTACACTTGGAAGAAAATGTACTTGATCGAAATAAACGTGCCTTTGGATAGTCCCAAGAGCGTATTTATTCGATTTAAATGAATATCGGTTGGACGTAAATATTAGGTTATTGAATTGATTAGATGTTATTTGAATCAAATCGATATTCATTTAAATCAAATAAATATGCTCTTAGGACTATCCAAAGGCACGTTTATTTCGATCAAGTACATGTTTTTCTCAGTGTAGAGGTTCTAACGAATTCATTTTACTCGTAATTAAAAAGTTCCTAATCATGATCTTGCAAGATACCGTATAATAATATCCAAATAGTTCGCAAATAAAATTAACTCTATAAGAGCATATCAATTGAGTATTGTATGTGTACATAGCGAGTACACCACGTAGTATCATGAGTTTCAACCCAACATCGGATCAAACTGGCTTGCCGGTCAAAGGTGAAGCGATTGACTCGAAACGAGGAGAAATCCGCTAATCAGGCGAATGTTTAATAAAGCCTTTCGTCGACGACACATGGGCGAACACACGTTGCTGAGAACACGTGAAGTCTTCAAATTTTCCATGCTGGTCATAGTCGATCGGCTTTATCGGTACAATCGGTTTCAGCATTGAGCCAGTAACATCATTGCTTATACGCCGCCCGCGCTGAATTGTGGGGGACTGATAATAATATATGGGGAATGATAACCTCGAACCGTAATCTGATATCTATAATACTGGATCATCATTAGTCGCCATGAGAGAGAGAGAGAGAGAGAGAGAGAGAAAGAAGTACCGAAATAAATTTATCAAGTACTATGGTCAATGATTTAAAAGATTTATTTTTTGTAATCTGGATCAAACTCTACGTCGTATTCTATTAGTAAGCATATTTCATTGTAAATATAACATCGTATTTGTTCGGTAATTGTTGAACAGAAATTTGTTGCAAATTACGGAATATGTCTATTGATTTATGGAAGTTCGATTAAAAAATCATATAAGATTAATAAAAAGAAATCTTTGAAACATAACAGAACGCGGAAAATGAAACGGAATAGCATTAAAATAGCATTGATTAAGAATAAAATCAATTGAAAATTTATCGAATTTCTTTTTACAAATCTGAGATACAGCTTCTTGTAGAGAAAAGAGGTGTAATATGGGGTACTTTCGTTGGCCTCTGCTTTCAATCAGCAGTCACAGTATGTAAGGGACAACTAAAACATCCACCGTAAAAAAAATTGTATTAAACTTAATATAATTGTGCATAAAATTAAAATTTTAAAAGAGTATATTAATTTTTATAACTGCTTACTTATATTGGATAAAAGTTTTACATATAATTATATAACAATTTAATATAATTGCATACAAAGCTATTATGAAAATGAACATACTTTCTTATATATAAAATGTGTATTAAAAATTTAGCATAATTATATATAAAAATCACCAAATATTTCATAGAAATTTCATGAGAAGGTAATTAATTTTCATAATCACGTATTAGATAAAAGTTTTTACATACAATTATATTAAACTGAATACAAATTTTTTTAGAGGATGCTCTGTTTCACCTGACTCTTTAGATTATAATTTTGCACTTATAGTGCGCAGAATAAAAATGCTGCAGTTATCTATTTCAAGAAAAGCAACTCTTTCCAATTACTCAACATTTGGAAGCACCACCTTTAAGGAAGAACCTCCAATTTACGTATCTGAAACGATAAGCGTTATCGATTCTTCTCTTTACACACCAAATAATGTACAGATCTCTATTATCGATAAGAGGATAAAGAGCCAAGGTTCTAACCCTATTCTTTCGCTATCGAATCGAACCGATTCCGAGCTCAAAGACTCCACGATATTCGGTGCAGATCTGGTTAAACGTATTTAGAAAGATTACAAATTAACGCGAGGAGATGAATCGCGTTAAAAGATGGAATATCGAGGAAGAGCGCTTCTCTCGTCGTCCTTCGACGACTTTGACGTCGCTCGTGATATACATACGCAGCACTGAAATTTGTACGTCGCTTCTCGCGTATATATCTCTCGTATGTATACATATATCTCGACCGCGCTGTAGTAAACGCGTGATAAAGTTGCGCCGGTCGCGTCGTATCTAAGAAATTGAAAATTACGATAGAGAGGGAGAAAGAAGTAGAAAGAGAGATCGACCTTTGGGCACAGAGAGCTGCGTGATTTCGCGTATCGACGTACGGCGCTTGTCCTTCGTGTTTCCGCCGAGATTGACGCGTCGCGTCGCGGCGAAAGCCGCGCGCGATTCCGGACGACGAGAAAAAACGAAGGAGGAAAAGGGACGTCGCGGTAATTAGTCGAGTAATTAGTCAATCGTGGGAGACGGTAGGGTCGGCGCGCAAATGAAATTACGCAACGAGAAGTGCCGCAGCAGCGACGCCGCGCGATTCGTTCGCCTTCGTCGTAGCGCCGTCGCGGAATGATGTAACAATTTGGCGGGTTTAATCGTTCGATCGTGGAGCGACAACCGCGAGCGGACGCGAACCGTCTTCACTCTTCGCCTTCTCTGCTGCGTGATGTATCTTGGCAGTAGTCCGTGCGATCTATGCAGAGCGAGATCGATTGCCTCGCACTGAATCGGTGCTCTAATGGTGCAACAGTTTTGCTGGTTTAATCGTTGAACGAATAACGTGGAGAGAGAGAGAGCTTAATATTTTAAGCAGCTTATTGCCAAGATGCACATGGGTCTTTGCTATGCTACACGGTTGGGAATTTTGCGTCGAATTTAACATACTTTACGGGTCCCACAAGTGATCTGCATATATTTTTTGGCTAATTTAACTAAAAGCTCCTGTATTAAAAGTAATGGAAGAATTATGTCAAATATTTAACGTAAATTGAACGGTTCGTCTGTGTTAAAGCAAATTTGATTTGTGCTATTTTAACTGATTGATCTATATCTTATGATTTAAAAAATTAATCAAAATGAATATAATGTCGTTTAATGTAACTGCTTCTTTATTTAACATACAGTTTCCGTTGATCTTTAGCTCAAACTTTTCGTCGGAAATTAATTATGATATTTTTAGAAACAACATAAGTATTTCTTTAGTCAAATGAATACTCTCTTATAGTATAACTTCAAAAACAACACACGAGCATCTACTTTCTTGCTTTTTACACATAAATTGTATTTAAAATGTGTTAAATTGAATCAACGCAAGTAAATTCGTTAAATTTAACACAAAAACTCTAAAAAGCATACTTTTTAAAAAGAAAACACAAAATTTCCTATTTTGCAAATTTACAGAATTTATTTAAAAATAGTGCATTTTCATGTATCGGGAATATTATTTTGTTCTAACCCTCCTATATTGTAATTTATCGTATTTTTAATATTTCTGCTAAAGAAATTCATTGTGAACGCGTTTCTAGGTAAGATCATTTCCGATGACAATGTTTAAATTTTTCAACTAAGCGCTAGAACGATCTGATGGGTCACATGATCCATGATAGCAAATGCGATAACGTAGTATCATGGCCGTCTTATGACAGTTATATATTGTGAACGAATTTACATCAAAATTAATACGATATAATCATCTATAAAGCTTCTATTCAATATGTGGTTATGAAAATTAGTATAAGTATAATTACTCCGCTATGAAATTTATATTCAATTTAATACAATTATATGTAAACTTCGACAAATATTTAATGAAAATAAAAAATTTAATATTTAAAATGAATTTTAAAAATACATTACTTAAAATCAATAAAAACTTACATAATTTTAAATTTATTAGGAGAAGTTAAAACATTTTTACATAATTACGCGTGTATCGAATAAAAGCTTTATATACAATTGAAGGGCTTATTGGAAAAACGTGACAAGCCACATTCTGTTCAAAAATAAACAGTTTACTTTGTAGTAGTCCCCTGCATTTTCTTTTAATACTTTGAGATTTTAGACGTTAATATATGAACTAGAATACATCTGTTAAGAATACTGAGGGGCTATATTAATCAAATATGCATTTTACAGATTTTTTAGAACTTCAAAGCTCATCTTCTCAATAAAATGATTTTGTGGCTTGTCACGTTTTTCCAATAAGCCCTTCAATTGTATTAAAAATACCAATTTTTCTTGCACTGTACAAAATCGGAAACACTGTCCGGCTCTTTATGCCTATTATTCCATTGAATAAGAACCACACTGCCGAGATGTATGTTGATTGGCTAGCGACGAAACAGACTCGGGGTCAAAGACGAATAGGTATGTGGGGACTCCCAATTTTCATTAACTTCTTACACCGAAACGGGGCGTTTAAAAATATCTGTAGATATGTAGTGTTTCGGTATTGGAATAACCATACATATATGGAATCAAAAAAATATGTGAAAAAAATCATGAAAATATGTCACACTGATGTAGCTATTGAAACTGATGAAACTGCAAAGTAGTCAAGTTTCTAAGAGATTTCAATAAATAGACCGTGAGAGAATTTTACCAGGATGAAACTCAATCGTTAGACCAATCGCGATTTTTCGCCTATTGTAGAATGCGGCGTCGACTCCATCCGCCTCGAGAAATGCACAGAGATTGCGGAAGCTACTACGATCGCGCCTGTGACGATCAATTGGAGCACTAGCTAATTTCGTTGCGAAAGTATCGATGAAGATCGGTGAGAATCGGTTGTAATAAATCAGTCGCTCGATTAGGAGGAGAGACTGTTAGGTGAAACATTTCGATCGTTCCATAAATCAATCTCACGCTTTAAGTACTTAGATATTGTCTATTCCTCGCCGATCAGGTTGCCGGTGGATCGGCAGATTTGCTCTCGGCTTTCCTCTCTCTCTTCCTTTTGCGAAATTACTGCTCCTCTCGATTTACAAACGAAGCGATGATTCTCGTGTTCCATGTTATGCTTTTATGAGAATTTTGATTAGTAAACGTTCGCCAGTGCCACATAAAAATGCCCTAAATAAATTCTCACTGACAATGTACCATCCGTTCGATAAGGACCGTGTAAAGCGACATGTAAGTTCTCTAGTGATCAAATTCTGAAGGTTTTGGGTGATGTTTAGTATGTAATATAATTACGACAAACAGAATTCGGGTTTCAAGCAATTTTTCTTTACTGCAGATTCGAGAAATATAGGCAAAATTATTCACCCCGCGTTTTTTTCATTTTTCAGCCACGTCATCGTGTGTGCTGTGAGTCTATCTCTTTCGCACTTGATACTTAACATAAGTGCGTCTCTCTGGCGTTCCGATGACGTCACGATGTTGCAAAAAGAAACGTATTTATAACTTTGTAATAATTTTTTCGGATACTTCCTTTTTCGTGTAATATTGAATATGTATACAGCTTACACACACACACAAATTGAATTTAAATATATGAATATTTCTTTTATATAAAGACCGAATTACGTGAATAGTTAACGTTGACCTCACTCTGATAAGTAAAAATTGTTGTCGTAAAACTCTTTGGAAGTATGGTAAGGAATTATGCATGGCTGACCCCATATTGGTGATGTAGTGAAGATGAGATATTTAGAAAAAGGAGAAGTCACCATAACGTGTTAGATACCATTTCTCTAACGAGAGTTAGCACGGGGAATATGGATTTTCAATATCAGTTCATCATTTTACAGTCGATTACAAACTACAATAGTTACTTGAAATAATATATAACAAGTCTATCTCTATCCCCATTATAAGTATACTAAGCGTCATTCAAAAACTTCGGAATTGTGCTACTAACGGCGCCACATGAGTTTTTAGCCTACATTTTATAGTTCCTGCCTACGGTCCCTGTAATCATGCAACGAAAATTTGTTTAAAAGCCAATGCGGATGAAAAACTACTAAATAAATGGTGTTCTGCCAATAGGAATTTATTTGAATGGCGCGCCACTAACAATAAGTCAGTCTCCTTTTAGGCTGAAAATGGCGTCATTGCCCGAAAGCAGAATGCCCAGTTAAGTTAGGTTAGGACTAATCCGAGGTTAGGACTACCTCGAATCTCATAAAAAGAAATATCCGAAAGGCTTTGAACTCCTTTTCCCTAAATCATCCTCAGTTCCTCTTAACTCCACATCGATCAATGATCTACATAATATCGCTTGATCACGCGTCACATATCTACGCGCAATACGCGCGAGCCTGCACGAAGTAGGTGGGTCGTTCCGCCGCAACTATCGCTATGACTGTCACTTTTGCTGCTCCACATTATACTTATAAACAGGCGCGAGCGCTCCCGGTAGGTATTCGCAGCGCGATTGGCTCTCGTGTAACAGCATTCGCACATGCGATTCGCTCGGGGCGACAGTCGCACGCCGCTTGCTAAGCGAAGGCCAAGGTCGTCTTCACTTCCTCCGTCTTTCTCTCCTTGAAACTGTTATTTCTCGCTCTCCCCCCCCCCCTCTTCCACGTTTGCTTGTTCTCTTTCTCGGCCACGTGGTCTTCCCCCTCGCGCGTCGCCATCGGCGCCTGGACGGTTGCGCGAGACCGAGAAGAGAAGAACGACGCGCGCTTACGCACTTACCATGTGCATGCATACGAATGCGTAAACGCTCGGCGCGTATAACCGCGTACGCGTCCGGTAAAATCGAACCGTCCTCCAGACACTTTTCTTATCGATTTCCACGCGGACGTCGCACGCGAATAAATATTTAAATGCGGCCGATACGAGAAGCGTTTCTCCTCTCGCGCTCGGGACTCCCGGCCATTCTACCCGTATAATCGATGTTATCATCACCTCTCGCAAGCGTTACATACCGCCGAGAGAGAGAGTGTCGCCTTTTAGCGCGCTCGGCGTTGAAATTTATCGCGGACGATCGATGACTGTATATGTATAGAAACGAAGAAGCGCGATATATGTAATACGTCGTCCTTGGTGGCGAAAGGGACGACGACTTTTGCGATGGAACGCACGAGATGCTGGGGCTCCAGAGACAAATATTTACGTGATAAAAGTAGGGGTGGGGAGAATTAATCTCTACTTCATTATGTACTGAGAAAAAATTAGTGGCAACAACTTAATCGTACGTGTCGATTGATTTGAGAGATTTGCATTGTATTTTTGTATGGGTATTTTCGATGTTTACGTTCATGTCAATTACTTATTTATAGTACATACAATTAGTTCAATTAGTTTTATTCACAATTCGGTAATTGCATTAAAAAATATTAATATCTTTAAATTCAATTTGTAATCTGTATACATATTAAATATCGAATAGAACAGAAAATGTCGGAAAAAATCATTATTCACTGAGTTATAGGTAAGTGCGTTTCTCTCTATGAGATTGTGACGTCTTTGTAAAGTCAGAGAGACGCACTTATGCCAAGCAACGAGTGCGAGGGAAATAATCTTATAAGGTGACGACGTAGTTGCATTTTTAAATATCATTTTCTAGCTTAATTAAGGCTGAAAATGAAAAGTGAAAATACGGGGTAAATAATTTTATCGAAACTTTTCAAGTCTGCCATAACAAAATTTATCGGAAGACCAAATGATCAAAATTGTTGATAAAAGTAATTGATCTACACAATTTATCTTTTTTTTATCCATTTCGACTTCATAGATGACCCGAAGTTGACACCTGTTGCTATGGACTTATAAATATTACAAAGCTATAAAACATGGATATATAGTTAAAAAGAGTGACACGACAATGTTTAAATGAAACATGCGCTCTATTTAAATTCTCTCAATATATAATGCATTTCTTACCGCATAATGTCTTTTTTAATTTTTGGAAACATCAATTATTAATATCGCGTTGGATATTCCATATAGACTGTAAGAAAAATATATAATTATTAAATTTAATATAATTATATGAAAAGCTTTTATCCATCCAGTACGTGATTACGAAAATTATTATACTCTCTTTTATTAAATTTGTATTCAATATTTATCGAGCATCATCGACAACAAACAATTCTCTCTTGAGGTGCAAACGCTCAAGTTTCACTATGGGTCAAGAAATACCGTTCTATAGCAATTTATCGACATTACCTCCGCGGCACAAAGAGAGGAAAGGAATCAGGCGTCTTCCCGTTTGGATCATCTGTGAAATAGCTGCAATTTACATACTGTATGCATGAGATCGGTGAAAGGAAGGTCGCGGAGTGTAATATTTTCGTTTAGAGGATATACGTGCTCGGATGGACCGACGAGGCTCGTGGACATCCTCTGATTTTTTAATTATATCTTTCGGGATAGCTGCCAGGGGCGGCAGCGACGCAACTAGTCGACGATTCCGCGTGATCCCCTCTCCCCTCGATTCTACATACATAGTTCCTATCGTAGATGGATCGGAGCATCCAAATGTCAAAGCGGCTAGGTTCTCTCGCCCGAGAATCGCCGGTCCATCTACCATCGATGCGCAAATGCGAAGCCTAAGTATGCGTAGAGTGGTGTGAATTAGCATCGCTGCATTTTCGCACGACGAATTCAATATATGACAACTAAACAAAATTATACCTAGTTGTGATCGGGATCGAATGTCTTTAGATTTCGAATAAAGTAGCGTAAGACAAATGAGACGTGATATTAATGTCGCATGTTTGTTGCTACAAAAGTATCGGCGGCTATATTGCAAGAAAAATGTTGTATGAAATTTAATATAATTGTATATAAAGCTTTTATTCAATACACACACATATAAGGGAGAGTTGGTTATATTGCACCATCGCCTAAATTGTAGGTACCACCATTGATATTTTATGAAATAGAAATGGCAGAGCATGTTGTTTTATAGAGTCAATGTGTGGTGGTGCGATTATCCATTTACCACTTGAATCGTACCACCATTGATTTTCTACGAAACAGAGTGTTTTGCTCTTTCTGTTTGTATTATATATTTGTTGAACTTTACATACAATTATATTAAATTAAATACAAATTTCATAATGAATAAAAGCTTTATGTATAATTATATTCAGTTTAATATAATTTTCTTTTATGCTATTAGAAAATGTGTATGGAATTTAATATTATTGTATATTGACCTGAATAAATGTTTAATATAAATCTCACAGTGGAGTATATAAATGATCATAATATCACGCACTGGATCGAAGCTTTATGTACAATTATGTTAAATGTAATATCAATTTTTTTACAGTGTAGTCGAAAGATAAATAAAAATTGAATCGGTGAAGACAATTAGGACAAGTTTGCGAAGACCTTTCAGTCGAGGGAGGTTTTTAATTAGTGGCGCTTGGAGCGTAGTTCTATAAGTATACGATGTCTATTCCGCACGCGCGTCTCAGGTCGCGTATTGTGGTTCACCGTCGGGCCTCCCCGGCCGAGCAAGGAAGCGAGGAGGAGGCGAGTAGGCGAGTAAGTACCGGAGCCCTCTCGACCTAGTTGCTCGGCCGAGCCCAGCAGCGCGGCGGCTCACTTTCGATTAAGTAATCTCCCTCGGTTCTACGCCGATAATGCCTACTTGATACCTATGAATTAACCGGTAAAAGTTGAGCGTCGTCGTGTAATCCTCCAGCTGGCCCGCTCGATTTTTGTCAGCTAGCAGACGTTGCCGTCTCTCGCTTGCTACTGCCGCACAGTACTACGCGCCGATTCTTTTTCTCGCCGATTCTCTCTAAACCGCAGAATACAGTGTGTCGGAAAAAATACAGAGCGGACGAACGGGTTGCCTGCTCATTAGGCGCGGCTTTCGACTAATCGTGGAAGCCCTGGAGTTGCCTCGCTCCGCCTCTAAACCGTTGGGATTGGCGTAGAACCGCGCCTGAGAGCGAGCAACCCGCACAGCATTCGCTGCGTCTTCTGGCGGGCGGAACGTGGAAGTCGTCGTGCGCCAAAATTGTTTTACCGGCCGCACGTCGCGTCGCCGCGACTCAGTGGCTCAAACGGTTTATCGCAGCGCGCCGAACGATTTTCGATATCGGCGGAGCTCGATAACACCGAACTCCGCCGCTTTCTCGGTTCGTAGAGGTTGTTACGTAATAAGCCGAAGGCAAGCCGCGGGCGGTTAATTTACGTCGGTGGCTAAACGAGAGAGGAAAAGGAAAAGGAAAAGAAGAAGAAACGAGGCGAAGAAGGGGTGGAGTAGAATGAGGAAGAGGACGAAGGAGAGAAAGAACCGCGGAGACGTCGGAGAGAGGAGGAGCGCAGGATAGCGCCAACGCAGCAGAACTCCGGATCGGATCGACGACGCTTTGCGGGTCTTGAGCGAGTGCAGGCTGGATATAGGCCAAGGACGTCAGAACTCGTACCGGTGGGCAGAAATCCTACGGAGCGAAATAGAGTTGCGCGCGAATGAGCGTTGCTGTAGTGCGAGTTTAGCGCGCTTGGTGACGGATCCGAGGATACACTTGTTGCATTTTATTGCACTTACATCGAGTGCAATATACTTATGACACGAAGAAGGTGAAATATAAAAAGCGTTTAAGAGTTCTCACGAAGAATCACGCTACGCAATTCATTCCTTCGAATCGTGAGACACGCTTTACAGAACAGACGTATCGGATCCCCTTACAAAAGCTTTCTTTCCGGACGTCGCGAGAAGAGGAAGCTCGATATGACTAATTCGAAGCTTCGCACGAAGCGCAGGTACGGTTAGTCATACGTACCTACGCAGAGCGCGTCCGCAATGTCGTCTCTGAGAGGAATTTGCTCTATAATACCGTGACCTTGACTCTGGCTAGCCAAGCAGCTGGCTTGAGCCAGGAATAAGCTCAATGCGCGGTTACCACGTTGCAACGCTAATATTAGAGTCGTGTGCCCCCCTACGAGTGACCGACTACGTACTGTGCACTGTTCGTAATTGAATCCGAGAGGTTCGCTATTTTTTTTCCTCAGCTTCATATCTTGTTACCTCAAATTAATCGATTTTTTTTTAATAAGCAGAATTTTTCTGGAAATTACAACCATACTTATGACACGTCGATAATAAAACATTATTAAATTCAACCAATTCTCTACTTGAATTCGATCACTTCGGTAGATCGTTATTCGATTCAAAAGTTTCGAATCGAACGATCCCTCGTATATCGATAAAAGATCGGAGATCCACTTTTGACCCGCGACACTGCCTCCCCGACGTCCGACTCTTATTTCCGCCCGTCTCCCCGATGTGACGCAACACCGTCATCGAATTTCACGCCGCGAAACGTGCAGAACGCTCCGTCAGCGAAATTACCGATGTTCGGAGATCCGGCCGAGGCGCGCCCGTATACGTCGAGCGCCTCGAACGTATAGTCAGCCTACTTTCGTGCCACGCGACTCGACTCGATATCTAAAGCGATTTTGTCTGTAGCACACTTCAAGAGGAGGGAGAACTTTGGACTTTTTCGAATTTTCGCGGTCAAAAGTATACGTATGCGAGGAAATTTCTGCTTGCCTTTCCAATTCATTCCCCCGCCCCTTCTCTCTCTTTCTTCTTTGCTCCCGGACAGCCATCGACCCTCGAATTCGGATGACGTCTCAAATGCCTATTCCCGCAAACGAGGCGTAATTCGACGTCCTCGGAACAACTTGGAGAGGATAAAAGAGAAAACGCGCATGTATCATATTCTTCTAAAGTGGGAATTTTGAACTTTCGAATTTCTATGGTCAAAATTGTACACGTAGAGAGAAGTCGGGTAATTTCCGGTGTAGTTGAAGTAGCCCAGACTAATCGTGCTTTCGTGAGTCCTCCGCTAGACGGCCACACTGCTCAGGAATAATTTGTTGATGCTGGATGAACGGTTCGGGTATTGTTGATTACATAATATATTGGTAGCAAAGTATTGGTAGAAAATGGCGGAAGCAAAGTTGTACACCTAATATGTGAATATGGTCATATATGACCTGATCACATATTCTCATCAGCTCATCATGTATAAATAAGCATAACACTTTTCCTATTGAAACTTTGCAAAAACCATTGACAGCAAGATTCTTATTACTTGACTCTTAAATGATTAAGAAATAAAAATCTTATCGATATATAGACACTTGTAACATTTTCGAAGAGAAACTTTCACGTAACATAACATTATAATCGAAATTAGGACTAGAGAGCGATCATTGCAGGCCTCAAGAATTAGTATTGCGAATGATTTCTGCTTTTATTTTCATTTATTATATTATAAGTAGGAGTAAAGTAACATATATGACCATATATGGGATCATATATGATCATTTTTTTCGTGTCACACATAATATACCAAGAACGACGGTTCAAGCTGAACCAGCCATAAACTTACATTGAACAAGTGGGCCTTAAAGGGTTAATCGATGCTCTCACTCGCACTCGCATGCTTTCTATGTGCGATTTCCTTGTTTTGATTCTGTTTAAAGTGGGAAAATGTAGCCACGATAGATATATTCTTAGATTACAGATATAGCTACTCATGCGGTCTTGAAAATTTTCCATTCTCCAAGGAGAAGATAATATGGATATATCAAATTAATCATAATATATCATAATCAAAATATAATAATTACATTTAAAAATCTATCTTCATGATTTAGAGAAGAGAGACGTATTTCGAATGATTTATTACTCTGTTCGGATGACTAACAATAAGTACAGGACATTTTACTATGTCAATATTCGAGGCTATTTTGTATTGTGCAAGTAGCACGAAGTACTCCGATTCTATGGTACATTCAACCACATATATTTTACCGTGTAGTGTACGTGAAAGGCACCGAACAATTCCGGATAACGTGGAAATTTTATGGAAACTTTTCAGCTTAACGTACAATGGTAATGCGATTATGTGACAGCGATGACCCCACCGACTCGGAGGTAGTTGTTATACCATCATAGAAAGGAAATGAAAAAACGGACAGATATTAAAGTGGAATCGCGTCGTGGGGTCAAAGGACAATAAACATACCGTCGTTTCGCTTATTATAAGTTCGCTAATTATCTAAAATCGTGGTGTATAATTAACGGTTACTCTCCGTCAAGTGGATTGATAGCGAAGTGGCAATTGTTATAAAAAAGAAAGGAATCGTCCCTCCGTATCGCAACGAAACAAGCAGATGTTTCCGGTCCCGTGAGTTTGGATCACTCGAGGGGGGACCAGAGAATAAGATCGTCACGTCTATAAATATTTTGACGGATATTCGTACGAGGGTATCACTTTTTTTTTTTTTTTCACGGCACGACAAACTTTCGCAACCCAAATACGAATATTTTTTGCAATGCAATGGACATTCGACTTTAGTCTCATAATTTTTGTGACGAGAAGTACTGTGTTCAAATGAATATCTGTAAGAATATTGGTAAATTGTGCCACGTGATCATCCGAGGCGAACTACTTCTTATTATGTATTATAAAATAGTAAACCAACTATACGATTTATTTAAACTCCAGAGAAAAGTAGTACTTTTAAACGTTTGAAAATTTTAAAAGCTTTTTCAGAGCAATAGTAAAACATATACAGAGAATAGGCATTTCGTTTCCACTGCAAGAAATTAATTGTCGATCAAAAATAGAAAGTGACAATAAAATAACTGAAGATCGAGAGGAAGAGAAATATAACAATTTTTCTCCATCATATTCCAAGTTCAAATCCATAGATGTGACGAAATTTCGAGCCGTTACGTATCATTCGTGAAGAAGCCGCGGAAATCGCTGATTGTGGGAGAGGTCGTAGAAATTAAAATAAGATTCGAGGTTATTAAATCCGCACGCCCCAAGAGATATCGCGAGTTATCGCTCAGCTGACTTGCGTGGTTCGAAGAGAGAAGAAAAGAATCGCTCGAAGATAACCCTACGTTTGATCTACCGGGGGTGTAGACGTAAGGGGGGATTGCGACGGTTGACATCGCAGGGGGTCTATGATGCAAATATTCTATTTCTTTAAACATCGTTATTGGCGCCGATTTGGCAATGGTTTTGTAACGGTTCAATGCTCGACGCCTTATCACTCGATCTTCGAATTCTGAAGAGGAAAAATCGTGAATGTATACATTGACGAAAAAGGTTTATTTACAGTTAATATAGCTACGTATATTTGATTATGGCGAAAAAAATATTTCTTTGCACCAAGCAAATATTCGTTAACCACTATAGGCTCTATTTCTGTTTGAATGCAAGAGACATTCTAATATACAATAATTAACATATATTTACTAGGTTAAACGAAATATGTCATTCTCCATAATCACATGTATATATTTATTAACTACAAATAAACTCTCGTCTCAAGGTATCTTTCGGATGCGATTGTATGAGAATAATTGGCAAACGATAGACGCATAGGTGTGTTAGTACATACATAGGAATTTCTTTGACAAACGGATTATCTAATAATTTTTGTTTGATTTGACGGAAAAATAGTCGCTTCTAACAAAACTTAGATATCTGTATATTATTTGAGAAAGGTGAATATAATGCACAATGAAGTCTTACTATATTTTCAAGCACAAATTTTCAGGAATAGTAATAATGATTGATGCATTTATAAATGTAATTCGGGTAAAAAAATATTAACATAAATATATTATGCGCGATCTATCGACGTTTTAATAGGAGTTTGTCGAGATACATATGCATACTAACGTTTAAACAAGATTGAAATTTTGTTTAGTAGAAAAAATCGGGGTGCGACAGTTTCTGCGTGTAGTTTTTACGTTGTCCATTTTTTACACCGTCTATATCGAGAAAGTAATTCCATAATCGCAATCACGCAAAAATTGTACTCAATTTACAATAATATAATGGTATATAAAGCTTTTATTCAATACGTGATTATGGAAATTAATATACTCCATTATAAAATTTGTAAGGACAACTTCATAAGGAAATATATTAATTTTCATAATTACGGAGTGTATTAATTTTCATAATCACACATTGGAAAAAAGCTTTACATAAAAAATGTATTAAAAAAATACAAATTTCTTTTCCGTGTACCTAAACTTAGTCGCTAATTACCTGAACTGAACTCAATTCGACCTAACTATATAGGTACAGCAAATCGATAACGATAGTTCCACACCGGGCTGTCATCGTACCGTATTCGCACCGCCCAATTAGAGAGAGAGAGAGAGAGAGACTCGCGATTTTCTCTCACCGAGTTAATGATGACTGCACGAATTCCAGGGAACCCCCACCGCGATTACAATTCGCCGCCGCTTAAGTGGGTTACGATGCTTGTTGTTTTCCTGTAAACCCGCGCGCGCATATATGTGTATAATTAAATACGTAGGGGTAAATGCACATGTACGCGTGTGTGTGTACGTAAGATCGGGCGAGTCGCGTCCATGCGCGGCGATACGAGTCAGCAGGAGGATTTCGAAACGACCCCGAGGTATTCCCTGATGCGGCTACCGCTACGGGGCTCCGCTCGTCACCCGACGACGCCTTCCTTTCGCGATCGGGGGAGCGAGAACTTTTCTGGGAAGTCTCTTACCGCACACACACACTCCTAGAAGCCGCTGCCGCGCGCGGAGCGTCAACTCTCCGCGGCGGGGAAAATCGCCGGCCGCTGAAAGAGGAACCGATCGCTCCTGCAGCGCCGCGGGGGAAACTTTCCCCTCTCTCTCTTTCTTTGGCTTTGACGATAGTCCTTGGCGCGATGCACGTGTATACGATATATGCTCGTTTGCCTGATCACGTAGCTGCGTGGAGAAGCATTTCGAGAATACGTGTCACGCGTATGGCGTATCGTGCAAATTCTAATCGAAGGAAATGCACTGTAAAGAAATTTGTATTAAACTTAACAGGGTAGAGTGAGGCTGAAAGTGCCATTCGATAGATTTTCATGAATAAACCATTTCGTTTATTCGCAATCAGGGTTCCCTGGTATTTGTCGCATACGTAGACTATTTCCACACGGAGAAAAAAGAAATGTACGAATTGTATAATTTGACTATAGCGTAAACTACGATTCCACCCAAGAAACTTTACAAAATTACATAGTAATGAGGTGTTTTTCCTGGAGAACCGGTAGAAATTCATGTGGAAACAGATATTATATCTGGTTAACTAGTAGTTGTACAGTTATAAGCTTGTAAATAGAAATGTGTCCTCTCTCTGTACCAATTTTTGAAAATCAGCTCGAATCTCAGCGCTACTGGATGAAACTGTAAAAATTGCTGGCTTTTTGTTTGCGTGTACGAAACGCAATTATCAAATAGTCAATTATTTTTTGGGATTAGCTGAATGGTACTTTTTACCGCACGGTACCTTTAGCCTCACTCTATCCTATAATTGTATATAAACCCTTCATCCAATACGTTGATTGTAAAAATTAATATGCTTCGTTAGGAAATTTATAAGAACAATTTCACAAGGAAATTTATTGATTCTCCATAATTACATATGTATTGGAAAAAAGCTTTATATAAAAGTAGGTACCTATATTAAAAATACAATTTTTTTACACTGTGTGTATTTTCCCAAAAAAGAAATTCGATTTCGCGAGATATTTAGTACATCGATTCTGAAAATAATCGCAAAGTCAGGAAAGCGATGGGTTATTAATGCGATAGATCGAGATTCGGATGCTTCTTTTATGTAGAAAAGAGGAGCACTAGGTTGTTGAATTGAATTTTGAAAGACAGATCGCAAAGTTCGACGAATAAAATGAAAATATCCGTGACATTTTAAGATTTCTGAACTTTACACTCTACACCTTTTATTTTAGATTACGATATAGCGATCCGCACGTCTCTACAAAACAGTTCTTAGAAAAATTGAAATTTTATATATCTCTCACTCTCCAAATAGGACGAAACAATATTCATTTCCCTCGAAGAATATTAATTTGTATACATTCACGTGTGTAGTTTTACTAATACACGTTCGTATGAGACGAAAGTAAAAGTTCAAGGAAAAGTTCTTCAAGTTTCCCGATATCGATCGTAAAAGGAAAGCAATTGCGGTCAGCGAGAAACGTCATTACGTATCAGTGTAGACGCATCGGGAAATACCGACTTCCGGTTAGAGTACCTAAATTTATTAACCGTCGTCTGGATAATCGAAATCAGCACTTCTCGTCGTCGTAATACAAAATTTTTTATAAATTAGAGGAAATACAAGTTGACCGGCGTACCCATATGATTTTCAAACTCCAAAAATTGTACAAGTTGGATACATAAGGAAGTGACGATGGCTACTTTGTATCAATTTGCCCGATTGCCCTCGATCTTAACTTTCCTTTTTCCCCTCCGATAGCGCAATCGTGTTTACCACGTAACGTTCACCTTCACCTTAGCTCTTACTTAACTCGCGCTACTACTGTTAAATAATATCATGCGAGACAAACGGCCAAACGAGCGTTTCGACCCGATAAAACGTTGGAACAACGGCGTGAGACCTGTCGGCACGCCCGAATGCCGAGTGGGCTCTCGCTGTTTTTCTACCACTCAAGTACTTTTTCCGACTGAATATGACTTTCGGTAAAGTGGCTCGCGTGGCGGTCGCGTTGGGAGAGTACGACAATTACCTAGGTACCTCGTGGCCACTCTTCGGTGAAGCGAGGCGACGAGTCGCGCGTTACGGAAGTGTCTGGTAAATTTGATGGACGATTCCACGCGAGGTATCCGATTATTCCGGAATCGAGACACGCGATCGACTGGATGAAATTTATTGCTAAGAATTGCACGGAAATTAGCCTTTTTTTGAAGAAAAATACTTTTCTCATAAAGAATGGAAAATATTCTGGAGCCACTCGTTTGAGTAAAAATGCATACAATATAAGTGTATTAAAAATTGTAAGTTTGAAAAAAATTTTGAATACTTTAAATACCTAATAGTCTATGAACGAATATATCATAATATGGGATATATTATAGGTATCCCATAAATAAACATGTTTCATCCTAAATCATACATGCACACTGAGACATTTTATAACCTGTACAGCAATAACAAGAATTATTAAGTGTGTTCTAATTATATTTGCAATACTATTTCAGTCGTAATAAGAATCTTTTTTTAGCAATATGCATGCTAATATTAGTGATAGTGGTATGACTGACGTACACTCAAAAAAATTTGGCCACAACTAGAAAATTATAGTAATTGCAGTGATAATTTTCTTCGCAATAGCAAGAATTCTTGCTACGCTAGCAATATTTTTCTAGTTGTGTCTGAGGTAGCCAGAAATATAGCTGGATTAGCTAAATACTTTTTTCAGTGTATAGTACCTACTGATATTTTATTTTTACACAACGTAACGGCAGCTCCCTCTATATTCTTATAAGATATTTTCTTGTACGATAGTGGAACTCTTTTAGTCAAAACAGAATAACTAATATGTGCTTATACATATACCGAGAGAAAAATGGGTAGTAAAATCAACCATAATCGCAAGGTTGAATTGTCCTGGTTGGATTAAACAAACCATGAATACAGTCAAAATAACTTTTATTACATGGCTATAATAACAACGAGGTTGTAGTTTATGATAGCCATGTACTATGGTTGAATTAACCATAATAGTAGATCAATAATATTATTACCTACATGTATCGGGAAAAGTTCTGTATAAAGTTATATTAAAAATACAAATTTTTATTTACAAGCATGGAGTGTGGAGCGTAATTTTGCTTCCGAAATCTTCAAAAAGAAAGAGGATTTAGAGATTTTTCAAGAAGCACAACTGTAGCTACGAAACTTCGGAAACCAAAAAATACGAAAAGATAAACTAAATCGAGCCCAAAACAGGTGCATACCCGATAACCATATAGAGAAATACCGTTTCGCGTGACATCAAAAAAAGCCGCCACCGCAAAGCTCTCCTCCCTTTTAACATCGCGCGCGCGTTCGATATATAATAAGATCCTACGTCACAATATCCGCGCTGATAACCTATATAGCCCAATAAGAACAATAAGGAGGCGAGAATAAATAAAATTTAATCGCGTTAATTGTTTCGTCAAACGTACATTCTCCCTGGCGCCTCACAAAAACATGTTTTGCCAAAATCGGGGAACGCGTTATCAACGAGGCATTATCACATCTGATTCACGAGGAATTTTCTCACCGAGGATGAGAGCTCTAGCTCTTTCACATTATCCGTTTTTTTAATGGACCGGTAAACTGACGGACTGGTGAAATTACCGGATATTGTAGAAACAAACTGAGAGTTGTGTGTGTTTGAGTATTTACACTTATCGACGTCCGTTAAAAAAATGGTCCGGTACCGGTGCACCAACGGATGAGTTTCGACTCGTCCGTCACCGGAGCGATGAAAACAACGGATTGTTTATTAAAAACACATGAAGGCTAATGGACTCGTTCAGACTCTTGTCTATATTAATTTGTTCCGGTAGGAAATTTATATGCAATTTGCTACAAGTCGTTCAGTTGAAGACACTGGTGCAAAAAGGAGCCTAGGCAGCTCCATTTTTTGCCCCTTAATCTCTGTTTAAAGTTGAAGGAACTTATCTTAAAACTCAGTGGAGATATATGAAAAATGTATGGCAGCTTTTTTGCAGTAAAAATATAGGTGAACATTTTTTATTTTAATTTTCTTTCGATATCTACAACAGATTTCAAGATAATTTTGCCCCAAATGGAGCTGCCTCCTTCTTGCACCAGAGTGTCTTCAGTTGCGTTGTAGCTATGTACGTTGTGAAATGGATCAAGGAATCGACGTAGAGATCTTGATTACATTAATTGAAGAGCATCCAGTATTGTGGGACAAAACGCTCACTACAACTGTTCAACCAGATCTAACAAATTCACCGGAAACGTATGATTGGTTATATGTTGCGCGACCGGTAATTTCACCGGTCCGTTAAAAAAACGGATAATGTGAAAGAGCTCTAACGATCTCCATCGTGATCCTCGATATGATTCGCTCGTCTGAAAGGACTATGCAGATTTATCATTGCCCCAGCACTCAAAATACGAATAAGAGGAATTGTACAATTGAGAGTACATCGCGTACATATATCGATAACACAAAGTGCGGTTACCTTATCGAATCTTATTTAGCACTACCGACCCTGTCGACCATTCGAGATAACTTCCAGCTGAAAGGTCTTATCCCGCGGTATTATCCCATTATTTTTTACCAAGGGAGAATCAGCGCTGCTTATCGTTGATAAGACAAATTATTTTCTGCCCCGTTTCATTAAACACGGACTCTGGATCATCGGGTCATCGATCTTATTATATTCATTTTGTGTTGTCGTTGATAAGCCGACTTTCGTGATAGCGAAGGTCGAGTGATTCTAGCACTCTGTTAAGGGCTCTTCAGGGAGAAAAATGCGCACTCATCGATCGACAGTCATTCCTCCTTACACTGTTCGAAATCTCCAAGCAAATGTCATAAATATCGTAAGTTAAATGTTTTATGTTTCTAGTACGTCAATGTAACTTACAAGGAAACCGTCCCAGGTGTACCTCGCCGATTTCGTTCATTCTGATATATGTTATTCTACAACAAAATCTAAGAGATACGTATTTTTTTTATCGGCGGAAAAACATTTCTAGGGGATGAAATTAATCCTCAAAGTTAGTACGCCGTATCGACCATATCCCCTAAGCGCTATTTTGCCTTTAGGTTTCCAATTGAAGGGGTTAGAAGCAAACGAGCACAAGTGCATTTTTATGAGAAAACGAGATAAGTACAGATTCTAAATATTAAAACTGTGTTTAGTTTTACATTTTCTTAAAAACTTGCTCTGCTTGGGTACAAGACTGACATCAAATTCATTTTCTGTTTGCAGCTAAAAATTACTGAAAACTGAATAACTTTGAAAGCAGGTTTTGAACATTTTCAGTTTACGCAGGTACCTATATCCCTTTGCTTCTGACCCCTTCAATTATAGTTTTTCACTTCATTTTTTCATATTAGGCATATTCGAGTGTGTAAGGAAAACAAATTTTGTGTGCGCACTTTTGGCTTAATAAAGGAACTTTCTAGCGCTTATACGACTTTTTGGCATTAGAGATGCGATATGAATTTTAAAAGTCCGTTTATCTATCTATTATAAAAATTCTCTTATCAATTTTGAATTTAAAAACCTGCACCTAAAAAGTATAGAACCCTTTGCGTGGTCTCATTAGTACCAGCACTTGTACAGAAAAGTACAATAGGTAACAAACACATCCGAGTCGTACATATGTATATACAGGATTCATACGAACCCTCTTAGATCAAGAAGAAGAGGAATAGGTACGTGACAACGACATCGCGTGCGCGCATTCCGAGACACGCTACTTATCCCTCTCTGGCGATACATACTGCAGACCCGCGTATTTACATACGCACATATCTCGGAAACGAACAGCTGAATATAGAAATCGATCAGAGTAAACTATTCCAATGCGATCCAGAAAGAAAACAATACGGGGCGGAGAATAAGAGTGGTACGATCGCGGAATGGACCAATGATCGACGTGCCATCGTGCCTTACCTCTGCGCACGTGACCCGATAATGACGTCATATCAGTGACCCCACGAGACAAGAGAATAACAGTACGCGATTTAATAACATCTCGCCGCGAGTCGACAACATATTTTGTACTCTTATTGCGTCAAGATGTGACGTACTCCACTTATTATCGTAACGCTCTAGGCATCGCAATGTGCAAACGTTTTATACTTCCCCCCTTCCTCCCTTCCCCAAAGTACGAGAGTGTCACATCTATCACTTCACGCTCATCGCCTCCTTTCCCTCCCTTCGCACCCATCGCTCTCCTCTCTACGTCTTCCCCTCGACGATCAACGCCCCAATCGCTTTCCATAGAGCGACCTTAATAACTCCGGCCGCGTGTGATAATTCTAGATATTATTATAATTGTCAATGGATGTTGCTGGGAGTTTTTTTTTGTTTTCCCTCGCCCTCGAGGAAATCGGGGTGGCTATGCGAACGGAGAGTGGGGTATGTTGAGATAATATGGATTTAACCGTGTCTATGAATGAAACAGGGAGACTACATTTCTTGGATGATCAGTGGTGATTAAGGCACTCGGCATCGTTAGACTACACTCACAGGGAAAAGATCTAGTTGAATACGAACCTGTGTGATAGACAAATTTATTTGAGGTGAATAGGAATTTATTTACATTGAACAAGAGTCTATTTTGAATTTCATAAATGTTCTACTAGGTTTGTACTTGATTAAAAAGATGTACAAAATATTTATTTATTTCAAATAGACTTCTGTTCGATTTGAATAAATTCCTATTTATCTCATAGCTTAATATAGTATATCGAATATATAATAAAAACAGATCTACGTAACTTCTTAAAATCTTGTACTTACTTAAAAAAAAACTATTTTTAAAGCACCTTAGTGCTTCATTTTTCAGTCCTATTTACAATGCTATTAAAAAAAAAGTTTTTCATTTACGACATTTCTCCTCAAATCGACAAAATATTGGATAGAATTTATAACTTGTAATTTCATCGCTTCTTTTATAAGTTCTACAATCACACAGTAGGTGGTAATACTGTACGGGTATAGGAAACACAAACGCCACTGCTTATACAGTATAGCGATGATAGGAATGTGATATCCTCGCTTCTGCTGCCGATAAAATGACCTGTCCATTGGAGAGAAGGAAAGAGTTGTAGAAATCTCATGCTGGCGCCATCTAGGAACGATTGGAACTCTAACCCTTTCCTTTTCACGCGGTAAATCCACGAATGGTGCTTGTAGGTATAGTCTAAACCTACTACACTGCAAAGCGATTAAGAAGGAACTCGTTGCAGCACTCTGCTTTTATCATTACAGAGCTCATCCTGTAATTCTTCTCGTATGGTAACTTACTAACGATCTTTACCGCCAATAATACCTACCTAAGCACGATAATTAAACTTAATCCAATGTTCCCGAGGTTTCACATTCAAAATGAACGACATATTTATACCTATAGGGGGGGGGGGGGGGGGGTATAGTTGGATAGGTTTTCAGTGTAATCAAAGTGCAGTAAGTACTTCCATGGAACAGAACATCAGCTCACCAGGAATACCTATAATTTCAGAACTTCAGGTATGCAGATGAGCATAGCTCAGTAGTTCGAGCGAATCTAGTTGCTTTATCATTTCTGGGGCGGATTTTTTTCGAAAGTATTCGAGAATCCGTCGGTAGAGTTTCAGAAGGACGCCCAATGATTAATTTCTCGATACCCCATATCTATTCATGTAATAAAATTGAGTACTCAACCTCGAGAACATTTTTTTTTTTTCTATAATTCCAATATCCTAACAGAATTTCGTGTAGATGAGCGACTATTCATTTCTTGATATTCCCTATTTATTTATACATTAAAATTGGTATTCACTCGGGTGGACAATTTTTTTTGGAGAACTCCAATATCTTCGAGTGCATTTTCAGGAGGATACCTACTCGACCGTTCATTTCTCAATACCCCGCACCCATTCATGTAATGAAATTTGTATTCGCTCAAGCGGACGAATTTTTCTTTTTTTGAGAATTTCAATATTTTTCCGGTAAAATTCGGGAGGATGCTCGACGATTCATTTCTCAATACGTCGCGTCCATTTATGCAAAAAAATTAGTACCTATTCGCTCGAGCTGAATTTTTTTCTTTTCTTTTCGAGAAAACGAAAATCCTTCGGTAGAATTTCAGGAGCTGCTCAATGATTTATTTCTTGACACTCTCCATCTTTTTATGTAAAAAATGAACATTTGTTAGGATGGTCTTCGAGATTCGTTATTGCCGCCATGCTTCCAAAGAGTGAAAATTCGAGAATTCTTCGGCTGAGAATGCTCGAAACGACAGAATTTATTTATCTACTTCAAAATATTCTATATTGATTGGTACAGGTACAGAGTGTTTCACGATTTATAGGCATTCGGTAACTCGTATACTTATTCGTCGTTAAATACTGATTCCCCTTTATAAGTTTATCGATAATCGATTACACCGTTTTCGTATAAATGAATTTTGAAATTAAAATACAAATTCCGAGATTACATCCCCGGCGCGCGGGTAGGTATGTATATTCTGTTCCTCGGGAGTAAATACCTACCTATACAAATGCTATGTATTTCTCTTTTGCATATAAAACAAACTACCATTTAATTTGCATGCTAAAGGTTTCGTTAGCAACAAGAGCATCCCAAGAAACTTTTAAAAACAAGTATTCTCCGTAATTAATACACCGGGACGGTTCCCGCAAACATTTCTGAACAAGTCTCACCCATCTCTTCCAATCGCCGTCCTTGAATGCTCTTCTTTCCCGTTCTTCGCTTACGGTTCCCCGAAGTCGCGTAACTCGTCCGGGTGCGTTCAATGAATGCGAAAAGTCGATCAACCCAACGCGACAGAATTTCGAGTCGATGCTAATTGAGACGATTACCGATTTCGGGTGCATCTCTCGCTCTATGCAAAATACCGAAAACAGTTACACAAACTCGATCGTGAGAGACGAGTGGCAGACGTCACGTGACTCCCGGGCTCCGTGAAACGCTTACGAACTCGTAGGAAAATGATTGGAAAGGGGTCGCCGCGTGCCGTCACGTTTTTTCGCGTCACGACTCAGGGGATCACCTATTATATATTTAACTCGCTCCTTTGTGCATTCCACGCGGCGGATTTCTCCGGGTTCCACGAAATGTCAAAATCGCGACGATATCGTTACCCGTTCCTCTTTTTGGATCAACTCGAACTTTCACCTATGCAGTTGGAAATTTTGTATTAAATTTAACCCGTTTTACATTCCCCAAGTGGTCCACATACATTTTCGTGATAATTTAACTGAAAGCTCCTGTGCAAGAAAAAGCCCCTGTACCGCTCGAGAAACCTTAACACGGTCTCAAATGTTGTAAAATGTTTAAGTGTCCAATAACTGGGTGGTTTACCCTATAAGGTTTCATAATGAGACAAATGTTTTTTAGTATTTTAAATTTGTAGGTAATAAAGTATACTCGAATTTGTCGAAAGAATGATTTAATATTTTGCTTCAGGATATACTCCCGAAAATGAATGAATTTATGGGCCTTTCGCATGAGGTTCCTCCCTTAAGGTTTCTCGAGCGGTACAGGGGCTTTTTCCCTGCTAAAAGTTATTCCACTAAAGTACAGTAACACTCTAAAGTATGTTCTTCGTGCGATGTGGTAACAATGTTTGACGTACAGTAGTATGTGTGTATATGTGAGTTCAAAAATGGAGCCCAAAACATCTGGTCATGCATCTGTACCTACGTCATGCAACGTTGCCACATTGACTTATCAAAGGTTAAATTTATAAAGAACAATTAATAAAAAAATAACGGGCTTCTTAATGAACGTGAAAATTGGTATAGATGATTTTAGTTCATTAAACTTGCTGTTCAAAAAATTTCAGAATTTGTCCACTATTTTTCTCAGAAATATCGCGGTGTGTCGGTTATAACCCATAAGAACACATGTTATTTTGTTATTCAAAAATCTTTGCAACGAGCTTCTTAAAAGACTTGAAAATTTAACTGAATTTTTTTTTTACTTCAATCTATCGAATGCAATCATTTTCAAGCATTTCTCACTATTTTTAGTATAACGCTCGAGAAACCTTAATCTAACTGTTTATTCATGTGACATGCAGTTTCCATTGATTTTTAACTCAAACTTTTCAACTTCTCGACAGAAATTATGAATGATATTTTTAGAAACAACACATTTTTTAAATCTAATTAACACTCAGATAGTGTAAGCTCAAAAACAATACACAATCTTACAGTTTCTTTCTTTTCATACATAAATTACATTTAAAAGTTGTTAAAATGAATCAATACATGTGAATTGTGTTAAAATAACACACGAAAGTATGTTAAATTTAACTCCAAAATTTTAACAGGCATTTTTTTTAACAAGAAAACAACATTTCTAATTGTATACATTGTATGCGATTTCTATGTGTGGTATTAAACCTATGACCTCGGCTTATATATAGGACTCATTTAATACACTTGCGCTTGGACGTACGGTAAACAAATTCTATCATAAGTAGCAAGAACCTAGTGATTAGGCTCTATCATAATTAAGAAGGTTCAATAACCAGTATAAAACGATCTACTCATCAGTCATTTACTACCACAGATATTCCGATACGCTCTCTACAGATATATACATAATTTACAATTAAGAATATGCAAATCCCCCCACAGATACATTCGTGAGTTTCTTCGAACGTCTAATAGCAAACTAATCCACATGCTAAAACTTTAGACTCCCGTCGTTATACGTGTACACGCCGTCGGCGCCGTGGTCGTCGTCGTTGCTAAATGCGCAAGTGTAGGTCCCGCGCCACCCCACCGTTCGGCTCGTTGATTCATTTTTTACCACTCGCCTTCTCGCCCAACGACGTTTTCTATACGGCGGCTGAGAAAAGTCTCGTGGAATTCCCGGGGCAGGAAGTGTTCGGCGTGCCGGACAAGGGACAGCGAGAGGCTGCTGCCGGACGATCGGTACGAGGAATCGGCAAGCCGTCAGTGTGTTTCTGGAACTCACGTACCATTGAGACAGTCGTGTAACCCTCGGCGATCGTTTCTTTGTCCCTCGTCACTATAAGCTAGCGCGCAAGTCATCGATAATTCTGCCGTGTTCCGGCGCTGAGCGTCGCGCTTCTCGATTTGCCGTGGAAAGCGTCTCCGGCTCGGCTTCTCTTTACTGGGAATGAAAATTAGATAGAACGTGCGGAGTGAGGAGATCGCTTTCATTCATCGCAAGGAGGTTCCCTCGATAAAAAAATAGAATGAACATAACGATTTTGATCAAATTCGGTAAATGGACAAATATAAGTATTACCCTTCAGTCAAATTTTTATGATAATTCACTAACTTGCATAAAACGCACAATATCAATAAATCAATCCCCATTTGACATAGAATTTTATGAGAAACAACATATTCACCTCTTTTATTTCTGAATAAATAAATGTAAGTGTTGGGACAATTTAATAAAATTTGTATGATGATTTCTTAATCATATGTATGTTTGTTTTATGTTTATTATACAAGATGGTGAATCGTTACAAAAATTGAACAGGAGGGTCCTAACACTCATACCTATCGATTTATTGAATTTAATCAAAATCGCTCTGTTAATTCTACTATCGATAGAATCTCTTTAACCCTAGAATATTAATATGTCGCAATTTTTACAACGTTTACATTAGAACTAGCGCATAAAGAAAAACATATTAGTATTCTAGAGTTAAATAAGGCCAAAAATGAAAAATAAAAAATCTGGAGTAAATAATTTTGTCCAAATTTTTCAAATTTATAATGAAAATATTAGGTATCTACTAGAAGAACGAAATTGATATAATCGCTATTCATTTGAATCAAATAAATATGGTATTAGGAATATTTAATAATATTTATTTGAAATATTCGCTTTTTTCTCATTGTAAGTATAGGTACCTTTTTATTTCGCGTGCGGTATATCTAGTGATTCATAAAAGAAACTATTCAGCCAAATTTTAAAGAATTTTTTAAAATTATGATATTGTTTAATAGTGCAACACCTCGCGATTAATTTCTCTCTGACATTTCATAATTTTTTTAAATTTCTTTTAAAAACTGACTATTTCTGATTATGCAGACTAAATATTTTTCATACTTTTAACAAAATCAGTACTTTTTCATAATACTTTTTTAGTAATTTCTCTATTTAAATATCTATTTCATAAACATTATTTTACGGTTACAATATTTATAGCATTATGAATACCTATAATATTACTATCCTGGAAAGAATTACGTCCAGACCGCGCGAATGTCGTCGAATCTTTTTACTTATGTAGTCCTGCTTGCAGGATATATCCCTAAATCTTTTACCTGAATGTTGTACTAATCTTCATAAGTCGCGAAGATAGGACATTAATTGTACGATTTTTGAACTTGAAATACCAAATCTTAGAACACGAAAACATTTCTAACTATTTCTTCGTGACTCTCGAGCGCGCGACTCGTCGATCGGGTATGGAATCGGCGAAGTAAAGTGGCGGAGGAAGGATGAACGTAACTAGCGTGGATTCCCGGTATCGCGCGCGATATTGGGTTAGTTTTTGTCCGGATCTAGTTTCCTCAGTGGTGCAATGAGGCCTAGGCCTCCCGTAATCGTCCGCAATGTTCCAGATTACGAGGCAATGTCGTAGGTGTCACCTTCCGGGACGGAATCCTGCTGCGCTTTCGAGAGCGCGCGCGACACGATTCGCTCGGTTCGTCCTCCTCTCTTCGAGCGATTTCGATTGCCGGAGAATCGTCCCAATCGCGCGTGCGCTTTCCCGAGTGCTTCACAGGAGCGAAAGAAAGTCGTCATGGATGAACGATCGATGCTGGTGGATATGAGCGTGCAAAACCTAAAGTTTCCGGAAACGAATCCATGGCTAAATCATACCCCCAATTGAGATGAAAATCACGTTGATCACATCTATAGTATTCGGAGACGAAAGTTGCTTTCGTTAAATCTAAACAAAATACTTAACCTTCCGTTAGGCGCGTCAGCTGATGAGACGCCCTTAGTCGCTATGGGTCTGTCAGACCCATATCAGTAAATATCTTATTTTTTATAATCGTAACGCGTTTAAAATAAAATTAAATCATCAACAATAACTTCCCTTTCTGTGATATACACAGTGATTTAAATAAATAATTTACAAATTTATTTAAACCTGACACTCATAAAAAAATTTTTTAATTAATACTTTTTTCTTGGTAATCACAAAACCAGGACGAAATTACTTGAAAAATCACACTCGTAATTTAAACTGTTGTAAAATTGTTAATTATAAATATTTCCCAAAACCACCTGTTACAAGGACGAGATTGAACCTTCTAGTTTAAGAATTTTCACCATTTTTTACTTCCACATAAAATCCGAACGAGACATTTTTGGCACCGTAAAAGGCTTTCATAATACACCCCTTGCCGGATTCAATGGCCAATAACTTGTAAACAACAAAATATTTTTAAGTTTTTCTTTTTGATAAATTTTGTCAAAAGTGTGTATTTGTAATAACATTTTATAAATGAGTGTTAAATAAATGAAGTATATGAAAAAAAAATTATTGAAAATAATACTTTTTTCAGGCCGTCTATAGGTGTATGTAACGCTTTAAGTTGAAGTCCGTTTTCAAATAATTTTTTCTCCTACAAACGAGTCGGTACAAGACTTTTGTTTGGTGGTACAAAATGGTACAAAATGAACGTTCAGGCTCGGTTATCCAGGCAAGTGGTAGGATTCGGTTTGTTGAGTGAAAATTCGCTTTCCAAATAGTTTTTTTTTTTAATAACGCATCTCGAGTCGCTACAAAATCTTTGTCCCATGGTGCAAAACGGCACAAGATTGGTGCAAAATTAGTACAGTCAGTCAGAGTAACTTTGGACTACGTTAGTTGTATTTTTTCAAATATATATTATAAAGTACGCGTCTAACTAGTTTAACTTTATAGTTGGTAATAATGACAAACACTGCATTATGTTCCTTTTTCAAAGAATAGTATGTGTTTTCTTTCTTGTTAATATATATTTTGTTTAATAAAGGTGGACCAAAGTTACCCTCTCGACTCTGGTAACATTAGCCCACATCTCAAAAATCAGGTAAGTTTGGTGTGCTTTTGATGCATTGATCAAGGAGGAAACTTTGGCTCACTTTTAAACGTTCAAGTATTAATATAGTAAATGAACAAAAAAAAATACTCTGCCAAAAGAGCGTAACGATTTAGGGCACAGTGCTACTAAAAGATTTTTAAATAAGAAGAGAAAATGCCGTTTGTTTCGTATAAAGTAATGGAGACATCAAAAATCGATTTTTTATTATTGGGTCAATGGTACCTGGATGGGCAATGTTACCCCGACTGACTGTAGCTGAAGCACCTACTAGCGAACTACACCTTAGCGCGCGCTTTCCATCGTTCGCTCCTTCCAAAAATGAGCGAGACGACGTACGCGCGAAACGAAACAAGGCAGGTTGATCAGGCCGCGCGATCCTCTCCCGTGAACGATCCGTACGAGGGCCCTCCCATAAAGGCGGCTTCGCGGAGAGGTATAAAGGAACGAGATTGCATTTACGATCGCAAGCCGCGGCGGAGAGGACCGAGTGGACCGAGAGAAACGAGATGCCTCCGCGAGACACTCCCGCTCGCAACTTAGTTCGACCGCTGGCCCCGCGACTTTTTTTCTCGCTGACGGACGGACGGGGGCTTCGGCCCTGTCCTCTCCGGGAGATTTATGCTACCGACATTGAAACTAAATTACGCCATAAATTAACCTTAAATTCGTACTTTCGTTGCTCCTTTTCGTAATTAAACGTCAGCGAACAATGAAACATTTGTTTGGTCCTCGGTGACAGCGGCGGATCGCCCCGCGCCCTCTGCCCCCCTCGCGCTTCCCAACAGACCGAGCGATCCGGCTGATTGACGTTTTCGGTACGGAAATCGATCTTCCTCCATGCCGGAGATTCCAACGAAAACCCGCCCGCGTTTTGTTCCCGATGAGGGATCGCGCGCCCACCCGCAAGTCGCGCTCCTCTTTCCCACGCTCGGTTCGGCTGCGCGACCGCCGCGCCATACAGTGATGCAACGAGTGATAAGGCCGGAGTCGAAGCCTGGAGCGTCGAAGCGCGCGGCTGAGACGTTCGTTCGAAACCGGTTGCCCTCGGAAAATGTCGCGTTCGGTGAAGTACAATAATTACAGGGATTATACGAATGGGTGGAACAAAGGATCATCCTTTAAGGAGCCTAGCTGTTGGGAAAGGGCTGTTCGCGTTGTTCGTGCGAAGCTGCACGAGTTTCACCTGTTGATGTTATCGGGTCTGCCGAGGGGTCAAGTGCCACGGGCGCGAATCGAGACGCCGCGCGATTTATGACAATGTCGATGATGTACCGTTGGTTTTGTGCGAGCCGTATCGTAAATAAAGGTGCGAAAGTCCGAGGGATGATGTGCGCGCCTCATTGCGTGCAGGTTTATTACACACCTTCGGGATGCTCGATATATCTCCGCGCGTGGGGCAATTTTTTCCCCCTTTCCCAATCCGACCCACTGCGGCGGCAACCGGTCGCCTAATTTGTCAAGTGGCTTTTTCGAGTACCAACGGCGAACATCGGGATATCGAAGTCATTTGTTTCGCGTATCGGTGTACTTACATTAAAAGGAATCGCGTAATTCATGATTGTACATAAGAAAACTGATACCCACGTAGGTGCAGAGAAGCGAGGAATGATATTATGTTAGATTGTGTTAATGCTGCTTGAAAATGAGTCGTTTGATTTGTCAACGGGAAATAGGATTGATTTGATTGATTGATTGATTGATAAGGCGTTTATTATTCAAAGTTGAATAAATATAGTGTCCTGAGAATCAGGAAACATCGAACAAGCACACACAAATAAGGTACAAAATGCACAAACTTAAGACTAAAGTACAATTTAGGGAAATAGATAGATAGAGAGATACCTAAATAAGGATTTCTTATTTATAATAAATAATGAATATTTTTGACTAATATATTATTTAACAGGAATAAATAATTATAAGAAATAATGAATATTTATGACTAATTCATTATTTAATAGGATATAAAGTATCTATCATACACTATAAGGGAAAAATGTAATAAATTTGACTAAATCGGTGGTTACGGCTGGGGGAATGCAGATCAAGTTGCTTGGACTAATATGAACTATATAGCCTCTTTCCTTTAAATAGCCGTTAATCGTTATAGCCAAATTTATTAGTCGGAGAAACTAATTCTGTATTCCCCCACTCGTAAACGCAGATTTTAAAAAAAAAATTGAATATATCATTTTTTCTCACAGTATAGAATTGATAAGAATTGACGTAAGGTACTCGAAAGTCTTCGTTATACAAAATTGTAAATATAAAGGCCATTGCGAGTTTCGTGAATTCTCGGACAACTTGTGTCGCGTATTTTTTAAAATGCATTTATTTTATATCTGAATATTACTTTCAAATATTACGTAGATTCTTTTCATCTTTATATAATCATTGACATTTTACGTACAATAGTAAATTGTATGATTTCATTTGGTATGTATATACGTACGCGCACGTTGGTATGGGTACGTTGATATTTCGATGTTTACTATTCGACATATAATCACATTGAATAATTTATTCATCTTTATTGGGTACCACCTAATGAACCTCCGAGATAGACACATGTACATAAATTGTACAGCAATTTTAGATAGTAGTAGCTCATCAAATGCATCAAAAGGTTATGCCCTTTATGCGTCATCATTAAGCACAACCATAACATTAAATGACTTCAAAATAATACAAATAAAGCGCCAGACATATATTCCGCATAAGCACTATTTTTCAGAAATATATTGCTACAGTAAATACAGCGATTCATTTGAATTACATTTTAATACAAATTTAACAATTTATTCGTTCTTTTTTTTAAATTGATACGGCAAAACAAACGTAAATGTTATTGTGGTTTGTATGAACGACGTGACGATCATACAAGTCTATCTGGGCTTAAGAATTTTCGTACGTACCTATATGACTTGAGAATTGCCTTATTTTGAATGAGGGACCACTTGGAAAAATAAGGCCACTGATAAACCAAATAAATTCAGACAATATATATATATTATATATATATATATTCAAGGCCTACTGAGAAGTAGTCACATCAAAGTTAAATCCTTCAAACATTAAGTCGAATCGACAAGGAGCCGTTAATCGTGTCCCATTCTTCTTCACTTATTCATAAGCCATTGTCGCAGAACATTCCCCGATTTCACTCGAAGTTCACTGCAGAGATATTACCGTGCAAAATAAGACGTCATCTCGCGTCGACAACATCTTGGCCACTGCTCCGACTTATCTATGTCGCAAAGTAAGACGCAATCAATATTTATGATGGTGACTAATTTCCATCGTATTCTTATGTGGGTACACGTAGATACGCGCGGGGAGTCACTGAACGCACGTATCCGATAAACGCAAAGTGTAGTGGAGAATGTACGTTTCGCGCGTGTAAAAGTAGTGACAATAAGATGTAGGACTGGGAGAGAAAAATGAATGTGCGGATCTATGTAAATACCGTTTCTTACTTTCAGTTAAATACGTGTCTGTGGAAATCGCAGATGTCGTGTATTGAATTTTGAACGTATTTACTTCATGTTTCAGAGAGACTTGCATATTATATTTCATGCACCGCTTTTATGCTTAACGAATTGGTTTTTTTAAACTATTATATATTTGATCAATATGGGTTTTTAATTGATATACGTTTAAAACACGCGTATGAAACATTGGACTCTGCGTCACTAGATTGTTTAATAAACATGTTCGCTAGATTTGCAATAAATGTACCTTGTACAATTCATAATTTATATATTTAATTATTTCGTGTTTATTGGGTTGATGCAGTGTTGAAAGGTGATAAGAATATACCTACTGAAGAAACATTTTATTATCAAAAAAAAGGGAAAAACAGGCAACAAATTATTCATCGTACAGTCATTTGAATTTTTAGAAAAAATACTCTAAAAATGTGCCAGAATTACTATAATTATGCTTTCTTTTTTGTCTGTAAAATGTACTATTCCATATGCAAGACTTTTTTATAGTATAATATGGGTATAGTATTTATTTCTCACATGGCTGGCTTTCGTCTTTTATATTTTCATCCCTCATTTTCCCTTTATCAACTAAACATTTCTATACATTCCTGTACTAGTGCCACACTTTCTTTCTCTTCCAAACCCAGCTTTCGATCCTCATCTCTTACTCCTCGCTCCATGCCCTCCATCTGCCCTTGACCCTCGTTTACTGGAATCCTCGCCTGCTCTCCTAAGCAGGACTTTTCTATTTATAGGATCGGAATTTGTAGAAATGTGTATGGTTCATTTGTGTATGTGCAGAATAAATATGATCGCGTAGAGAATTTGAGTGTGCAAATTGTAGAGCGCATAAGTTCGAGATTTATATAAAATCAAAATCAATCAAATTCATACATCGAATTTAGACTGGAATTAACAAAAAAAATACGTTGGTATAACATAAGATATAATGCAAAATATTATTAATAAATAAAATCAACAAAACATGACCATCAGGTACAAACATCATACATAATATACATAAACGTAACAAGCTTAAAATGAATTCCTAACAAACGTTATTTTATTTGAAATATAACTTTCGTATATAATATAATACAATATGTATCATATATATAATATATCCATGCATTTCTGCATACATTATATGCTAAATACATATGTATGCACATATCGTATTGTACATACACATAACATGTACAGAGAATTAAAGGCTATAGAGGCAGAAGAAGATGGACTTCTATCGCATAGAAAAGGAGAGAATAAATGAATAAAATAATAGAGTCGATTATAGTTTGAAGAAAAATATAGTATAGCTACTGAAGGTACGTATATTTATGAAGTACCCCTACATACATATCTTTTCAAAGACGTTTCAAACGTCTCTGTTATACTACTACTGAAGTTTACGATCGACGACAATACAGAAAGTAATAATAGCCATCGTTGACACCCGCCAATACCCTGCATACAAGTATACCTCCACATATCTGGCATACTTTTCTCTGGCGAACGTTCCATGCGAGTACCAATGCATTTCAAATGAACCATCTGTGCGGTTAGTTTATACACGCACTTTCAAGCTCAGCTACCTACAGGAAAAGACCATCAAAAAGGCGTCTGAAAAAGGTACAACGACGTTGATCTACCGACGTCGTCACCTCGTGTTCCTTGACCTAGAAAAATTCCATACACAAACGGTGCTTCCATCCGACGACTTTTTCAAACGAGTCAAACTAGCCGACAACGTTAAGGCGCTAAGGGACTTTCTGGTCTCTCTATTTCCTGTTTCCTCGCATCTTAGGACTACTGAGACTTGGCCGGGGTAAAAGCCTGATTATGGAACAGGTGTCTAATTATAGAAGAGTAAAGTAGGTACATGTGTGTATATACGGAAGAAAGGGGCGAGGTTTCTTTCTGTCCGTGAAACTGCATACGTACGAGTATGTCAGTTTTATTGTAATTATAATTTGAGCATACATTACCGAGACGATGTCACATAAATCTCGTTGCAAAGCAGGATCATCGTATCCCATAGTCGACAAAAATTGTAGCTTTTTATGATTAGTAATTAAAATAAAAATGACGTTTCGAAAAAATTACCGCCAACTATTAAATTGGAGATCCCATGTAGATGATGTATTTTATAACATACAATTATAGAAATAGATGGAAGAGCTATTTGTACACCTGCTCCAATTATATTTTTGAAAGAGCTTGTTCTGTAAACGGACATTTACTCTAATACAGCCCCATAAGAGCACCGCCTCGCACATCAGTGAAAACCATGGCATCAGAGAAGTACTAATATAGACCGAAATGCGTTTATGCGAACTTAATACAAAGAACGTACACATCAAATATATATATATATTATAAAAAAGTTGCGATAAATTTGATTTGTTAGTACATCTACTACGCGATATGTTTGGTAACTGGTTTACGTAAGGACTAGTGTTAATAAAGTATATTCACGTATATTTCTTCATTTTTGCCTTTGCCTCTTTATCAAAGAAGACGAAACACGCCGGAGCAAACAGAACATCACACAAACCGGAATATCGATCACACTTGCGACGTAGCTTACGTCAAGAATAATAAATAACATCTACTTCGCCTCGCATGCTTCCCTCGATGCGAGAACTATACGTAACTATACCTCGTCATCATGCTGGGAATGATATCGACGTCAGTTGAATCGACTAATTAGCAATTACGACGCATTTCGACGCAAACCAATAACAAAACTCTATCGATTAAGACAATCGTCGCGAAATCTTTCCCATTCGGGTCAAACTCGCGGCTTCACACGGCACGAATGACCCAACTAAAGTCAAATTCAACGAGTAAAACTACTCATTTCCTACTTCCATACTCTACTCATGTTACGATCCAAGCACACTTCATGGGGATCGTCAAGCTTCGCAAAAGATCCCTTCGTTGCTCGACCGATACTGGCACATTGCACGTTTAAGCGTCCTCCTAGAATAGGATCTCAGATAAACACACCTATACTTTAAGATTCGATTCGGCCGCTCGAAAAGGCTGTACGCGATCGGTCGTCTTTCGTCGACACTCTCGTCCGGAGCGCGTCCAAGAGAGACGAGAAGCAGCCTCTCAAACCTCTCGACAACAATTCTTCGCTTAATTGTTGATCTCTATAGTCGTTACCGAGTTGGACGGACGCTCCTCCTCTGTGGCGGGAGGCGGCGGCACGGTGAAGGCGCTGAAGCCGCTCTCGACGAGGCTCAGAAGGCTGCTACGCTCCGTCGTCCTCGTCTCCTCCGGTTGCGCCTCGACCCTCCTCTTCGGCAGGGACTTCTCGGGGTCCGAGCTTCTCGTGTTCTCGATGATCAGCCGCTCCAATTCGGACAGCTCGGTGGTGCTCTCCAGGATCTCGTTGTTCTCCACGGGCACGCCGTGCTTGTTCACGGACGGCTTGTACGTCTTGACCTTCGAGTGACCTTGGATGATGAGATACATCGGTCCGCGAATCGGCTTGGCCGGTTGCTTGTAGTGCGAGAAGATGGGATCCGTGGTGAGACTGGAGGCCGTGGTGGTCGTCGCGACGCTCGTTGTGGACGGGGCTGGTGTGGTGCTCGACTGAGGCGTGGAAGGTGGCTCGGTCGTTCGCCTCGTTTCGTTGTTCAGTATCGACGCCAGGGGCGATCGGTTCGTTATGTAATCGGTGACGCTCTCGAGATCGGCCATCGGCGTCTCCGGCGGAGAGACGGTGGTCTGCAAGGTTGGCAGGAAGGGTCTCATGTGGCCGTTGGACACCTCTGACGCGGGGCTCTGCGGAATTCGCGTGGCCTGCAGGGGGGGCGTGGAAGTCAGAGGCGGAGAGGCGTGCGACGGTGCCTCGGTGAACATAATCGGAGATTGCATCGGCCAGTGTTGCTGTGGACGATGACCCTGATTCGCGTTCACGTGTGGTCCCATCATCATCATCATCATCATCGCGTTCTTCGGAGGCTGGACGTTCGCGTGGCCCGGCTGCATGTGGGTCATGGGAGCGAGAGGGGGAGGCGGTGGCGGAGGAGGATGAGCATGGCTCATGATCATCGGCGGCCTGTAGCCCGTGTGCGAATGCCCATTGGGCAGGTACTGCGTCATCACATGGTGCTGAACGGTGGGAGCTTCGAAGAGCGAATGTAGATGCGGTGGCGAGGGAGGACGCTGCGAGGGAGGATGCATCGAAAGAGGATGCGCCGAGTTCGGCGGTGTCATCCCGAAGGGCGGTCGAGTCTCCTCGAAACGCATGGGTGACAGGTTGCGCGGGGGAATGGAATTAGGGACTTGGACGGAGCTCTGTTGGCTCTCGGACATCATCGCGTTTGATGGGAGGGACAACGAGGCCGGCGAGGACGATGCGTCCCCGGTGACATTAGAAGGGAATTGTGATGGCGCTTGATCATCCCACGTAGTGTTCATCCTGTCGACGTAGTTGGTCGGCATGACTACCGCTATTGGTGTTTTGAGTTTTTCATCTTCCGCCGTGGAATCTGCCGCTGATGAAGTATTCGCCATGACTATATGCATTTTCGCGTCCGAATCGACGTTGACATCGACGTCAACGGCTGTTGAAGTCGGTCCTGCCGGCGGAGAAGCCTCTTTCTGCCCTATAACTACCTCCTCGTTCTCATTGCTCTCGCCGTCGACGATGATGTTGGCGTTCTGCCCGATGACGACTTCGTGACTGGACGAGGCAGCCGCTTGATGATCACCCGTCTCGTAGTGATCCCGCACATTCGCGGGTGTCTGCCATGTCACTTGGTTACTCTCGGACAGGGCGGGTCCGTTATTGGCCAGCCAACCACCCGAAATAGTCTGCGACGACTGGTAGATCAGGTTCGACTTCTCGAAGCTGATCGAGGGTACCGTGGTACCCTCAAATCTCTGGTTGATCGTACGAGCCGGTGGTGTGTAGACACTCTTGATGGTCTCTATCTGCGAGACGACGTTCTTCGACGGCGCCTGAGATGGTTTCGAGGAAACCTGAGGCTGCAGCAGCGGTGGCGGCGGATGGGGTTGCGAATAGGCGTTCTTCGCCGGCGCGTTGTAGGTCTGTTGAGGCTGTGGCTGCATCACGGGTCCCTCCTCAGTTTGAGTGTTGAATTGGTGCATTTGCTCGGGGAAGCTGACCTTGTCCTTCTGAATGACGTTGTACTTGGACTGCTGTTGGTTCTCCACGGGTTTTTGCATAATCGGAGGTGGCCTCATCATCGTGTAGGGCTTCGGCTTCTGGTTGTAAAAGGGACTGGGGTAATAACTGGCCGGAACATTCTGAATCCTATTCTGATTTCGATAATCCACTACCCCGCCGTTCCGGAAGTTCGTCGTGCGAATGAGTTTGGGTGGTTCGGCACCGGAACTTCCCGTGAAATCATTCCTGTGGAGGCTTGGTTCATTCCTGTACTGCTCCTGGTTCCTGTTGAACTTTGGTCCATCGACAAACTTGAGGAATTGCTCGGGGATCTTTGGACTGGTCTTCTTTGCGGTCACTCCGAGGACTAGGATGTCCCTCTTGGTCGAAGGCTCGGTCGTGTGAGAGTCGAGCCAATACTGGACGCGGTCCAGAACTGGCGGGACGTAATCGAAAGTGGGGTCGTTCTTCAGGGGATCCCCCCGGCCGAGAGGCGTCCACTCGTCATAATCCACGCGAGGAGAGAAGAGGCGCGACCTGCTCTCGCTCGCGCCTGCGAACAGAAGTAAGGAGAGAGGATAGATTACGGGATACGAGTATAAGCGGAACGATGCAGGGCTCTCGCTTTCTGATACATTGGTTGATAAAGAAATGGTTACATTTTGTACAGTCGTTGCTTCTGTCAAAACATTCTCGACTCTCCTCAATTGCTAGATATACATATCGGGTGTTCATGGCTTTACTCCGAGACAGGGCGTGGTCTCTGCCGAACGCGCGAACTAGTAGCAAGTCCGGTGAATTCCCCTGCCTACTCCCCATACTACTGGATGGTTTGCTAACTGGTATGGTAGGGAATAAGTAGGGAGACTCTTAGCTAACCGGTTATTATTAGTTCGTGCGTCTGACAGTTCACGCCCAGGATGCAGAAAGTAAATGGAACAAGAACAATATTACATCTATCCGCATAACTATAAATGTTCGCGTATAGAAGACTAATAAGTTAATAATTACACCGAAAGGACAGTTTATTAATAGTTAATAAATATAACTTCAAATACGGCGAAATAAATATCTCATTAAGACAAGAAAATATATCTCAATTATATTAAAATGTTTATTTCATTCAAACGGTTGCCTCAATGAACTTAATTGAACCAAATAAATATTGTAATAGTTAACGAATATTCATTTGGTCCAATAAAATGTTTTTTTCACCATATTCAAATAAACATTTATTAACTACAAATAAACTGTTTTCTCGGTGTAATTCGAATCGATACGAAACGAAATGAGCTGAGGCACGTCCTTTCTTGAATCGCAACATCTCTGATTTTTTCAGTGTTCTTTCAATGTTCGTCAACTCTTCAATTCTCTTCTGAGAAGTTTTAGAAATTAGATATCGCTGTAGGTAGAAAATAAAATTGAAAAACATATTTTCAACATAGCCATTCACAGTAAATTATTTAAAAGTTATGTGAAATTAAGTAGCGGAAAGTCTTATGTACTGAAATAGTGGATAACTAACTTTCATTGCATCTTAATTTTTTCCCAAATACAATTTTTTACATCCAATCTTCGAAATTCCAGTTCATCCGCGTAACATATTTGACAATCAAAGCTCTCGCTTTTGCAAAGTTCTCCTTCGGTGCAACGCCTCACTTTTTCAGAGAAAGGCGGATGAAAGCCTGACTTTAACTATGTAAATATACTGCAGATAAGTGCAGCGTTAAACAGATGCGCGAGATTTTCTTCTGCACTGGAGAAACAGTGTACCTGCACACGTTTCTATTTCTGTACCTACCGACTCATTATATTCCTCGAGCGCACTCCGGATGTGACTGTTGGAGAGACGCGAGCGACGTCTCGCGCGTGCATCCTACCGTATGCAATACATTAATGCAGCAAGCTAAATAGCGGTCGAGTCGATGGTTGCAATTAACGGGTGAAGAAACATACTTCTGCTCGTACCAGCGCTAAGAGAGATAACGTATTCCGCTCATCTCCAGATGCGAATGCCATTTCTTCCAATTGCCCTAATTCCTTCGAGTCTCCTGTATCAATACTGTTTGCAATAAACTAAGGAAAAGCATTGGATACTGGCCAATTGAAACGCGCGATTGGAAGAAGATTAATTAATTTCGACATTAAAACCTGAGCTTTTAAGACTTACATCAGTGTAAAATGTCGAATTACAATTTTTTAATTCTTTTGAGAAAAGAAGAAGCCACTCCCAATGAAAAATTAATTCAAAATCGAAACTATAGTTAAATTTATATATATATATATATAAATGAAATATTAAATCAATTTAATAATACTTCCTAATAACCGTAAAAGAATTTCCCGGATGTTTCTTTTCCTTTACAGATAATGAGATATTTCTCACGTCAAAAAATTAACTAAATGTTTAAATTCATCATTTCTCGAGATAACTGAACAAAATTTAAGAAATGACGAATCTACGATACTTCTGGTAATTTTGCTGCATATTTCCTATTAACTTTTTTTTTTCCAACAATACAATCGTCATATATTTTTATCGAACATAGGGTTAAGTCGAATAAAGACTTAAAAGCTTTCAGCACATTCTTAAATTTCCAACAAAAATTTCCAACTGTATTAAATCTAAAATTAGACCGCGTATGCATATCCACATCGGAAGCCAGAATACTTTCGTCACGCCGATCAGAGAACGTTGACAAATTCGCCAGGCCACATTCGAAAGGCACGGGACACCAAAATCTCTTTAACCTTCCCGAGAGGTCTCTCCTGTGCCAGGAGAAAAACACACGTCTCTCTCTTCTACGCGCTACGGAGGAAGGTAGCCGCGCCGGAACGTCGTCGATGACTAATTCGTTCCCGCGCGCTACGAACGCCCAGTGCCCCTCAGGTGTATTCCTACATTACCGTGTCGTGTCACCTAGACGCGGCCGATTCGAACTTTCCCAGGGGACACGAATGGATATACCTACGTAAGAGAGTAAAGATGCATACTGGCGTAGAGGCGCCAGCCGCTCGAATACATCGAGCCCCGAGTTGCATAAATACATATGTCAAATACCACACCGGCCGACGCACGCGTGCCTGAAACGAATGTGTGTCCATTCTGCTCTCTCTTTACATAATGCATGCAGCCGTTCCCGCGCATAGACGTGGACGTGCATACGGGTGGCTGTACATATGGGTTAGCGTAGGTATACAACGCGCGCACGTGTGGATGCACATATGTAAATATATATTCGTATATCTGTACGGAGTGTTCGGGTAAAGGTATACGAGAGTGCTCGCGACTATTTTTAATGCCGCTGCCGTTTCATCCGTCCTCGGTTAAGCAAAGACTCATTAAGGTTAAGAGCTCGTGCTACCGGGATCCAACGCGAGATCTGGAGTATAGCCGCTGTGGTCGCAGGATTATTCTGGGAGAGGATGTTCCAGGCGGCAGAGTTTTATATGTTTTGTATATAGTCCGCGTGTATGGATTTGGTCCTGTATGGATTATAATATATAATTTCTATATTAACTGTGTACGGACAAAATGTATGGATTATACGAAAATTTAAAAACCCATATAGGAAGGAGTCGCCGAGTTTGGACCACTTGAGGTATTTTTCAGTAAATTTATTTATCGAGAATGGAATGTTAGAAAAATAACATTCCATTTTCGATATTTACTGAAAAATACCTCAAGTAGTTGAAATTCGGCGACTCTTCTCCACGTAATTCATGTAGGACCAAATCTATAAATGTATGTACTATATGCAATATCGATATCGATATCGATATCGATTATCAACTAACCAATGGGGATAGGTGACCACGACTTTCGATTATATCGTGCTGGATTTTATTAGATAGGAATCTGACCTAATAGAGCTACACGATACGTATAAGTAATAACTTCATTTTTATTACACTCTTGTTAAACAGTTGCCTAAATTTGGTTCTGAATAATCGATTCAATTAAATCTACCCTTTACTTGTCTTTTTGCAATGAAAGCATTGCAAATGTGGGTAGGTACTGCTGCTGTCAATTCGTATAACGTGGGGCGTACCTACTGCGAATACTGATCGCAATTGAATTCGTCGCGACTGTTTTCTAGTCCAGACTTTTTCGTCGGGTCGAAGCGAATAGTTGTATCGATGTCACAGACGTGAGGAACATACGCGAGTGAAGGTGGATTCCATCCGCGGAAACCCGATACTATTCTTAAAATTCCGTAGTGAGATATTAATTTTGTCTATAAATATGAGTACCCGATGTATGTAAGTATTTAAATTTGCAGGTGTGACTGGATAATCTAACATTTGCCGAATTTCATTTCGAAGGTTAACTGAATTATCTAGGTTCATGGGTTAATCGTTATCCCGGTTTATTTGGATATTTTTAGAGGAGAAGACAAAATTAACGCCGTATTGTATAGGTATAGCTATTGAAAGAGAAAATTAGCATTTCAACTCTAGCGTCATCATGCATAAAAGAAATCGTCAGAAAAAGTCTCCATTTATCATGACTGTAGAATTGTAAACTGAGCGTGAAGAAATTGAAAGTTAAAGAACGTGCCGACACAAATACTGCTGTTTATTGATAATTTCGTAAAGTTTGATATATTTTTTATTGCATTGATTTTAGTCAAAAAATCGTGTTTTGTAGGAGAGCGAAAAGTAGAAATGACAAAAAGAGGCGCAGCCGTATCATTTAGGACGTTGCATGCATTCAGTTCCGTGCGGGTCGAGCGCAACTGCTACTGTCTGACGAGAAACGTCGTAACTACTGTACGCCACGTCCGAACTGCCTTGTTCTGTAACTCCTTCAATGATGCGAAAAGTTTTCAAAGCAATTCGCGACCATTTCAACGAAACATTCGGAAAATTAAAAGCACCAGTTTCAATATTTTTTTTATATTTAAGTATGTACAAAATGTAGATGTAATATCTAGGCAAACTATTAATTCTTCTCGTCTGTGAAAAAATTCTTAATTAATTATTTTAATATTAAACGAGCTTTGGATTGTTTTTAAATGCTCACGTATTTTAAATTATTCTTAAGCTTGCTTATATAATTAAAGTTAACGCAATTTGATTAATTGAAGCTAAAGAGCCTTTCAATTAAAAAACTTAAAGGGTTAGCCTATGTACAAGTGATTTTTTCTATGTATTCTTGTGAAAATTAAAGCAAATGAGTTACCTTATCCGCAAATACGAAATTTATTAAATTGCCAACAAAATCAAACAAGAATCAACAAGAAATACTAAATTTATCCTTGTGAAAAATATGTATAACATAATCACAAAATTAATCTTTATTGCATTTATCCTGCACCTCTATCATTAATTATTACATGGCTCCTTGACATTGATCAATGCGGTCGTTGTGCATTCACGTATATAACGTGTAAATGAATACACACAGAGCTCGCGCTCGAGTTCTTGAATCGGCCAGCCGAGAGGGAACTGCAGTTTGTCGATTCCATTTCGCCGCAATCTCTCGTCCCTCATTTTCGAGGATATAATCATACCGCCGACGCGCGTTTTATAATAAAGTTAATCGCGAGAGGAAGGGACTGAATGACGACGGTTGACCGCTCGACGATCAGATTCGCATCGCGAACGCGGTGGATGGAGGGGAGTACGAAGAAAAGATATCCATCTTTATTAAACGTTAATTAAAAAACTAACGAGAGAATGAGAAAGTATACCTGCACGTTTCTTGCATAAATAAATACGTCTATGAATTGGAATGTAAATGTCGTTCAGGTACCTACAGGGAGTCACGGTCATTTTTCAATCGCTGATTATCATAATCGAATGTTTATTATCTAAATTGTATGTACAATTTTCCGCGGACTTTTCCAAAAATAGTCGTGAAACTTGTCACCGAAAGTAATTAGGAATTTCGCAGACTATACAAGAAGAGAAAATTTCAAAATGTGAAGTATAATTTTTCGGAAAACGTATTACGAAAAGTATTAGGGAAAGTTTCAAAAAAATGAAAACATTTTTTTGAAATATCAAGAAAGGTAGGTATATAAGGAAAAATTTCAAAAAGTACGGTATTTTTTTCGAAATCATAGGAAACTACAATATTTGAGAAAGCGTTGGGCGTTTTTGTTAACACTAGGTACACAGACTGTAATTGCGCATAAAGTTTTATACGCTGTTATAAAATCATGCAATTACTATTTTCGTTCATCCTACATTCCTAGCGTAGACCTATAAAAAAAACCTAACCATTATTGTGTTTTAACTCGCATAGTTTAAAAATTTGTCCCGACATGCCTCGTGCACCAACCGATATAGTCAGTCTCAAGCGAGTATCGTGCAGGTAACGAAAAAACTTCCCGATATTGCCGTCAAATGATGACACGTCGATCAAAAGTCAGGCACATCACGCGAGCCCAAAAATGCCGAATATTTGCAAGTTAAATTGGCGCGAGAAGTTACTTCGCCCACGCCAAATTGAATAATTTCGCTCCTCTACACGTGTAGTCGGACGCTCGCGTAGGCGTGACCGGGGGCAATAATGTTGTCCGATGTTCCGCCTGTCCCGTCGAGCGCTTCGCCTCGTCTTTGACGGCGTTAGCACGCCACCTCCCTATTGTGCGCGGCATGTGTATGCTCGCGCGTAACGCGTAGCGCGTGTGAGTCGGGACCGAGCGCGAGCGCTCTTTAGCGCCGCGAACAGTGTATTGACCCACTGACCTGCCACCGATACTGTCGAACACGCGCGACACGCGACGAATACGCGCGCGACACGTTTCCCGATCCGAGAGAGGGTCTTCCGAAATCTCGACCGGCGGTAATACTGTTTTTTAATTCATTCAACGGGGATTCAAGATACCATTCGTACGTGTACAGATAGTTTCCGGGTGGTAACGCTGATGGCTAAAGTGCAAAACCGCGTATCTGAAGGAACGTCATTTTTCAGCAGAGATACTTTTCTAGATGGTGGTGCGCCCCAAAGTCTGTAAAATAGCCCCCTGTGTGTGCTATGGCGATGACCTCTTCGTTTGATAAAAATTTCTTCCCACACAGCCAGCCATTTGTTCACGTCTGGGAAAAGAAAGAAGTCGCAAAAAGCCAAATCCGGTGAATAAGTTTGGATGCGGCAGCAATTTGAACTTCAAATCGACCAATTTCGCTGTTGCGACGGCAGATGAATGGGCAGATGCATTGCCGTGGGGTGGGACAGAACTTTTTTTTTCGCCATATAGGGGCGTATACAGATCTTCGCGATCGCACCACCATCTACTATAATTAAAGTATCGGACTTTCCACTCTACCCTCATATGACAGGCGCGTTTTAAAGTTAGCCCTTAATCCGTTAAACAGGCCTGTAAGGCTCGTATATTGATGTCGCAAGTAACATATAATAGTCCACTCACCGGCGTTATTGTCATCAGAAGCGCTTTGGCAGGAGACGGAGTGACAGAGCAGCGCCACCCAAATCGCCCATCCTGGCAGATTCCTCATCGTCGGCATTCTCTGTAACGACAGAAATAGAAAAAGACTGCATTAAAACCCAAAAATAACTCATCGCTAACTCTAGAAATTATTGCGATTTATCGCCAGCTTTTTGCAACCTCGCTCGTCCCGATCGTGCGAATTTTGCCGGTTCGCCGATGTACCCGATAATTATAGTAGAGCGTTATTGCCGCGCCGCGGCAAAATCGCTCCATGGCGCGAGCGAGCTCTACTTTTTTTCCCTGCGATCGAGCGTATAGAAACAATTATAATTGCTCGCGATTCGCCGGGTTCCGAGGCTCGGTGGGTTCCAGGTCGGGACCCCCCGATGAATGTTGAACATCGCTAATTCGCGTAACCGATAATTAACGTTTTAATTGGGAGGACGCGCAGGGGTTACGTTATCGACCGATACCAATCTCGGCCTTGTTTTAACACACAAGTAGGTATATATGTAGCTATAAGCAGCGATCGAGTATATTTTCGGCATTCGATAGATATTATCAGTGGCGAATTAATGGAGCGATACTATATATGGGGTTTGATATTGCGGTAGGAAAAAACCAGGAATGCTTTTCTTTGTATTGTTTTTTTAATATTCAAGAGCGGATTGTTTAATATGTGTATAAATGTATAGAGTTTTTTTTAGAAAATTGACTATTGGCTCGCGCTAATGGCGTAATTCTAGTAGGAAGAATAATTTAAGGGACTCTGACAAAATTAATGAATAGGAGACACTGAAAAAGAAAAAGTAGTTAAGTTAACCATTATTGTCACAACAATTCGAGTTTAGCAATAAGTACCAGTTCGTTAAGGTTGTCACAAAAATTTTACAATTAATGGAACTAAAGTAGTTGTGACAACTATAATATATTGAACTGATACTAACTACCAAACTCGAATAGTTTTGGTAACCACACATTTTCTTATCAGAACTATTCGAGTTTGGTAATCAGCACCAAATTATTAAAGTTGTCACAACTATCTTTTAATTCGTCATAATTATGACAACTATTTTTATTTATTTAACAGAATCAAAAAATAGTTGTGATTAGCATTAATAACTAGTGCTAAATACCAAATTCTAATAGTATTGACAAAAATGTGGTTACCACAGCCACTTCTTTTCTCTCATGTATTATGTTAATCGGGAGACTCTCTACTTCAAATCCTGATACACTTATAGAATGTAGTCTACTTTTTATTGAGCTGCATTAAATTGAATATGCAAGCTTTAACTTTATTTTTAAATGAATATTACACTATACAAATTTTTAAAAAAACAACGAATGAGTTTTAAGAAATAGACTTCAAACTTTCAATGCCATTTTTTCTGGGTGGAAATGATATTCTTTTACCTACTAATTTTACTCTAAGCATTGAAAGTTATTACGACAGCTTTTAACTTAACTTTGGATAATTCGGTAAAAAGAAGTTACACAGCATTCACACACACATAAATAGAGCAACTTAAAGAAAAAAATATATGTCTTACAGTACTGCGAAGTAAATGTATCTACAATACAATTCTTTTCTCACTCGATGTGTACGTCAATAAATTTGATGAAAAAATGGACAATTCAACGGCCGTCGCTTTATAATCATGTCATTTTAACAATGATCAAGATTTGATAATTCTACAAAAAGTTTTTGAAACAAAAATCTTCATTCTTTATAACGCAGTATGATAATTTTCTACATAGTTTTGGCTATCTGAAATTTACCTATTTTTAAGAGAAATGAAGTGTCCTTTTAATTTTTTTGAGAAATGTATATCGTAGGGCAAATATACACTGAGAGAAATAATTGCTAGCGCCACCAAAATATTACCTTCAATCAAAAATACGATACAATTCCAGGATCAAGCTGTAGTTTTCTTCGTGCGAAAAAATATTTGATAGGCTTGAGAGTAAATGTTTTTTTTTCGCGCAGGAAAAATTTCTTGTCCCAACGAAGGTATTCTTAAATCAGGAATAAATATTCTTCGACCAAGAATTTGTATTCTTAACATTTTTTAAGACCATATGTTCTTGGTTTAAGAAATATTTTTTTGATACTAGCAATTATTTCTCTCAGAGAGAGAGTGTACGAATTGACGCCCCTTTTTTCTCACGGAATATTGGGATTTGAGGTACTATAAGTCAGAATCCCGACAAAGATCGATTTGAAGCAATTTAATATATCATCTCTCCAGGGGAAAGAATGCCTACAAGCTTCTCTCTCTTTTTTCAGAGAGAGAGAGAGAGAGAGAGAGAGAGAGGCCGCTCTGCACGGTGGTCGTGACCAGGCCAGGCGGAGATAGCGGCGAGCTGGAACGCATCGCGAAATTGCGTTCTCACGATCACCCGCGCATCGTTTCTCGCCGTCCCCCGTAGGACTGTTCCTCCCCGTCCCTTTTTTCGTTCATCGCGCTTCCGTGTGATTCGCGATACTCGTGCAGATATCTTCCGACGTACAGTCCTTGACAAAAGTGAATGGACGCGTCATTTGGCATCGACTGGGAGTACAATACATATATTAGAAAACGTGCAGCCGTAGCACGCACATATTAGATCGCATGACGCGAGATCGGCAATATCGAAGTTAGAGGCGGTTACTCGTCAAGAGAACCGCGCGGCTCTCACGTTCATCGAGCAATTACAAGGGAACGTGGAGGGGCTCTCCGACTACCATTATACGATTTACCGATTAACCGTCATTATATGATTTCGACAACTTCGCTGGGTATATGGTACGAACTTCGCGGAAATTCACCGCCGCGAGGCATTCGCGTTATTGCTTGGAACCCGAATGGAGCGTGAAACGCGATCCGGCGATATTCGCGCTCCAAGAATCGTTATTGGCCTCTTGTAGATACAATTTGCCGCGGATAAATTTATTGTATTGTCGATAGTAATTTGTCTACATAAAATGTCTCAATCTCTTCTGAATAGGGTGTGTACTGCTATAATGTCTTTATTATGTCTTTAAGGATTTTTATATTCGAAATATGTATTATAGAACTAGCTTTCCGCGCTTGCGACTTCGTCCGCGTGGATCTCGAAGTAAATAGAAATTTCAATGTAAATTTTCATCTGCTATTTATTTTAACCTCTTAAAGAATTAATTTTCAAACATTTTGAAATACATATTTTCTAATTTCTAACCCAAAGGCTAAATACCAATTTTCACGGACACATAACTACAAAAATGACGAATTTTCATACAAACTTAAATCGTTAATTTTACTACGTTAGGGGAAAAATTTCGTAAAATTCTCTTTTGTGGGTGCTTACGTCACAAAGGAAACTTACTGTCCAAATTTCATGTACCTAATTAGTTTCATGAAATGCAAATGAACAGCAAAATGCGATCCGACGACATCGACACTAGTGTCACACGATTCGCTATTATATTTTACAAATAGAATTGATTACGAATAAATTGTATCGCGCGTCAACGTTAATTTATCTCTACAAATATAAATCTATCCTGAACGAGTCGCATTATTAATATTAATGCAACTTGTGAGAATCCTTATTTTTGTTTTCTCTGACAACTGTACAGCTTATGGTATCATGATCAAGTATATTCGGCCGCGAGGCATTCCCGTTGCTTCGAATGCAAATGAATCGTAAAGAGTGATCCGACGATACACCAGTGGGTCGACGCCGAAGTCACGATCCTCGATTTATTAATTAGCGGCAGCAAGGATGTTGAGCGGACGGAAGGAACTAATTAATAAGAACGGATGGGGATTTGTCGCTGCTCTCGAATCTCTTGTACGTGCGTGCTAACGTTAAATTGAATCGTCCTATCATTAGTCGTCATCGTCGAAAGGCGTCGTCCGACATTCGGACTGCTTTGTAATCTCGCCCGTCAATCTAGACTTCGAATTGTAAGTAACAGTTACATTGAAACGAGAAGACAAATGAGAATGGGTATCGATGACCTGGCTTCACATGAAATGTTTATACTCGCAGTCAATTAAATAACAATGGACGAATGGATATTGATGATTAGAACAGAAGGAGATAGATATTTCATGTATTTTCGCGTTTTAACGGTATTTATGCACCAATATTCACTGAAAACGATGTGAATTGAATGAAGAAATATGTATAGATACTGAAAATTAAAAACAGAACTTATTTTATACGCGAACAAATATTTTCTATAAGGGGACATCTTATATGTACTGGAATCATTCCAGTATAACATATAAGCGTATTTTCAATTATTTATGTTATACTTGAAGGTTTTAACGTCGCCCATCAGATACACTCTTATAAGCTACTGAAGGGTGATCCATTTAGTGCTTTAGGATTTTAAATGAAATTAAACTCTAAAATTTCACCGCTCTCAAAGTGATTTTTTTTTCTTTTGAAATCGCATTTAATTATGTTTTACAAATAATATCGTTTAAATGTGCACCACGACTTTGTCGACAATAGCGTATTCGATTAGTTCAATTTATCATTACGCTTTCACACATTTGGGCCGGTATCTCTCGAATAACATTATTTTCTGATGTTAGTTTTTTAATCATCAACACTTCTTGGGTTGATAGCGCAGACCTTCACACTTCACTCAGAAAGAAGTCACACAGGAAGAAGTCACACAATGTTAAATCACAAGACCTTGCTGGATAATGCACCGGGCCATTTCTTGAAATAACCTTATCACCAAAGTGCTCTTGCAAAACAGCAAGATCTTGTGATTTAACGCCGTGTGACTTCTTCTTGTAGGGATGATGCGTAAGTTTCTTCGCGCGAAATGGAGAGCGTAAATGCCATCTCGCGGCGACTTACGGCGTCAGAGCGTCATAGCCGCGTGCGACGTGAAATATTTTTGAAATTTACCACAAGCGCTTCATGAAATATTGTACTGAAATATTTTTGGAAATATGTCTTGCTGTGCGGAGGGATTTTTCAAATGGCGTTTTCATGTTATATTTAGAATTGAGCTGTCTATTTATTTAATCATACATTATATTTTTAAACAGAATGTAGTTTTCCTACCGGTAGAAACATGAATAATCCCGTGATCGAAGATGAAATGGCTTGCTAAGATGAAGAAAAAGTTAAGAAGATATTTAATAACAGATTGTACAAAAAGGTATTAAAGAAAACATTAAAAATATCCATTCTACATTTCCAATTTTCGAAAGGGTTAAGCAGAATCTCGTGAAAGAAGATAAAATAGCATGTAAAAGTATATGCGTACAGTTAAGAAGATTTTTAATAAAAGATTTAAAGAAGGCATTAAGGAAAACATTAAAAATACCCATTCTACGTTTTCAATTTTCGAAAGGATTTTGCGAAACCTTATGATATACCATGATAATATTAAATGGTGTGCTAACTAAATGCGTACCTACAGTTAAAAAGATTTTTAATAACAGATTTAAAAAAAAAGGTATTAAAGAAAACATTAAAAATGCCCGTTCTACATTTTCAATTATCGAAAGGGTTAGGCAGAACTGTCTGCTATCTTAAATAGGACGTTATTCTAAAACATTTTATACCTTACAATAAAAAAAAAAGTAAGAAGCGTTTGCTAAGAGCCACGAGTATAATATATCCGCACTCTTGTACGTCATCGATACCGATAACTACCACTCTGCATCACCCGTAAGAAGCGAAGCCAATATTTCACTGTCGATACAATCATTATATATTCGTTTCGACTTTCGATCGGTCGGAGAATTTCGCGCGAAAACGCCTCACCACCGATTCTACAAGCTAATCGACGCGACTCTGACGACGTCGACGCGACCACCCTGAAGACGATACTTTCACCACGCGGGGCTCTCCGCTTATCTCGGCGAGGACGACTCGCGCGGCACGCCTGTCAGGGTCGTCCGTCGTCATTGCCATCGTCGTCTTCCCCGTGTGACTACCCAACTTTCTTCGCTCTTAATAATCCGTTAACACGCGCGCTCTAGGTCACACAACCGACGGCTAGGTATTTATTCCCGCCGCAGCGACGTGACGATCACTGCATACTCGCTACCTTTAATTGGAGAGATGTAATCTTTCGAACGCGTAACGTTTCAAACGGCATGATATGTAGTTTCCAAAAATAAAAAAACTTTTTCTTCGCTTTGTGTGGTTTGGTTTTTATTGACATCCCAAATAGTGTCTATCATTTTGCCGCACCCTGTATGTAACTGCACCGTTGTCGGACCACTACCGAGAGCCGAGAGGGGTCGACGCCACCTGCTGTCGGGCCGCCACGGTACTCCCCCCCCCCCCTCTTGTGACGGCTGATGGATGTAGGGGAAGCGATACCGACCGGGTAGTGGTAGCCTAGGTACACGCGGGATCGAGAAGCGGTGTAACGAGACACGTGGTAACGGTAGAGACAACGTTCTCCAGATGAGGCGTTGCTCCGCCGCTCTCCCTTCCCGAGAGCGAGTTCCCAGCGAGGGAACGTCGATCGACGCGGAGGAAGCGAAGCGAGTGGAACCTCGGGTGGTCCCTTTGCTCGAAGCCGCCTTCGAAACTGCAAATCCGACCTTGAAGAAGCTGACGCGGGAAAGGGGTCGGAGTAGCCGGTCGTTCCAAGAAGAAAATCAAGGTCTCTTCTCTCCGCTCGACGCCTCCTTCGACTCCACGAGGCGAGCTGACTCCGATGAAGCATAACCTTGAAGCGTCGCTCGCGAAAATTAAACTTTAGAGAAATAAGCGGAGAAAAGTAGAAAACTAAAAAATTCCTGATCGTATACAAGTATTTGTGACCATTCCAAATCAATCGAGTAGGAAATTACAATAAATATAGTCTTTTTGGATAAATTGCTAAAAAAATATTAATCTGTTCCTCGTATACGTTCGTATAACTTTAATGAGACATCTGCATTCACGTATCGTAGCGTCAATTTTTTTAATCGGCACGCGAAGAAAGTGCCGGGGAGAGGCGGAAGAAGAGGGAAAGCAACGAGCCTCTTCGAAATTCCGAACGCGACCGTCGGAGGTAATCAGTCCAACGATAGGCGTTCAATCCCAATTAGGTATAATCGGAGTGTTCCGGTATGCAAATCCGTTCGTCATAGCGCGGCGATTTCATTGTGAAATTAGACCCCGACCCGCCGTAGTTATAATCGAGTTCGTTTTCTTTGAACACGTTACTACGGATCACTCTAATGAAGATAGCTTATGTACATAAGCGAGAAAGGTGCGCGCCGAGAGAGATTCTCATGAATTTCAATGTTCGCTTCTCTGATATTTTTTTTATTATCGTCCCTCTATAATTTATCTCTCACTCGCTGAAAGAAGAAATTGAATTTTTAGTTTTCATAGCACCAAAGGAACAGCAAATTACTCGAGAAAGAAATGGATCCTATTCCAATTAAAGTGCAAATAAAAACAAGTAGAATAAAATTATAATTTCTACGAGGATTACTGGTTATTTCAAATCAATTTTTGTCTAGTTGGTCATATAACTAATTGATCTAACTAAATACATTTCGTCGGTATCTCATAACGTCCCATTCATATAATTGAGACTCAACTACAATTGTCTTTCTTCGCTGTAAAAGAGATAAAATCGAAACACACACACACACTCCTATGATTCACTCAACGATCTCCGAATTCGATAGCTCCTCTCAACGATCGATCAAATAATACTCTTCTGCTTCCAAAGCGCCCGCAACTGCCGGCTACATTCCTCCACGCAAAATAAACGTAACGCGAGGCGAACCGGATTCGCAGTAGAGGATCCGACGAAAGGAAACGGCTGCGCCCATTGACCGCGGGAGTCACGCGTAGAGAACCGGAGTACCTATCTCGCATACTAGGCTGGTCGCGCACACACACAATGTACATAATTATCGTTTACATCGTTAGAAAGTTATTGCCGGTCTACCACACAGAGAGCCGGTCGTGTTACTGTTAGCTCAAGATCGATAGTATCTCGGAATGTTGAGTATTTCCGACCGACGTAGTTTACATCTACTACCTGTAGTTGTGCTCGACGAGCGATGTAAACGATATGCGTTCGAATTAAAAATCGAGCACTCTCTCGGATTCGGTAAACCGAATAAACATTGTAGAAGAAGAAAAGAGCTTAGAACCGAATGAGGCTGAGGAGTGCAATGAATATGAAATTTCCGGCCTTTTACTCTTTTTTAAGAGTTACGATTGAGATATAGAACTGTTCGAAAAAAAACTGTGCCGTGAAATATCGCGTCGTTAATGCCAAAAGATCGTATATGGCACTTTACACTCTTTTGGCATAGTAAAAGTCGAAAGGGTTTACAAAAAGAAAATTGTTCTCGCAAGTGATAGGAATATGTAAAAATGATCCAAAAATGATAAAATACAAATTTGAGAAATTAAAAGTAAAGGGCATGAAGGATATGATTGATACGCCCTTTTGGCATTAACTTTCTTAAAAATTACGACAACTAATACAATAAGGGCAACCCGATATACATACAAGTAGGTATAAGCCTAAGATCGATTACATTCTTATGGTATTAGTTTTCGTGATTATTAAGAAACTTAATGCCAAAAGGGCACATCGACCATATCTCATGTGCCTTTTTGCTTTTAAGTTTCCTATTATTATTTTTTTCCACATTATTTATTTGTATTTGGATAGATACAAGTGAATACAAAAAATTGTATACGCCTTTTTGGTTTTATAAAGGCACTTCTTGATGCATACGACTTTTTCAATGAATATTCCATTTACTTATTTAAAATGAGGCACTCTAAGGTTACATAGAATAGATAAACGGAGGAAGATAGTTGTCGATGTTAAACCGAACTTCGCCGAAGAGAATATAGATATCTTCTCGCGAAGTCGTAGAATACAAACCACGTTTCTATGGGACTATAAAATTGGAAGCACTCGAAAAACGGAGTCGAATACACGAGACCGAACGAGTCGCACGGTCGAAGGCCCCGAAAAAGGCGCGTTTGGCACGTGAGGACTTGATATAACATCATTCAACAGACGCCTACTAATTTCACGTGTGAAGAAGCAATTATCGAGTCTTCGGCTCCAGCGGGTGTGGTAACCGCCGCTTTCGTACGCTGCCCCTACTTCCAACTTTCAATGGCAAGGAGAGAACGTATACTGGAACAAGATTCTCTGTTCACAACAATCGTTATTATCGAGCGATGGTCGAATAACTGCTTAATAATGTCGTCGCTATCAAACGTTTCGCTGTTCCTACGGAAAATAAAAGTAGGATGATATGGAATAAAAGTGATGGACGTGTTGTACAATTTATTTCAGGAAAAAAAACTGCACGTTTCAAGGGCAATAAGAAAATTCCATCATAAAATAGTTTCAAATTTAGTAAATGATATGTAAGAATGTATTTAAGACGTATTATTCTTAAAAAATTGAAGAGAAGGAAGTTTTATTTTATTTTTATCTTCGTCATTATTTTTAACTGATTTTCTCTATGGGATAAAAAGAAAAGAGTATTGCTAATCGAATATTTGTTCCATTTCCATGAGAATTTTTAAATGAAAAAATATAGAACGAGAAAGTAAAAGTAATATATTTTTCTTTTAACAAATGTAAAAACTTCACCCATAAAAGTAATAAAAATGATATGCCATTTGACCGAACTCGAACAAATACTATTCGAAATAGGATGACTTTCACGAGAAAGTACTTATGTACTTTTTTCAGCAAACTTAGCTTACCTCATATTCAGATTGACCCGATTCGATGACAGTCTGAATCTGACGCACTGACCTACCTAGTTCGGGTCAAGTGGCGAATTCAGAATAAAGTATACATGTTGGTCTAACGTTTTATACTTTATGGTGTGGCAATTCACATAACGACTGATAATATTTTCTACATCGAATCATCCGCTGATCGTAGCCAAGTATCATTGGGACTCGTTATTGGTTTACACGATGGTCCTACATAAAAACGCTTTCTCTCATGTGAAAAGAATGTGGCAGATATTTCTAATAAACATATTTATTTATCTCGAAAATTCTCTCTGTAAAAAAATTAAATAAATTACGCGCGTGCATATGATAAGAATACTACAATTAAATTTCATTATTATTCAATAAAATGTGAAAATCTATACGATTATATATGAATGAAAAAAAAGATCACGCTTACAACGACTTTTGATCATTTTTATTCGTCATAAAAAACTTAATATATGATAAACAAGTGTAATAACGTTATTATATATTATTAGCACTAAATTTCTGGCATTTCAACTTTCTTTTAAGGTAGATACCGCATTCCGTGACGGCATCAAATAACGCGGACGAACGTTATAGGTTTCGTTTGGTGATTCCCGATAGGTCCGTAATAATCCTAATAGGTACGTAAATAATCCTAATGATATTAACTATTGGGTTGTCGGGAAAGTTCGTGCCGCTTGTTAAGAAAAATTCAAATCGAAAATCGGCACGAACTTTCCGGACAACCCAACATAAATTCGAATCGTGTTTTAGTGCTAACTCTCTTTGGATGATGTAGATAAAAAGTGTCATCTTCGCACGCTAAATACCGTGTAGCCGGATGGGCTATAATGTTTCGTAGGAATATAAAACACATCGTCAGGGTGGTCCGGCCTAATCAGAATTTTTAAGTACAATTTCGAGGGATATAAAATTAAAAAATAAAGATAATATGAATTAGGAAAACACGTAGACAGAAAAGTAAGTATAGTAATAGTCACCGACAAAATTTATTAGATGCTAACAGTAAAATACAATTATTGAACGAAAAATCAGATCTATGAAAATCTATTTCGTTCATTTTTCAAAAAGTAAAAATCTTATTTTCTTAATCCTTTAAAAGGCGTCATCGTATATGATTATTGATTGAATGTAAATATAAAGAAATTACGTTTTTTGTGTTTAATTCCAAATTTTTGAGAAACAATAAATTTGTACTCGCGTTCAATTCTTAAAAATGTATTATTTCTCAAAAAAATGTGTAAGTAAACATAAACGAAACGTCATTTCATTATATTGATCTTTAATAAATAATCATATACGGTACGATGCTCTAAGGAGAGAGAGATTAAAGAAATAAGATTTTTACTTTGAAATAACCGAAATAGATTTTTCAAACAGATCTGATTTTTCGTATAATAACTGTATTTTATTGTTTGTATCTAATATATTTGGTCGGTGACTGTTACATTTCTTCAATAAAAAAGATAGAGAAATAAATTTGAAATATTAGATCTTCCGAATCGTATCTGATTATACTCGAATGTGGTAACTCCAAACCAACCAAAAGTGCCCCAGCTTAGGCTACTTTCTCCTATACCAACTATCAACGCTCCAACGTAGCTTCGATCTGGACCAATGTACCCACACATTACCCGTATATTATACACGGTCTCCACACGGAGTTATTTTGTGTCTCCAATGAGAAAGAAAAATGAAAACCAACGAGCGCTAAAAGGCGTATAAGAGTCCATCGACTCGGAATCAAAGGATTATCTAGACGCGTCGGTCATCCGGACGACGACGAAAAAAAAGTCAGCGAGGTAAGACGCGGCGGGCCGTCTGAAAAAAATGGAAAGGACCGCGGACGAAAAGAGAACAGGCGGCAATCTCGGAGAGGCGCGAGGCGGCTGGACCGCGAGACTGCGTGGCCCCGCGGTTTCACTTTATCTCTCGCTGACTACCCGCGCGCAACACTGATTGCGAGCCAGCACACGCAAATATACACGGGCGCGCGTACATTCGCGTTGCGGTGCGGGCGCGACCAAATCTCTGATCTCACCGCATGATCAACGAACACACCCGCGGTGCGAACGCCAGGTAACACCCGTCATCCAACGCTGACGTGGGTATAAATCTCTGCGAGGAGTATACGGTAAATCGGCACGGGGGGTCCGCGGTATTATCTACTTATCTCTCCGACATGCACCCTCCATGCAACTGGTCGTCATGCGAAATCTCATTGTTCGTCTTTCTCTTCGCACACCTTCAAGTGGGGAGCTGAAGATCAACGCGAAAGTACAAGCTCGGGTACTTGACTGATAGATATATTATCATACAATCGCGTGCATCACATATGATCATATCTGTAATTATGTATTTCTTGCAGATTCATTAATGAGCATATACCTACGGCTATATGATTTCATACTTGAGCATGTATGAAAGTACATTTCTCCATATATGACTGTATCTGGGGGGGGGGGGGGGTTCCATGTATGATTATAATATATGACCATATAAAATTATGCATGGAAAGATACATGATCATGTATGAATATTATGTACGAACATATATGAACATATGTAGATAATTTTTTGCCTGGACGTTAATCCTGGAATGCTACACATATTTCATAATGCATAGATAGTACCCTTTCTCTGCAATATCTACAATAAAAAAGATTAGTCAGAGAACCGAATTTTGTAAGCCGAGGGAGGGGGAGGAACGAACTGTCCTGGAGAAATTATGGTTTCACCTAGAAATAAAGCATTATTACAGGCATGACAGTAAAGCACTGTCCCACGAGGCAATCGTGCCATTGGTCAATGAGAATCGATGCTCCTCCCATTTCGAAACTCATAGCACTTCCACCCTGTATATTCGAAGAAGAAGGAGTCGCTATCTCAGCGCTATTCACTCTCTTAATCGAAGCAGTTTGGAAATCGGTGGAAATGCGTCTCTTGGGTTCTTTCGAAGAACCGTTAATCGCGCTTCTCATACTGTTCCTTGTCCTAATGACCCACGAGCATTGGGAAGGGACCGATCCGAGAGTTGCGTCAACGTCATCGCGACCTACGCAATATACGATCTCGACGTATGTGAGCCGCGGGAATAAGTTAAGGTAATCTGTGACGATACTTCACTGTAGAGCACTTCGAGATGGAGGACTTTAAGTGCTCGGATCGTTTCGTTAGTTGCTTCGATATTGTCGTAGCAAAGAGGAAGCTGTTTAATTCGATTGAAGAGGACTCTTGCTTTTTCCGAGGAAAAGGAAAATGTTTGCAGTAGGAGCATTTTTTTAAATTTCATAGTTTTGCGCCTAAAGGAAATCTATATATGCACACGCAGAGAAGAAAAGTTAGTTGGATCTGCTAAAAATTACTTGCAGGGCCGCAAGTAATTATTTATTTACATAAATTAAATCTTTCTTCGCATAAATTTGACATTTCTTCCTTGTAATTACATATAATTCCACATAATCGTAAGGAAGAGATATTTAATTGTGATATATTTAAAAATTGAATTCAAGTTAATAAATAATTACTTGCAAACCCAGCAAGTAATTTTTAGCAGATCCGACTAATTGTTTTTCTCTGCGCATTTATCGTGTATTATAATTCAGTTAAGGCAATTCGATTTCAATTTTATAACGACGAGCAAAAATAGATTTTGTTACTAGACGAAATAAATACGAATAATTGAAATAATTCAAAATTGGAACGGACCGTGGGAAGCTAATTTCACGAATAACTTATTGTCGATTGGAAATTAATTGAAGTAATTCGATTCTTATTTCGAAGTCCATATAAATGAGCAGGTTTAGTTGAGTCTCACAAAATCCCGATCCGGTAGGTCTGCCGTGATGCTTTTTTCAAATCTTTTACGAGAGGTAGACCGCGCAGCGCTTTGACACGCCGCGATCCCAAAGTCGCATGACCGGTATATTAGCTAAAGAACATTACGTATGCGAGACGGGTCGCGGACTCATGCCTTTGGCTGCGATGTAATTTTCATGGATCGTGAGAGAAACGGCGGAAGATTCTTTTCAAGCGGCAATATTATAGGAACAGTGAAGAGAAAGTAGAATGGAGAAAAGTATTAGAACGACGTAGAATGATCGAACGAAGCAAAGCATTTTCTGCACCTATAAAAAATGAGATATAAACATACAACTTCAAAATGTTTTCCATAAGAATTAAAGAGGTTCAGCCAACCGACGATACCGATCCGAGCCTCTCCGTCATTTAATTTGAGCAATTATCCGATCCAACGATCGCCTGGCGTTGTCGGTCCAATTAATTTAATTAATTCCAGTCACGATAAATCGTTCGAACGAACACGCCAGACAATGTACACATATCATTCTATTTCGCTCCCATTAAAATGCCAACCATTTCTCGCGTAATAAATTCCGAGTGCACGTCAGGGCTGGAGCGTGCTCCCCCGATAAAAAATTTATTCTAATCAAGAGTTCATTAAAAATCTCGATGAGATTCCTATTCTGTGAGTTTTGACTATACTTTCCTCTTCTACTTGTCTATCATCGTACCGACATACATCCCATAGCTACTTCAAATCTATTACAAATGCCTTCGAATGTATCCTTATGTATGTATATACAAGCCACGCGTACACTGTATAATGTTCTTTATACGCGAGATTATACATACCACGTTTCTCACGCTTCGAACAACAAGGTTCGTTTCTTCTTGTGCTGTTATTAAATATCCACTCGATATTGGTACCCGTGTTCATTGTGTCTCACGCACCAAAGAATATTGTGCAGCGCACTCGTGCGTGACAGTAATCGGGGCGTTTCTCTCCCCGCGAAACGAAAAGTTTCGAATATTCAATTATGTTTATGTATGCGAGGTTCTGCAGGCGTCGTGCACTGACGGATCGAATATAAGCACAGCCTACATCGGGCATTAGTTCTGGATACAGTTGAAATATTTGCAACCGTGTAATTTCTCGTGCCATTGACGGTTTCAAGTATATACAGTTGTCAATGCTGTGCTGGAAATGATTCATACATTTTTATACGTTAAAATCACTAATTCTTTATGTTAATTTTACATTGCCTGTATTAATTTTTATACAACAAATTTTGAATTAACACGAAGAATCGTTTAATATATCGTACATGTAAAAATATAGGTGGACTGTTTCTAATGCAAAAACTCCAACTGTGTATGCTAAAATAAACGTCACATTATATTCTTACAAGAGACAGACCGTTTTAGAGATTAATACTAGATGTAGCTAAATTCGTCAATACTTGTCCCGTCGACCAATGGTGAATCGAAGAATTGACCATCAATGTCCAATTCGAATTTGGGACAATTATTATCTGGCCGATTTATCATTGGTCAACGGGACAAGTATTGGTGAATTCAGCTACAACCAACATTAATCCCTGGAGTGGTCCAGCTTGTATATTTAAGATTTTCATTTTCCTACGTATAAAATATGGAGATTTCCATTGAAGTGCTTTATGTTCGATTTGAACGCGAACATTCGATACAACGAGCGATTTTGTATGTCAGTCTTCTCATAATTGTTTCAAAAGTAATGTAAGCTACACTTCGATAATCTTTGGTACCCAACGTCTAAAAGTGGGTGCAATTATTACGAATTTAATTGAATTAGTAATGAACAGCTTATAATGTACTATAGCAAAAACATGAGAAGGCAAAATTAAGATTTTTAAGAGTTTTCCACGATGTGACTTTTCCACGAATAGACATGTAAGTATATTTTTCTAACGCGTTTTTTCTTTCTCCGGAAATATTTTTATTTTGACACTTACAACGTTTTGTGTGTTAAAATGCATGCTTTGCATGATTTTGTCATATCCAGGCAATATAACTGTAATGCACTGTGAAACAAATTTATATTTTTAATGTGTAATTTTATACAAAGCTTTTTTCTAATACATGTGATTATGAAAATTAATACTCTCTCTTAGGACATTTGTATTAAATATTGATTGAACTATATGAACAATTATATTAAATTTAATACCTATAAATTTCATGTAACGAAGTATATTACATTTCTTAATCACGTATTGCATAAAAGCTTTATATGTATTAAACTTAATATAATTATTATATATATAATAATTATTATATAATTACTATATATATAATAATTATATTAAGTTTAATACAAATTTTTTTGTACAGTGTGTTACATATCAACTGGATTCAAAGCGAACATTCTTCTTCTATACATTACTCACTCTCTTTTAATCGAAATTGCGACCGAAATTTCGTCATTAGCATAAACACCCGTTTCTTTTATATACACAGAATAGAATTGCCAAAGATAATTACATCCGTACAATATATCCTCGCGGACGATCAAAAGAAACACATCATTCTCCACCACCCACATTTTAGACGCGCTTACAACTTTCACCAACACTTTTACGACGTCGTTTGGAAGTACATAAAATCCCGTGTGAACGACGGTATTAGACGCACACGTTACATACCCGCATACATGTCATTGTTTTCTATATGATATCGATACCCGCGAAACCGTTAGAATCCGTCACCTACTTTATCAGCGCGATCGACGATCGCATCCGCGGCGTTGCGGGAGAGATCAAGCGTAGCCGGTTTCCACGGATCCTAAAGCCACTTATTCTCGAGAAGAAAGAGACGAAGAGAAGGAGGGGGAGACCCCGCGGATTTCTCCCTATAATGGCGAAATTTCGTTGCAGCTTATACTCGTATATTAATCGCACATCCATGGATTATTTTCTTCTCCGACGCGGCGAAGAGACGGCCGAATTTCTCGATCAAACTCGCAGCATTGGCGCGAGTCGAAAAGTCGGATATCTTTTGCTCGTTAAACGCGTACAGAGAGTGTTGGTACCTAAGTACGGTGCGCGCGCGATCGTACTTTCATATGCTCTCTCGACGCGTCCCGCTCTGGAAGTGTTAAGTCGACTCGCGCTCGGGTCGGTTATCAAATAACGATTAACCCGGACACGCTGACGGGCACCGGAGGTGAGCTTTCGTCGAGTCATTTAAACCTTTCAAGAGTTCGCACGGGTGGTATACACACATTCGATCTACGCACGATGTTATGAACTTTGGATCTCTCTAAATTGGTGAAATATATTTTTGGAAACTGCGAATTACATTTCTATATCTGAGACGTGTAAATAATTGCTTAAATGAAGGCTACACTGTCAAAAAAAATGGTATTAAATTTAATAGAATTGTATATATAACTCGATAAATATTTAATACAAATTTCATAAAGGAGTATATTAATTTTTATAATCACATACCGGATAAAAGTGTTGTATACAATTATATTAGATTCCATACAGACTTTTCTTACAGTGCATATTATTACACGGGTAAGAACTTGAGAATTTAAATTAGAATCTCTCTCTCTCGAGTGCTCTCCAAAGATCATAGGTACTTAATTTTAGGTTTAGAGTGAAGAAAAAATTATTATATCGCGTCATTAATACCGAAAGGTCGTATACGTCACTTTACACTCTTTTGGCATTGTAAAAGCCAAAAGGGATTATAAAAGAAATTCGTTCTTGCGACTGATAAAAATATAATAAATAATATTCAGAAATGGTAAAATAAAAATTTGAAAACCTAAAGGCAAAAGGGCGTATAGGATACGGTTGATGCGCCCCCATATGGCTTTAAATTCCTTAAGAATTACGAAAATTAATATCATAAGGACATATCGATGTACATACAATTATAATCCTAAGATCGATACGCCCTTATGGTCGTCTTCGTTTTCGTGATTTTCTGAGAACTTAATGCTAAAAGGATGTATAAGGCAATGCTTTGTACGCCCTTTTGCTTTTAAGTTTCCAATTATTTTTTTCCAACTTTATTTCTTCGTATTTAGGCAAATTTGAGTGAATAAAAAAATTGTATACGCCATTTTTTAGCTTTACAAAGGCATTTTTTGGCGTATACGATCTTTTAGCATTAGCGACGCAATATAGGATGCAACGATGCGTTTGTTCGGTTTGGGATGAGATATTCAATATCGATTTAATTTAACGATCTCTGCGAGAAACGTCGGCCGCCGGAACGATTGCAGAAAATTTCTCCAGCAAAAATCGCGCTGGACTACTGACTTGCTCCGTCGAGATGCACGAAATGACCGTTGCAGGTGCAGGGTGAACAATTTTGGGGCGAATCGATTACTCCGCGCGATCGATCAACGATCGATCAACGACGCGCTTTATGTACATAATTACTAAGCAGCGCCCGCACCGCGGTTATTAATTCGACATTCGACGCGAGGAGATGCTCAAACGTAGCGATTAAAGAATGTTGAACTCTCGACCTGGAATTTATTGAACGCCATCCACCCGCGCTAGATATGCAGCGCTCGACTTCTCGTTGGACCTATATTATCGGAGACTCGACTAACTTTTGCCGACAACTGATAACCAAACAATTTGATTAGCCGATTACCTGATACAGGCGAAATAGTTTTATCGTAAAATTAACCCTTCGAATCGCGATACGTAACTGCCCCCGCAATAGGATCACGCATCTTACATGGGTGCATATTCTAGAACTGCTAATCTCGGTTGGCGATCAGGAGTTCTTCGCGGCTGCCGGGGTTGTCGCGTAATTTTATTCATGTGGCAGCCACTTTCCTTCTTTTTCGTCGCGAAATTATAGATTCGCATCGACTTCAAGCTGTTGAGCCAATTCTTTGAGCGATTCAGTAGGGTTTTCGTACAATATATAGAGCGCAGTTATTCATATTCGAACTTCTTTGTTTAACCTGGCCGTTGTTTGTCGTGAACATGACAGTTTCCACTTTTGAAGCGACGAAACCGGTATCTACATACTGTTTCTAATGGAGCAGATTCAGCATAAGTTTGCACAAGTAATTGATGAGCTGCAGCAGCACTTTTTTTTTTTTAATCAGAGAAGTGTAAAAGTACACATCGAGAAAACAACTTGTCGCATTCCATTTTCTCAGGTTATAGACATAGACTTATATTAACCAAAAATGGTAGTTTATGGACTGAATCCTAGTGACAAGTGTCCATGATTTTGAGTGATACAAGAAGTATTAGTCGCTGCGCACGACATAATTAGTTAGAGCCATATACAGGAGAACAGCGGCTTTCAATGCAACCTCCTAATAAATAAAGTAAAATCTACTAGTATCAGTCTTTCTATGTAGCGTAGAGGAAGACGTGGAAATAGAATCATGTTGTCCGACCGTAACGTAATTTGTGGGTAATAGACGTCTGTACAGTGTGATCAATAGGTACCCTTCGCAAAGTCTCCCATTGGTCAGTACATCTTCATCTGCAAAACGCCATTCCACCAACAGATATCCTATAGGAATCCATTTTTATGGACCAACCGAATCGCAATCGGATGAATTATAGTATTTTGCTAATGAGGAAACTTTGTTGAGACTATATCACCCTCTCTGGCAAGTAGATTCTAAACTTCACCCCCACGAGAAGGATATCGGTGGGTGCCGACTACGAAATTTGCAACCAATCTTGACTCTTCCTATGTGTACTCGTATCTATACACCCCATACATACTGTTAAAAATATCTGTGGTAAAATTAATACAAATGTGTAGGAAGTTTTTATCATACACAAATGTGTATTAAAATTATGACACATTTGTATCTTAAATATAATGTATATTTATATTAAAATTTTAAAAGGTTCGTTGTAAATTTAAGAAGCTAATTTATATTAAATTTACAAGCCATGGTTTGTAAATTTACTCTACAAATGTATAGTAATTTTACAAACAAGGGGTTTGTAAAATTACAAACCTTGTCTTGCAATATTACCAAAGTTATTTGTAATTTTACTGCTTTAAAAAAAGTAATAGTGGGTGGAAAAATCGGCCAATTAAGAAAACGTTTAAAGATCCGGCCAGTTGAGAAGACCCGTGAAGAACCGGTCATGTTCAGGATTATAGAGACGGCTAATTTTATTCTTCTCGAGTCTTCTCAACTAACCGGGGTTCTTTACGCGTTTCCTCAACCGTGGTCGGTTACTTTGCTCAATCTCTATACTCAGAATATTGATGCTCTCATATATTAGACGTAGACGATGCTCGCCCATAAAACATAACATCGTATATGAGCTGAATGACTGGAGTTTGGTATTACGCGACTTCTTCTGTCTTGCTGCCTTGCAGCCTTCCCTGCATGCTCGCCTCAGAGCACGCTCGTAATAATACACTAGTAATTTTAATGCATCGTATTGTAAAATTAATAGGTATACATAGTTGTCATTTTCACCGAATGCTCTCAAAATTACAAACTTCGATTATAATTTGAAGAATCTATGAGAAAATCAAAATACTTACGTTAAATTTAAGAAATACACTTTGATTGGTAATTTTACAAACATTTTTAACAGTGCACCTCCGCACGCCTAATGACAAATAGGCTAATAAGAAGCTTTCGTGTGGGGGCCGCAACTACATATATACATATAATCTGCAACGGCGATTTGTCGGCACCGCGTTAAATCAAACCGCAAAGCATTTATAGCGAGCACGCGGGTCACCGCGGCGAGAATTATTATTATCGCCCCCGGTCGACGAATGCAATTGCAATCGCAATACAAACCCGGGCCGCGCGCGAGCGCAACGGAACCCCGTGAATTTATGAATGCCGCGCGCGCTCCGCGCGAAGGGTCCGCGCGGCTACGTTTCCTGGTTGTAAAGGGAGATATATGGACCTTCTCCAGGGGGACGACCATCTATAAAACAAAACGCGGTACGCGGATACCTACAACGTTTCTTTATCTCGTTTCGCGCGTATGCGTGTGCGTGTACGCTCTACGCGCGACACGCCGGACGTACAAAAATGCACTCGTATCGGGTGGTGCTTACATATACGATGCACCTCGGTGGGAGGTTTTCGAAGACCGTGAGAATGTAACCCGAAGAGAGTCGTACTCGGTTTCCGGCATAACGAACGACGGGTAAACGGACTGCACTGAAAAATGTTTACGTTTCGAGAATTAAATTTGGGAACGAAGGAGAGGGGTGGGGGGGAGGAGGAGAGACTTGACACAGGTCAGAGACGCACGGCTGACCGGATCTCGAAACCAGTCGGCGGTCGATTCTCAATAAACGTTCTGGACTAGAGATTTCGGTGAACGCGGCGAAACGACTCTCATTCGCATAGGAAAAGAAACTCGATAAAGTCATCTGGAATCGACAGGGAGGGGAGAGTTTCGATTCGGCCTAGTCGCGTAGCGATTTGAAAAGTAATCTCAGAAGTACACACTGATTTTTTTGGTAATAAATTACGAAATGCGATCCATTTCTCTCTCGATACACTGCGGCGATAATTCGTTTCACGAGTACACGCACGCGTCGAAATTTATTTCAATGTAACGGTGAGCTATATCAAGAGTAAGTATACAAGGATAATTTGTGCGCGTATGTGTAATTCGATTTTTACGGAGCCGTCAGAAGGAACATGCGACGTGGATATTTTATGTGTAAATAATCCTAAGATCGATACGCTCTTGTGGTCGTCTTCGTTTTCGTGATTTTCTGAGAACTTAATACTAAGAGGGTGTATAAGGCAATGCTTTATACGCCCTTTTGCTTTTAAGTTTCCAATCATTTTTGTCCAACTTTAATCCTTCGTATTTAGGCAAATTTGAGTGAATAAAAAAATTGTATACGCCATTTTAGCTTTATAAAGGCATTTTTTGGCGTATATACGACCTTTTAGCATTAGCGACGCAATATAGGATGCAACGATGCGCTTGTTCGGTTTCGGATGAGATATTCAATATCGATTTAATTTAACGATCTTTGCGAGAAACGTCGGCCGCCGGAACGATTGCAGAAAATTTCTCCAGAAAAAATCGCACTGGACTACTGACTTGCTCCGTCGAGATGCACGAAATGACCGTTGCAGGTGCAGGGTGAACAATTTGTATACGTGTGTATAACCTCTGCCGCCACCCCTCAAATCCCCAAAGCCACATTCCCAAAATATTACATCTCCCGCAGTCGAGCCGCTTTTAGAGAAAATTGAGGTACATATCTATATTTCATATAAAAATACTTGCTTCTCTCACCAAGTGAATTTCCCATAGATGTGGTCTATGCACTGTTAACCTAGCTTAGTCGAATCAATTTCATCAAAAATGATAAAGCTAAGTCAGAACCAAGATTAACGTCCATTTCTGTGATGGAATTCACTCCAAATCTATTCCTCTGTTACTAATTGTTCGAGTGGTAGAAGCCGGAATATCTGCTGAAACTTAGATGCTTACAGAGAAATTTTAGCCACTAAGAGCCAATTCCACAGATGTGGATTAGAATTAGTTCAAATTAAACTCAATTAAACCACGCGCCTAATGTCAAAAGGTCGTAAGGTAACTGTCCAAATAGCAGGACACATTCCCAGACGTAGCCAGACATATTTGAGTAGAATTCAAATTATTAAATGGGATAAAAAGAAATGAATAGTAGAAAAAAGTCTTCAATAAATTAATTATATATACAGGAAGTGTTTCTCGTAAGAACCTTGAGTAAAATTTGTTATACGAATTTTTATGGTTGTCCGGATACTGAGCTTAGCTTTCCGGCTATTGAGCATCATATACGTCAAAAGGTCCCTTTACAAAAAACAAAAAGGCGTATTAATAGAAACTCTTTTATTCACTAAAATTTGTCTAAATACAAGTAAATAAAATAAAAAATAAATAAACAAATAAAATCACGAGAATACCATAAAGGCGTATCAATCTTAAGCTTATAATTATATGTATATCGATAGATACGCCCTACTTATGGTAGTACTTTTCATGCGATTTCATGCAATTGATGATCGATTTTGCATCAAATTATTATTTGAATACTCCAATTGTTATTGATAATGTTCGGTAGTAATTGTTTCATTCGGGAAGCAGCACTTTTTTCTAACTTGAGTAGCGTAAAAGTACCCATCGAAAAAAAGAAAACTCATCGCGTTCCATTTTCTCAGGTTATATACATAGGCTTATATTAACCAAAAATGGCAGTTTAATGACTGAATATCAATGAGAAATGTCCATAATTTTGAGTGATACAAGAAGTTTAGTCGTTGCGCACAATATAAGTATTGTACAATAGTTAGAGCCATCTACAGGAGAACAGCGGCTTTCAATGTAACCTCCTAATATTAGGTGTACAACTTTGATTCCACCGTTTTTCTCGTAAGCCATCTATAGGAAAACGGCGGAAGCAAAGTTGTACACCTAATACTTCAATCACTATTGTCTCATTATCTCTAAGATTTCGGCTCATATTTATAATATATAATACTTTTTTGGAGATTATATTTTTATCTATAACAAAGCTTTACATCGATGTTAGGCCAAAAGTTCACAAATAATAAGATAACAGTGATTGAAGTTTCTTTTTCGACGTGTAAGTTTAGCCTCACACACACACACACACACACACACACACACACACATATGGTATTCTACTCATTTCAATATTCACCCATCTCTTCAATCGATCCAAGCTAGTATCGCAGGATTTTAAGTTATCCATCACGCATACATCACATTTGAAGAAAGTGTACCTAACTTTCTCACATAGAGGTGGACTGAAATCAGCTCAGGTTCGGCCAAAGTGTACTTAAGATGAAACTTTAATATCCACCTTATTCGTCATTTATCGCTAAAATCAAAGTCTTGGAGTATTAAATCATTCGTCGAGCCACACGATTAGAGAAAGTGTACTTGTATTTTTTTTAAAAACGCCAAGTCATCAAGCCAACACTGCTTAGCTCCGAAGTTGAGTCAGTCCAACGCCAATAAAATATCAAGAGCAAAGCGAAAAATAATTTAAAACCACTCTTACGAATTCGACTCCGATTCCGCGACAAACCGAGCACCTCCCAACGAACCCACAGCATCTCTTCAAAGAGCACTAAACAAAAATGTACTCACCCCGAACGTGTCCCCGATTTTTTTGCGAGAAAATCTCCTTCCTTTCCTCTCCGATACGGCTATACGGCACCTCCTACCAACACCGAAGCGAGTCGCCTTCCTCTCCTTTAACGATCCTCAGCTTCCTTCCGGTCCAGCGCGAGCACACAGTCGACGTTCCTCCGCTTCTCAGGCCTCCGGCAACTTTTCATTCACGGACATGTCGCCCCTGACTTCTTCTTCCCTCCACCCCGGATCGACTATCGGTAGACGCACGTTTCTCTTCTCCTCGCAGCCGTAAACTCGGAAGAGAACCGGGAATACGAAAGGGTCGCGCGTCCACTGCGAAGAACTTCGCGAATATCAAATCCCGCGGATTGCACGTGGTGCTGCCGGCGGCACCTGGTGAGCGCCGCGTTTTATTTCGTGCGTGTGCACGGAAGACCCGCTCTCGAGATCGCACGGAACGGATCGTTGGCAAATGTGCGTGCAAGTACCTCGAAGCGCGGTGGAGAACTGAGCGAGTGCCGGCCGGCAGAGTGGCGGGCAGACTTCGAACCGGCCGAACCAATCGCGCGCAACTTCCCTCCGCCCCACGTGTTCTTCGTTGCGAACTTTACTTATCCGGTCTTTCCCTTCGCGAGTGGCCCGCGCAGCGACCGCGTCAGCCGAAGGAAAGTGAGGCGAGACTTTTGGGAGTCGTCGTCGCGCCTCGCGAAAAGCTGCTGAAAAATTTGATTATTCGATGACCGAAGGGAGCTTTCCCCGGCGGGATATGCAGAGAATGGGTCGTCGTGAAAAGGCAGCACCCCGATTGAGTGAGAAGCTTTTTGTGCGATTACTCACGAGAGAGCTTTTTCGAATTGGGTAGGGTTGGGGGGTTTAGAGGTTTTTATGAAGCTCCTGTTCGAACAAACTGTTCCGGATGTCCACGCGAATAGAGCCGTGAATATGACTAAAATCGTTCGTTTTCGTACGTTTAATCTCAAGTATAATATATCAAAATCCTGACATGTGTGTGTGTGTGTGTGTGTGTGGTACGCAAATTTGAGAGTCAAATTCGTTTTCAGCGTACACAAATCTACAAGAATCACTGTGGTTTTGTGTTATTGATCAATGAGACTCGCTCAAACGAGATTAAAGTTGATATCATGATTGAGAGATTCTAAGCACACCTACGGATGTACTTGTTGTGAGTATGCACTACTTTTTGGGCTATTTCGAAATCGTAACGATTTGAGGCACACAAGAGTTAGATTTATTATTCTTTTAACGTTATTCCGTATTTATTGCGTGATAACCCGCAGTAAGACATTCCCTTTCACGATAAAACAGTAAAGCTTTATGAGAGATCTTGAAACGAAATTTTAAGGTACGTCTCAATTCCGTGTCAACGGTTTGTATTCGGCATTTTTTGTTCGTTCAGTGAGTGTAGAAGCGAGTTTTACTCTCGAAAGCGTACGAGTTTTGTATCCGTGAGAGTATAACCTATACTACAGATTTGTAAGTGGCACTGTATAAGCTCACGGACGGGAAGTAGCATGCCCACTCTCGAGGATGAAACTCTCGCTTGGACATCCGGTCGAAGAATTTAATAGCACTTCCGGATCCTTTAAAAAAAGTTTTAAAAAATAATGAGGTCGAAACTTATAAACGATTCTATTCGATTACTCAATGTATTTTCTCAAAAGTGATTTCAATGGCTGACTATTTAAAACATTCCTTTCAATTAAAGTTTATTTAATTTTAATTAAAAATTAAATTCGATTTATTTTCAGACATAAGAAGTTTAGTTAATTTTTGACTCGCTCGAATCTAAATATATTAGATGGCTGATTATTTAAAACATTCATTTCACTTAAAGTTTATTTACTTTTAATTAAAAATTATTCTTCATGTATTTTCAAGGAAAAAAGAAGTTTGGTTAATTTTAGATTCGTTCGAATCCAAAGATAATAGATTTTTTCTTATTTACACTTTTTTTAAAAGTATAGTCTCATATTGGTCAGTATTTTTACAAACCAATCAGAATCTACGTTTTCCAGAAAAGTGTAGCTATACGTTTTTCAGAAAAGTGTAGCTAATTTAAGAAGAGCCAGCCTATGTATCATCATTAATTTAAACCCGAGTACATCGCCCCCTTTTATTAGTAATTGTTTTAAAACACTATTCAAACGATAAAATTTATACCTAGGTATATCGCCCTCAAAAATATCTAAAACAGATATTAAAGAATTATTAGAGCTTCAAAACCTCTCAAAAAGAAATTACGAAGAATGGAATCGCACCGTCTCGAACATCCCCACCCTCGAACGAGACGAAAGTGCCATGCGAAGTCGAAGAGTTCTTCTGCTTTCGCGCGGACAGGCTGCACGACTTCCGGGAGAGGGTCAATAACGCGCGCGCAGGCCGCACCGCGCGGTAGAACGAGCGATCGCTTAGAAAATCGGGCCAGTCCCCAAAAGCGTCAGCTAGGAGAAGCGAGGAACGATTTATCGAATTTGAACGACGACAAACGACGATTCTCGATCCCGAGTTCCGCGAACGTGCGAAGTGAAAAGAGCCGTGTGTGACACGAATAAGATATAGAACTGTCGCGACGGCCCGACTCTCGATCACCTTGATCGTTGCGAGTCGTTGCCCCGCGTCCGATGGATTTGTACCGAGGATCTATATGATAAACGCCGCACACTCATCGATTGTACTTTCCAAAAGTTCTATACGTTGTAATTCTTATGGCGCGTAAGATTTAGTCCAATTTGTATTTACGAGAGGAAAAAAAAATATTTCGAGTCTATATTATAGTCCGAATAACCGGTGTTCTATTGTAATTACGAAATAAAGACAACAGTTCTCGTTCAATAAATGTCTATAAATGCTAAAAAATGGACAAAAATATACGCGTAATCTACGATAAGCAACGCGATCGATGTTATATAGACTGAGGGCGAAAACTTTGAAGTCAACCAGACGGATATCAGTGCTCCAAAAACCCTCGAGGACGCACTTTCACAGACCAATCGCGAAGTCGATGAACTTCTCTGAAGTCTCGGATGGCACTTTCAACTTGTCCCCTCGGACAACGAGGCATCGAAGGTCGCTAAGAATGAACTTTTAGGCCGTGCTCGAAGTTGGCCTCGTCGGACGTGATCGAGGCCTCCTCACTTTCCACTCGACGGCGTGGTCCGTCCGCGTGTATTGTATACTTACGCACCTCATTATTTTTCCAACGACAAACTGCTGGCAACGTCGCGCTGTGTGCGCCACATGTGCGGCGCGTCATCTCCGTTGGCCGCGCACCCGTTGCTTTTCGAAACACCGAAGAAAGCGGCGAACGCGGGGAACAGAAGTTCAAATGTACCGGGGAACAGTGTGATGGGGATGAATAAACTTTATACGAGATGCAATACTTGATGTACAATTCGATCCACTTATCACGAATCATTTATTCGAAGCTTTAACACTCTTCTTTTTCCTATTCTTATTAATACCACTAATTTGTTTGCTTCTCTTCAGCATGGAACCTCTTTTACCCACGTTTGGCAATTTACCGAACACGCCGTTGCGTTTGTCATCTTTGCGTTTATCATTTTTCTTAATACGCTCTTTAGTTGGGCCATCATTCGACGGTAATTTCGATTCGCTTTCCGTAGTCGAAACTGCAGTGGAAACTTTGCTTTGGCCTTTCTTACCGTCGATAGCTCTCTGAAGTCGTTTTCTATGAAAATACAGTTTACTCGGTATAAATATTGTGTCTGTTCTTATGTGGCGCGAAAAAAAGATGCCCAATTTCGTAAGACTGTTATTCAACTATCGAGAAAAGCAATAATTATATCCTACCTTTGTCTTTCCTTCCGCTCTTTCTCGTACTTCGGAATAGTCGATATAGATTCTCGCTCGGGAGCCTCGCGCTCGAGTTTTCGTTTCTCCTTTTTGCTGTGCTTCTTCATTGCGAGCATGTATTCCGGCACGTCGCAGCCAGAGGCGCGCATTATAGTAGCAATGCTAAGAAAAATAATACACGTCAATATATGTACAGAGAATGCTGATTTGCTCAGGGGAAAGTAGATCAGTAAAGATTACTTTAAGGTATTTTGGATAATTGTCTGAGTGCACTGACCTTCTCAAGTTGAGAGTATCTTGCTCGGTGAAAAATGTTATCGCTTTCCCCTTGTGTCCAGCCCGACCGGTACGACCTTACGAAATAATGTATCATGGGGAAGACTATTGTTTCGTTTGCCTTCGTATAGACGCAAATATTTGTGTAACACGATGGGTATTACGCGGATATATAATTACCTATTCTATGAACGTAAGAGATGGCAGAGGGTGGAAAATCGTAATTTATCACGAGATTTACTCCTTTAAAATCGATACCACGTCCCATTAATTCTGTGCATATAAGAACCCATATTTTCCCCTCTCTGAAGCATCTCACAACATTATCCCGCTGAAAGAAAGTCCAATGATAAAATCTGCTTTTCGCGAAACGCTGAGTTTTTTCATCAAATAATATATTTCTTTTCTATGCGACACCTGCGTTTGAGTTCTGTCCGCGTGAATAACGTCGACATTGATACCGTCGTAAATTAATTCGTTGAAGAGTTCCTGAGCTCGTTCTTTACTTTGAACAAAGACCAGCACGGGTGGCGCTATGCCCTGTACAATATCGATTAAGAGACATTTATTTAATCTAACATAAATATAGATATTGCATATATAATGAATGCATGATTATGTTATGATAGTTTATTATAATTTATAACCTTTTGTACGATGTTTCTGAAAGCTACTAATTTTCCTCTCTCACTCCCAACAAATAAGAGTTCTTGCTCGACTAAATCTGCAGCTGCGTTCCTGCAAGCGGAATAATATTCGCATTTTTATGAAGCAAACGTTACGAACGGTAATACAGTAAATCTCTCAAACGACGCAGAGAGTCACGAAACGACGCTGATCAGGAACGCATATTGTCCGTAAAGTTTGAACCAAAATCTAGGCAAATTAATGCGATCTCTACGAATTGGAATGGTTTGAAGCATTTGACGATATTATTCTTTAAAAATGACTTAAGGTAATATTTAACGAGAAACATTGATGATTCCTCAATTATATATCAATCGTTAGACGCAGCAAGTATAATAATATTAAATACAAGTGTATAATTGAAACAATATGACAATAGTAGAAGGAAACAAGAGAAGGCGAAATCAAGTTAGCTAGCACTGTACTTTATTGCTTTATGCGGCACTACTGATTACCGGCTATTCCTACTGTTCTAGTAGCCGTAATAGTAAATATCGCATACCTTTGACCAATGGTAACTGTTATAAGTCCTTTGAGATTGTGGCGACACCATTTCGTGACGGCCGGAGTATTTGTTGCGCTGAACATAGCCTGACGCAAATTATTATTCGTACAAGCCTTAGATATTTTATCTAATTGGTCTCTAAATCCTCGCGTTCCCTCCTCAAAGAGCTTATCTGCTTCGTCAATTATCAACCATTCCACGCTATAGAATAAAATGGTATTTCATCATTTCGCGAAAAGCAAGTTGAAAAGAAATTCAGAATTTCTCATTTCACTTACTTATTTAACGAAACGGCAGGAGGGTCTTGATTTAAGAGATACACAAGTCTGTTTGGCGTGGTAATGAGAATATCTATTAAAAGAGAGAGAGAGAAAGGAAATCTCCTTTAAAATCGATTTAAGATAAATGTTGGAAGACTGAGATTACTTTCTCCTTTTCAACATGCATCAAATAAAGATTAACATTATTTTTTATTAATTGCTAATACATGAATGGAAAGTTATTATTTTAGGCAATGCAAATTTTAAAAGTACCAATATTCGGAAATATATGATACATTCTATCCCCCAATACTTTTTACGTAGCCATATTTACAAAATATTATTTACTGTATTCAATGACTTAACTATATATTAAAGAATTGTTCCAAGAATCTTTTTAACCGCCATTGACAGAATTTCATATGATCAAACACGTAGCTCATAAAGAAAATGCTTCGTAGTATTTATCATACATTTTATTGCCGAGCTGTGGAAAAAAAATAGAACACTTACCGAATTTCTGAGAACTTTTCGGTCCGTATTTCGTTAAGGCTTGGTTAATTTTACTAATAATGTGAACTCTGAAATCGCGACCTTCGCCAAGTTTCAGACATTCTCTATACGTTTGTTTAGCTAACTCTCTCGTGGGACTAATGACTACAGCTCGAAACCCTTTGTTTTGTGGTCCACCCAACTGATGAATAATAGGTAGGAGAAAAGCAGCTGTCTTTCCTGACCCCGTAGGTGCACAAGCTAATATCTGTCTACCCTACGTGTATCATCGGAAAACATTAGGTTGAAATGATGCAAAGACAAGGGTCAAAAAAGTAAAACTCTATTCAATACTTCCAATATTTGAAATTCAATTTTATACGTGAAAAAAAAATGTTACCTGAAGCATAATAGGAATTGCCTGCATCTGAATGGGCGTAGGTTGCTCGTAGCCAGACTTTTTGACATTATCTATTAAATATTTCGCTACTTGAAGTGACGATAATTGAGAAAAAGTTTCAATTGGTGGCGGAATGTGACGACCGACTGCGGATATATGATGTTGGTTTCGGAATTGATTTATCTGAATAGAAATATCTCTTATAGATTTAAAGTAATAAATATAGAAATATAAATAAATATATATAGGTACGTAGTGCACAATGGTTATTAAAGATATATCCCGTGTTTGGTTTAATACACGCCAGTGCAACAGGTTGCATATCGGCTGGCGCATTTCGCTTGCTGTGGTTTCCTGTAATTCGGCAATAATACCGATAGCCAAGATCCGAACTAAATAACACTGCTTACGTTTATTTCCTTAATTTATTTGAAAAACAGCAAACGAGTATCGAAACTATATGGGAGCGTCTGACACATCTAGGGAAAGAGTCTAGTTGAATACGAACCTAATAGAAAAATTTATTTGAAATGAATAGGAATTTATTCACATCGAATAAAAGTCTATTTAAATTTGATAAATGTTCTACCAGGTTCGTACTCGATTCAAGAGATCTGCAAATCTTTATTTAATTCAACTAGATTTTTGTTCAATTTGAATAAATTCCTATTTATCTCAAATAAATTGTTCTGTTAGGTTTCTCTATTCAACTAGATCTCTTCTCTCAGTACACTTTAACCACTAATGTGAGGTGGCCAGTGTTTCTCAGACTGATTACAAGAAATCACAGCGGACAGGATGCACCAACCGATATGCAACCCCGTTGCACTGCTGTGTATTAAATGAAACACTGGATACACCATATTAAATTCGCCAGGGAGATTTAGTGTGTGGCCTGCATCATTCATTTCAATCTGATTGGTTTTAACAGAAGCTAACAGCGAGCCTCTACCATTCACTTTAACATATCTGTTTGGCTCGTTCTTGGGTATCTCTCCACCATGCTCTAAACGGGACCCATTATTGGCTGGCGTCAAAACCAGTCAGGGTGAAACAACCAGTGTAGGCCACATAACAAAATTCTCTGGCTAGTTCGACACGCCATATATTTCTATAAGCCAAATTTTATTTATTCGCCAACTATCTCTGAAAAACTTTATAGCACCTTTGGGTGGTAGTTTTTTGTTAAAATGACGATCACACGTTTAGCAATACGAGGGTCTCCTTTGTTAGAAACACAACGCTTCATAATAAGTGAAATATTTTTTATTCAGAAGTGGGGAATTGGATATAAAATCTAGATTATGGCACGTTTTTTCTAGGAACAATAGCACCTTCTTTAGAGAAATTCAAAGATAATTTCAAAGGGAATGGGCATGTTCACAACTTTTTGTACAACTGTTTAAAGTGCATGAATTGGAAGATTAGGGTATTAAAGTAATATAAGTAAAAAATGGGTAATTAAAAAAATGTTTTTCCATTATTTTTGAGATGTTAAAAAAGGCATTCCTTTTAAAGCGTCGCACTTTCACCGCCATTTTAACTGACCAATCAGAGTCGGGCAACAGATTCTCCACCATTCACAAACCCGGGTTTGGGCCCTTGCCAATGGCTTTAGTGATGTCACTAAGGATTTCCTTTGAATCGAAGTCAAACTTTAAACATTTAAAAAAAAGAAATTAGTGCTCAGAAAAAAACATCTTATTAATAAGCACAAAAAGTATTAACGAATGAGCAAAAAAAAAATCGTGAACATGCCCATTGACTCCTCAAATACCTTAACTTTGAGTGTAAATCAATGAAGCAACAAATGACTAGTCTTTCAAACTTTTCTATCATTGATTCGGTCATAAAAACTTATAACTTTGCATAGCTTACGATAACATATATATGCTTGGCAGAAGTTATCGTGAATAATAGAACTTCCACAAATCCTTTGATTTTTACAGTAATATTTATTTACCTTTTCTTGCTCCTGTTGCAGCATCTTATCCTCAGTAAGAGTTTTCTTCTTCTTCGATTTAATTTTACTCCCATCCTTTGGCACAGATATACCTTTAATAAGTGTCATCGTATCTGATGTTTCCACGGAGCTTGCATCTTCCAATTTTCTTTTTCTGGATACACTCGATTCATCATCGTCTGGTGATTCGATCTTTACTTTCACCTCTTCTGCTTTAACTGGTTTCTTCACAAGCTTTGAAATGATTTAAATTTAATTATAAAATGGCATTACACTTAATAATGCTACATTTTCCGAAAAGTTTAAACTCCAGAATTTTTTTAAGTATTCATATCACCGCAAAGTTTATAGCCAAAGTAAGTGTCTTTATTCCAAGTCTTGAAAATCGATAGAAAATATCGAAATGTGACTAATTGTAATTGTATTTTCGACCGGTTTTTTTTACGTACGGTTATGCCAATAACTTACCCGAAATTTTTCCGCGTCACCTCGAAACCGCTTAGTATCGAACTTGGCACCGACAGATAACTTTTTAAAAAGATCATAAGCATCCATGATATACACGTAAATCGATTGTTTATTTAACTATTTACGCAATTGCACTGTTTCACTCACTACATTCATCTGTAGCTAACCTAACACGACCCTGCAATCTGACACCACGATGCCGAACACATGTCAGGGGACCGGATTCAGAGAGCGGACATCTTGAAGTACAGTAGGCCTATTCTGTAACTCGTTACGACCCGTAACGACGGTTGTCGTTAGCATTAGTCCAATCAGGACCCCCACCACAACGGAATCTTGATCCTGATTGGACTAATACTAACGACAACCGTCGTTACGGGTCGTAACGACGGTTGTCGTTAGCATTAGTCCAATCAGGATCAAGTATTCCGTTGTGATGGGGGTCCTGATTGGACTAATGCTAACGACAACCGTCGTTACGGATCGTAACAAGTTACAGAATAGGCCTACTGGGCGGTAACTAACGAAAACCAACTTTCTAGCACACTTCAAAGATTGGAAATTATTTGCAAATTAATGAGGAAGCCTTTTAGAATTGGCTCCTACTAATCTCAGCACAAAATTCTAACTTGTGACGTGTTCGATAGTCACCGGCAGTGGTCGAGGGGTTAAAGTGCCAGCCTCTCTCTCTCTCGAAGACTGCTTGGGCGATAGGTCTAGGGTTCGAATCTGGGGGGGGGTTTGCGGAAAATACTTTTTCCGGAATCCGAGGTTCGAGCTAAGACCGGCTGTGACCTACACGCTTTCCCTACACCCTCGAGCGAATGCTTGATGGGAAGGGAAAGAGAAAAAACCACCTGAGGGGGCAATAGGAGCTTCTGCATGGAGGCCCTGGGCTCCCCCAGGTTGGGTAACAGAGAGAGGGGTCCCCCTGTTTGAACACCTGAGGGGGCATAGGAGCTTCTGAATGGTGGGAGGCCCTGTGTGCTCCCCGGGGGTTGGGAGCTCCGCTCAAAATTTATTTCTTAGATATTTGATAACCTTTTCGCATGGGAAACCGATCAGGTGGGAGCCTTCTGAATTTAAATTGAGCACTGCTTGGACGATGCTCGATTGATTCATTAAGAAATTCAGAAGGCCCGCACCTGATCGGTTTTCCGTGCGACATTGAGGTTGACTCGAGGTTTAGACGTCTTTTCGACTTTGTTTCATAAAATTGCGGTACTTATTTAAACAGCATTTTAAAATAATCCCTCTCTCTCTTTTACCTTGCAATGAAAATAGTAGACTTTCCAATATATTGTAGTTATTTATTTTTTTTTTTGGAGTGTTCAAATTGTACAGCAATGTGTATACATACAACATAATATAAGTGTCTTATTGCTACTAGTATAACTATGTCATATAATAAGTATTAATAGCAGTAATAGGGGAGGAGTAACGTTTCGAGGTCTATCGAAATTTCGACCCGTACAGCGATGATTTATCGGTGAAAAACCTCTTCCCTTGCAAACAATTTATGACCGGATTGACTGTAAATCTGGTGCGACGAATAGTAAAAATAAAATAAAGCGGAGATTACTTGACGGAGGGGGAAAGTGACGATTAAATCGCGATGCGAATTTTAAGAGCGACGAAGGCTATAACGAATTTAATTGCGTACTTATTACACGTTTCGAGATGCTAAAAGTTTGTACAAAGATATAATCGAGCCAAACACGTGTCGAGGTGACAACCGAGAATCATTTCTCGGTTTAACGATGAACACACAGGAGCTGCACGCTAGAGAAAACGACGAGATTTTACGCAAGATTGTTAGAAATCGAGACAGTGTAGAGCGCTTGGAATCTACGAGAAAATGTTAAGATTTTGATACTTCTCATGAAAGCCGTAATACCTCCATACAGGAGATGGAGAACGGAAATTAACGCATGTGAGGGCGATAGTAGTGGTAATTTGTGCAATATGGGCCTCGTGAAACGAGCAACAAAGCTCGAGCGAAACGCAATATTTGCCAAAACGAACTACCGACGAACAAATTCTAGTGTACGATACATTAACGCGATAGGCATAATTAGACGTAATGTATTGTAAACGATATTGCACACACACATAACAGATTGGATATAATCAAGATACACTGTTCGATACGCGAAATAAGCACGAAGCACGACGCTTCGAATTGATTACTACAGCAGAAATGTCGAAAATCAAAAAAAATACGAACTACATCAATTTCTTCAGTCCATCAACGACAATGCAGGATTTACTATAACGAATTAATCTACATAATCCTTTTCATCACCCGCAACTCGAAGAACTCCGTGTCTCTTTCCGTCTCGCTCGAATGAACGGCAAGGCGCGGAGATCAAAAGCAAACACAGCTTCGCATCCATCGATCGATCGTCAACACAAATGGAGCGACTATATCACAGTTGACGGGTATCTACCAAAGCTTAGCTGCGAGGGCTCTCTGGATTAAAACAGTCTTGCTTCGTTGCTTCATGCGTTCAATGAAGTGTTCCTTGCCGACCAGGTTTTCTCCGGCAGGCCCAACCTCCTCGCTCTGGCAACAAACGAGAGTTAGTTGGCTCCCTGGTCGTCATCTCTAGCGCGCGAGGCTCATCGTCATCCTCAAGCTCTCATCATCATCGCCGTCATCATCATCGTCACTAAGTTTGGCTCTTTTGTTGCGCAAGTGTCTACACAGAAGAGACCTAACCAACCTTGTTAGCGGAGTCGCCCCCCTCTCCCTCACCCCACCTCTCGTAGTCATCATCATCCCTTTCTTCCCCCTCGCTCAGAGGGCCGTCCTGCCTTTTGTTCGGCGGTCCCGCGGATCCTCCACTCTGCTGATGCTCGCCTCCCTCCTCGCCGCCCTCCAACATCTTGTTGATCTTCTCCTTCGCCTCGTCCACCTTTCTCATCGGATCGGGCGAATAACTCCTATCGCTGTATCTATCGCGGGACACGGCCCTTCGATCTCTAAAGTCGCGCCGGTCTCTAAAATCGCGGAACCCCTGCTTATTGCCGTGGAAGAACCTACCACCGCGGTTGCCCCTGCCGCGACCGCCCCCTCTATTGTTAAAGCCGCCGCCCCTGCGATTGCCGAAGCGATTGTTGTGCTGATTGTTGTAGAATCGGTTTCTGTTCTGGAAGTTGCCGCCGCCACCGCCGCCGCGGTGGTTCTGATTGTTAAAGCCCTGGAAGCGCGGCTTGTAGTAAGTGCCGCGATTGTTGTACGGCCTGAATTGCCTCTTGCGGTAGTATCCGCGATCGCCGGACCTGCTGCGACTTCGACTCCTCGTGTACGACCTGGACCTGGATCTTGACCGGGATCGGCTGTACGTTCCCGATGGCGAGCGACTGTACTTCCTTTCGTAGCTTCCGCTTCTCCTGTTGGAGTACGACCGCGATCGGGTGCGTCTGGGCGATCTCGACCTCGAACTGCCCGAACTGGAAGCACTTCGCGACCTGCTTCGAGAACGCTTGTTCGGCCGATCTCTGCTCATTCTCTTGGATATTCCTCCTCTCGTGGACGAATCGCGCTTCCTCGGAGTTTGCCTGTGATGACGTTCCGCCTCGCTGTCGGAGTCCGTTCTCGGACCCTTCGCCGTGCTTTGATTTTTCATCGGCGGCGGTCGAGGACCCGGCGGCTCCGGAGGGTGACTATTTCCGCTTTGCCCGATCGGCTGGAATTTACCACCGAGGCTGCTGAATTTGCTCGGCGTCGATTGCGGAACGGAGATCGACGTGTCCTTGTAGGACTGGAACTTGTTTTGCGGCTGTGGCGTGGGGTACTTGACCGGCGCCTGTTTCGGTAAGGGTGGTTCCTTGGGCAAAGGTGGAGGTGGGGTGGGAGTCGACATCGGCTGCGCAGCCGCCCTCTTCTCCGCGAGCTCGCGCTGCATCTGCTTGCGAATATTCAGCGACTTCTCCAGAGCGGCGCGCTGCAGTTTCTCTTCCACCTCGTTGTCGTCATCTTCGCTGTCCACGTGGGATTGCAACTTTTTGTTCGACGATATGTCTTGCCACTTTTGAGAGTGAACGTCCTTCAATCTGAAAATATACGAGGAGACACGTTGTCGTTGGGGAACACGTCGCGAATAGTTTTTGGAGAAATTACGGAAATTGGTAGTTCCTCTTTTGGTTTTATCCGTTCCGGCGATTGTGCGGAGATCCGCTCAGGAGAAGGATCCGGAGAGGATACGGAAGAGGAAGAAACAAAAGATGTGGGGAATTGGGATCTGACATGTCTCGATACGCCGTCTGGTGGCGAGAAGTGAAACTATTCCTAGCATACCGTTTAGTGGATTAGCTAGTGACTGGCATTGGATTAATGTATGTATGTCGCGTATTCGCCCAAATGCTTCTCGCATTTGGGCCGTAGACCGGTGCGAGGGAAAAATTCGACACTCCTTGGGACCCTTTGAGTCATAAATTAGATCCCGGGAAGTTCCTCAATGCCACAGGGTCCCGTGTAAATGTACGTCGGCCGGGACATAGGAACCGAGCACTAGAGTTTCCTCGGGATTTACAACACTTAATCCTGCCTTCCGCATTTCCCTGGAAATTTCTTCGCGTTGCGTAGTTAGCACCCCCACCCCCGGTCGTAAGAGAAAAGTAAAAAAATCATACAACAAGCTCCTAGTCGAATAGCGTCCAGTACGTTCAAAAACCTCGGAGCGAACAGAGAAATGGAAGGTGGATTTTCGCCACATGGCAAATCCAACAGTAAATTTTATTGTTACGTGAATGGCTGTAAGAGTAACTGGAAGAAAAATCCAGACGTTCGTTTTCACCGTTTACCACGTGCGGGCAAAGAATGTGTGTATAAGGAAAATTTTTTCGGAAATTTGGAAAAAGTTGATCGGTTAAAAGCGTGGAAAAATGCCCTAAAAATGGTTCGTACTTCGAACAGTATGCGAGTATGTTCATTACATTTTAAAAAAACGGATTATATACTGCCAGGTATGTTAGAATATCATCAACTTTTTACAGCGTTAAGCTGTATTTTTGCGGATACTTTATACGACAAAAAATGTCAGTTTCGAAATAATTTGTTACATAGCATTATCAATTTTATTGATTTGTTGTAGATGTAAAGTGCATAATAAGACATCTAAAAAAAATGCTGTTCCCTCGTGCAATTTTTTTCTCCTTGGCCCGCTGTACAGGAACACACAACACTTTTGATAGTCCCATCTTTAATTTCGCCTACAATGTTGTGCACATGTCCTCTGATGTCAGAGGTTTTAATACACATACTTATATAAATGGAAGACCGTTGAAAGACCCCAGTCTCTCCTGATCAACACCACATTTTAAAATATAGCCAGCGCGTAACACTCTTTCACCTTCGATAAAATTTCTTTGAGCAGGGTTTGTACCTGCCCAAGAGCAAATCGCGTTCATAGTTAAAGCCATTCGTAAATGTCCGGGAACACTTAGAATGAGTGCGATGCTTGCGCAAGTGAGGAGCAGGAGATACGAACACGATAACGAATTTTTCACGACTGCCGGGAAACGGCTCGCAAGGAATGCCGTATGCTTCGGCACAAGGGCGGGTTTTTTCCATTTCACGATGTGAGAAGAAAGTTTCGAGAAAGTGGAAGAGTAAAAACGTGAAAAAGACTCGGGGGTTGCGCGCAGATACCTACGTCGACGTTCCGTGATGCGCCCGTCCAGGGACAGACATATACGCGTCTCGAAGGCTGAATTTATATTTATGGGAGGTCAACCCTGGACGATAACGGAGGGTAAAGGTTGCTCATGTCCTCCCGCGAGTCTAGTGAAAGTTGGAAAGGATTCACGGAGCCCTGCGCGTGCCAAAACAATAAATAATGACTTCACTCCCATAAGACTCTGTGTCGGTAGTATACTCATTCCGGCCATATTGGATTTTTCGAACTAAGCTCCTCCCCCATGTCAGATCCCAATAGCCTAGTCGGAATCTACTCGCACAATGCTGCTAATTAAATCAAGAGGGAAAACTGTTGAGGGGCTTTTCCAGAACCAAGCAGAACGAGAATTTTTGATTTGCCCAATTTTTCCTTCAAATCAAAAGTTAAAACGATTCTTACTTAGCAGCTTGAGCAGCTTTCCATTTGGCGTTTAAGGCAACGGTGTCCAAAGAAGGTAACTTTGGTTCGGGATGAATCAATTGCGACTCCTGCTCGAATATATCCGTGAGTGGTTTCCTCTGGATTTCTGTAAAAGTAAAGCAAAAAGACGATTCATTTTAGTTACGGACACATTTTGGAAATCATATCAACGCGAATCTTAATCCCTTTGAAAGAAGTCTGCCCACCTTTGCGTTGTTGTGCCGTCAATGGCACTCTTGGTTCGCTTTCGTGGTAGGCTTTGGAAGCTTCGTCCCTCTCCCTCTCTCTTTCTCTGCGCAGCTCCTCCTCTCTCCTCGAGCTCTCTGTGAGCTTCTCCGCGTTGCTAAGAGGGGAAGCTATGTCATTATACTGTGCTACATACCTATTGAATATACAAACATAAATAAAATGTTATGATATCTCTAAACCGCGCGATTCCGTCTACACCGATAATCGCAAAACAAATGCTACGTTTACAGTAGTTAGAAATTGTCCGCAGTTGGTTGGCTCGCTGTTAGTACTGTGCAACGTAGTACAGGCAGCTGCAGCGTTGTCTAAAGTAGACGGAAAGGACGATCTCCAAAACAAATTTGGAATATCTCGACATCCCAAATAAAACGAGTCGACGGTCGTACTTTGTAATGTAATCAACTGGAAGTCTAACCTTTTCAGAGCCGCTGTTTCCTTCTCAAGCTTGGCGTAATACGCACTCAACTTCGATTCCAATTGCTCTAAGTCTGGCAACGAAGATTTTTTCAACACTTCCAAGTCTCGCTCGAGCTTGTCTTTCTTCTTTCGTTTATTCCGCTCTTCCTTCTTCTTTTTCTTCCGGCTCTTTTTGTCCTCCTTCTCCTTTTCCTTTCCCTTCTTATCTTTCTTCTTTTTCTTCTTCATTTTCTCGTTCTCCGAGTGCTTCTTCTCCTTCTCGCGCTCTCTCTTCCACCTGGCAGTCTCTTCCAAGAACTTCCTCACCTACGCAACGCACATGCAAAGACATTCCCGTCTCAGGATTTCCTTCCAGTCGGCAGAACAATTTGGAAATAGATTCTCAACGGTAGACCGGGGTGCCCAAAGCGAGAACTACTGCAAAAGATTTCTCTCGCGTTCTCGACTTCCCGAGAAAATGCGTAACTTTCAACGGCATTTCTCATATCATTTTATCCTATAGTGTATATTTTTCGATAGCCAGAAATAGTTATTATAACTCTGCCACATATTGTGCCACGATAATACAGTGCAACTTTCCTCGTTCCTCCTAGTTAAGACTCTAGCTTTTGGGAAAGGGCGATTAAAAAGACTCTTCATCCTCGTTAATAGGGCGAAAGGTTAAAAAGAGAAATATCGCTCTTATTCTCCGTTGATATCAAGCAAAGTAAGGATACATAAACGCGTATTAATCTTGCACATGTCATCCAGAAAATTGAGGGGAAGAGAAAAAATAGAGAGGATATATGTATATGGAGAGAAAATATGAAATTAAAAATTCAAAGTATGGGAATTTTCATGGTATAACATTGCGTCTTCTACCACGTCAGAGACGCATATTTTAAAATTAATCTTAGCTACCAGTTGGAAAGGGAAAAAAGTCAAGAGCGCCACGCGATACTCGATCGAACATGATTGCCTGATATTTTCGTAAAACTCGACTATTTTTGGCTTTCTCATAATTTCCCAATTATCGGACACCCCATCGGTTGAGTAATCGATATTTCTGAATACAAACGGCGATGATAAGCTACCTTTATGCTTACCTTATCTTCGTAATCGGAATCGTCTTTGGTCTGCTCCAAGAACTTTCGCGCTTTGATCTCGTAGTCGTCCACCTTTTCGCGACTGTTTATAGTGTACGGAACCGGCAGAACGTCATGAGAGGCCGCAGCTGCTGGCGGATTATTATACTGCGCCATGCGCTTGCTCAGTGGCGACAACGATCCGCGATGGTCCTTCTTGTGCTTTCTTTTGCGATTCGGCGATCTAGACACCGATCGCGAGCTGCCCGACGATGAAGAACTGCTGGAGTCGGAACTCGACGAGCTCGAAGATCCGCTGGACGAAGAACTCGAACTGGAACTCCATCTCTGTCGTTTTTTCGATCTAGACTTTCTCTCCTTCTTCCGCTTTTTCTTCTCCTTCTTCACGTCCGTCACCTCGGCCTCGGCTTCCATATTCTTGAAGGTGTCCAGGGGATTCAACGTGGCGGTCAACGTCTTTGTCCTTATGTACTCGATGGAGTGTCTAGCTTCCTCGTGATACGGAGCGATATCCAAACAACTCTCGTAGGCCTTTCTCGCTTCTTCGTATTTCTTCTCTTCTTCGAACCTGCGCCCCAGCGCGACGAGCGTCTCCGCCATGTATTTACGGGCATTAGCGTGAGTCTGGTTCAATTTCAGAGCAGTTTCGAAGTCATCGATGGCTTTCTTGAAGCTGCCGCTGTTGGCATATCTGTAACAACCACAAAATAAATATATTATAAACTCTTATCTCTCTTACTGTGAAAGCTTAAAAATTTGAGAAATTCAATTTTCTTTACACTTTTGTCTTGTTCTAACGTTACAGCATCATGTAAAAATACGCCGAATTTCAAGCTTTATCTTAAGAGTTTACAAAAATAATCACGGAATTCAGTGCGAAGGAGATTCGGCACGATTTGTTTACAAAGTGACAATTACACGTTTGAATGTCGTAAAAGTTGTATCTTTTGCAAATATCGTGAACCATAGCAAAGTGGAAAGTTTCTAAAACTGACAAAATAGAAGCATGAAATATAAAAAAAAAAGTGTATAAATATTCCGCGCAAGTAACGCTACCTATACAGTGCGGGAAGGCTTCTTGTACGCGTCTGTTTAAATCGCGAGTAATGTATGATATCAACTTACAATGCGCCACGCGCGACTAATCCTTCGACGTTTTTCGGGTCGATGGTAAGTGCTTTGTTGAGGCACTGGAACGCTTCGGAGTGTCTTCCCGCTTTAAAATGATCGATCCCTTCAGCGACACTTCGGAACGCCCACTTGCTGGCTTGAGTTTGTCTCAGTTCGGAGGCGTACTCATTCGGTGGGAATCTCTCTCTGAAAACACAATTTATTTGTCCCGTCAGTATTCTAATATCGAGAATGCCGACACAAAGGTCCCCCCCCCCCCCCCCCGCACACGTACGCGTGTTAACGAAAAGCAACTTACCTCAGACCGACCATGTTGGAATAGCTGTCCTGTCCTAGTCCCATCAAGTCGGATAGATATTTTATGTTGTTGGGATTGTTGAAGCCAGTGCTACTCTCCAAGAGCGTTTCAAAACTCTGCCCTTTGTTGTCCATAGCTTTCCTACATCACAGAACAAAGTTCGAAAGTTATCACCCAGGAAGCAGGTTTAACCGTCTTCGCCAGGAAACAAACCCAAAGCTACTTGGTTAACGGTAAAACTAAAGATCTGATAACCACGTCGCGACCGAATAATGATCCTCCCATTGGTTAACTTAATTCAGCAGGTGTTGGTTTGCTGATTTTATTCTCCGCACACACTTTGCAGATACATCCACTGTCTTTCCTGCTTTCAAAAGAATCCCTTTCAGGTTTTCCGGCTCGGTGTGCACGCACGCCAAATGTTTTACCTCCTGCTTATCCTTCCGTTCCTCTTCCAACTCTTTTTCGGTCTGTACGAATTACCCGGAAATACAACACTACTACCAAAGAGATCACCGCGAAGTTCAATCGGCGACTATTCCTTATGCCGCGTGTGCTTCAATGAGTGTAAACAAAAAAATCTCTCGTATATCGTGCACACTCTCTTTGGTAATAGTCTATCAAAATCTATGTTTGTACCGTTAACAAGCAACCAGGTCCAACAGTATGCGGTAGAGACGCGGTGGAGAGAAAATTCGTAAATCGTCTTTATTACCATATCTTCTTAGCCTACAATTTACAAACAATGGTACAACCTCAGTATTATGTGAACTCGTGTCTCACCTTTCTCAACCGCTAAGACGTATATTTTAGGTTTTTGTATCACGTTTTGTAATCATAGGTTTTCTCAACACAAAAGCACACAGCCTATCATCAATCAACGGTGGTTCGGTTTTAAGTTTTTTTTGGTGCGATAAAACAAATTGCATAGCCCTAGGATAGGTTGGGAGCCACGCCTGAGTATTTTTGTCTTCCAAGTTGACCAAAAAAATTTTTTTAGATGTACGCTCGCCTGTTTTGCGCTTTGCGGTGTCAATTTGAACGACATCTTTTTTATTTGTCAATATAAGCTGTAAGTTTAAATGAGGTCATTAATCATCATGATATGGCGCATACTTTCAGGACTTTGTGATAATGGTTCAGGTGTTTTGACATATGATTTTGGTTGTTTGGTCTCTTCGAATGTAGCTTTGAAGACACGTCGGGAAAATATTATGCCCTAACACTGTCAAACACATCTGCAGTCCAGAAGATTCTCATTAGGTTAAACGTTCTTATCAGGCAATTAAGAGATAATCTGAACACACAAAAAGTTCTGCACGAGATAATATATAAAAACGCACACAATCATTCTGATATTTCTGTACGACTACGTTTGAAGAGAATAGAAGACAGACTCTATCGAAAAATCAATCAATGTTAGTAGAACATCCTTTTTGTAGGAAAACGTGTAAGTTTTGACACTATATCCTTGAAATCTTTACAGGTGCTTACCCCACTTAAGAGACCAAACAACTGTACATCATTATTATACCTACCGTCTGCAGCACACGCCCAAGGATCAACGTCTCATACTGGAAATTCAACCTCAAAAGACACATTCGTGTCATTTGACGCCATAGTTTGACTGGTGCTTTGAGAGTAATATATCACAAACGTAGATACAACGTGTGCGTAATAGAGCCACGTCAATCGATGCTCAAGGTTTGAATCATTTGTATCGCATTATAAACTCATCGTCATACTGACTATCGATTTTTATGTTACAGAGAGTGTCTGGCACCTAGATTCATAAAAACGTGTCAGAGGAGTCAAAATCTGATTTGCCTTGGATTGTTAGTATCGCGATGCGATTGTTAAATTAAGTTGCAATGCCCTGTGTCTAGCGCGCGATCATGCTTACCTCCCCCCTTTCTCATTTTTATCGGGGAATTGCGAGAAAAATGCACGAAAAAGTCGTAGCCCATTCTTACAACGGGGGAAAAAATATACGAAAAATCTCTCGGCCTTGAAGCTAATATCGACCCCTCAACAAATACAACTGCTCCGATTATTACAATTTATTAAGCTTTGTGTTAAACAAACTTAAAACGTTTTGTCGCTAGGAGCGGAACAATATCTGGATCAACGAACTTATAGTTCCTCCACATTACTAAAAAATGACGCCCAATTCCTGCACCCAAAGTCGCGAATGTCAACCTTTCCCTTTTAAAATGTTACCCTCCATCAACTGAATGCATAATTAAATCGTTAAATTTATATACAGCCGAACTTCCTTGTTATGCCAAACCAATGGAATTTTCGAATAAATTCAATGATTAAAACAAGTTGAATCCCAATTCGTAGAATTATCAAATACATCCTAAATAAAGAAACCTTCTGTACACGTTTTTCTTCTCTGGTACATCGTTCGCAACGACGTACTCGTGTGTATTTGCGATACCAGTAAAAAGCTAGAGACCAGCGAAGTGCACGAATCGATGAAGTTCACGACGCAATAGTAAAACAGGGTGACTTACTTATAGGCCTCGGGAAGGTCGTCGGAATGGATAAGACCCATAGGTGGGTGCGGAGCCTGGCCTTCACGTGGGGATTCGTTCATAACGGCAACAACTCGCTCCGCCTCCACGTTAACCTCACTCACTACGACGCAGACCAGGTCGTTGGCCATGTAGCCCCTCGTCACTCCTTTCTTGTCCACCGCCGGCACAGTGGCCGTATTCAATATCAGGGCCTGTGAAGCATAACTCGAGTGTTACGGGAAAAATTTCTCAAAATCACAAAGTAAAAGACACGAGAGCGAGGAAACGCACATGTGTGTACACGTAAAGCTTTCGTCTTTGCGCGAGAAGTTACACGTTGCGATATGCTAAATATTACGACCGAATACCGCAATTACGTTGGAGCGACAATTATGCATGTACCTTAACACCGAGATCGGTAACGACTCTGGGACAGTCGCTGCAGTTGCAAAGGACCTTCAGAAGGAGTCCCGCGGCACTCTTGCCCATCACCTGCGAGTAAATTACATCGCCGACAACTAAACTCTGCAACAGAAAGTACAAAACCTCATGTACTGTACACTGCTTGAAAAATGCTCGCAATGTTATATTCAATAACTAGGGGCTCCGCCCGTGCGTGTTAATCCTGAAGCCTTCACGCGCAAAGAATTCAGAGCCTCTGATTTTAACGCAGCTTGGCCTTGTAGCGATATTTACAGTTGTAAGATCATCCGGCATCGGTCTGTTCATGTCGGAAAATAATGCGCAATAGCATTCAGTCAAATCGGCATATTTTGGGCGGTTTTTTACTTAGTCTCCTTGAATAACAAGAATTGTGGCCCTTCGCCTTACGTATCTTAGCTTCAGATTTGCTGTTACAGGGATACACTCCCGCGGAAAAGCCTAAAACGTGCTCGATTGAATATCTATCCAACGGCAAAAAATAGCGCAACAATCGGTTCTGTAGTTTTCGAGATTATCCTGCACATATTCACGCATATTTTCTTTTATATACAGGGTGTTTCACCTAACTTGACCACCTCAAATATCACGGCAGTCTTTGATGATATGAAAAAGTATTGAGGAGAAAAATTGTTCGATACAAAGGGGCAAATACTGTTATTAGAAAAGAATTATTTTCTTTCAAGATATCAAGGTCATCGATATTATTTTAAATGGGTCGACATATTTTCATTACGACAGTCTTGTAGCTTATAAGAGGACAAATTCAGCAACTGTTAACAGGTTGACTGCCGAATAAAATTAGTAGCGATCATTGGCGGTCGTATACGCCCGACATGGCAGTCAACCTGTTAATATGACCTTCACTTGACCTTGAACGAGAAGAATCACGAAATGCGTGCCATGAATTCCAATACTTGTTCGAAGACCGATCCTTACTTTCTCCTTCCTGACGGAACAAGATACCTCGGAGGTTTGTTTATAAGCACCAGAAACAATAACACATTTCACACAATCCCAATGACATTGAAATTCACTCATTTATCGTCTTTGAACAAGTATTGGAATTCATGGCACGCATTTCGTGATTCTTCTCCGTCAAGGTCAAGTGAAGGTCATCATATTAACAGTTGCTGAATTTGTCCTCTTATAAGCTACAAGACTGTGGTAATGAAAATATGTCGACCCATTTCAAATAATATCAATGACCTTGATATCTTGCAAAAAACAAATTAGAAAACAATTCTTTTCTAATAACAGTATTTGCCCCTTTGTATCGAACAATTTTTCCTCTCAATACTTTTTCATATCATCAAAGACTGCCGTGATATTTGAAGTGATCAAATAGGTGAAACACCCTGTATATTAGGGATGCGGAGTAACTTGAATGGTATTGAAGCATTATCACTGAACTGCAATTATGTTGATATGCCCAAAAAAATATACAGCATGTCAGATTAGCCAAGGAGCCTTGGTGTTCAGCTTGTATCGTTCATTTCACCCTGACTGGTTTTCATGCCAGCTAATGGCGAGCCACTACCTTTTATTACCAAAGAATATCCGTCATCCGAGCCGTACAGCTATGTCAAAGTGAAAAGCACTAATGCGCTTTGGTGTTTTGCACCGCTCAGTTCACTGTCTGGCGCTAAAACCAGACAAAAAGAAATGACCGGTGCAGGACACGCACCGAACTCCCTAGTTAGTTTGACATGCTGTATAATTAATGCAGCGCTCATCACGCAACCACGCTTGTGACAAGTCGGCACGATCGACAAAGGGTTAATGTTACTAGTATTACGCTTTCTATAAGCAATAGTATTTACGTGTTTCTAACTTTAATTAGAGCTGCATCTCAAGAGTACGTCCTAAGGGTCACATTCGGAGTAGGTAGTGCGATTCTTTATGAAAAGTTGAGCAACGAACGTGCGGTATGTACTATAAAATCAGCGTCTAGCCCTTCTCGTTCAAAGTTATAGCGCGCAAGCATTGGCTTTTAAAATTAAGTCGAATTTCGAGGATTCGGGTAGAATCGTTAATCTTGCGATTCTTCGTCGTTTGATCCTTTTCTCCTCGTCGATTCCGCCGTATTTGTGCGTGATGTAACAGGGGTCTGTGACATTTAATTACCTCTAAAAAGTTACGTATTCGCTGAGATTTCTCCATGGTGACAAATGAATCTAGTCCTGGCATCGTTGCATAAAATTCTGGAAACAAAGAAGCCATAGATTAAAATCGAATTCGAGAAGAGGACGAATTAAAAATGACAACACACTGATATTGAAATGTCTTTACTCCGTTCACCTTCATCTCCCAGTCCTTGCTTGACAGGGTCGACAACCTTATCTAAGTTCGCTTTGTCGTAGAGGGCATCCGCTTTCTTAGCAAGGAATTGTTGTAGCTTGAGTCGCTTCCCCCTATCTCCAAAGCTGGAATGAGAAAAAGATAGTTTATATTGATGTACTGATCATACTCGGTGGAAGTCAAAATGAATCTGAATATATGGTAAAGTTCTGCAATAGCCCTTCATTTTTGACCAAGCAATCCTTTCATTACTCGCTAATATTAACACTAAGGTAAAAAAGTGAGATAAACGCTCGTTTCAGTCAAAATTTGAACAAGATTATCTCGAAATGCAGTAGAGATAAATGAAAAAACAAAAGCAGTTTTCTTTATGCTAGAGACATAGACAAACATTTTTTGTTGAAACTTCTTCTTAAAATCTCCAATTGCTTCCAAGATAATCGATTTTTAACTCGCACTGCGACTTAAATAGGAAAATTTCTCTGGTATGAAAACATGAAGAAACACTGATTGGAACAAATGCTTCATCATGACGAGCGAGAAACCAGGAAAAGAGAAGGCACAGGAGGAGCCAAAGGATGAACTGTTGCAAGCTCTGAGCAAACTAGGCGAAGGATCTAAACTCCTGTGGGGACAGTAAACTATAAAAAGGTGGACCATATGCCAGGGTTTTACCACAAAACATAATTGATCTCTCATATACCTCAGTGTCTTTTGACGCTGTTGGTAGATCTCAAAATTTGGATCCTTGAGATTGAGCATCGATAGCTCGTTCTCGTTGCGTTCGCTCTCCCATACTTTTTGTAACTGCTGACCATGGTAGTTCAATGCCTGCGCCACAAGTCGCGCGTCCATCGACTCCATGTTTTGTTACCGGCGTAACAAAACTAACCTGTAAGACTACGAAACCAATCGGTTCGTTACGATCTACCACCCACCAAATATCCCAACAACTGTTCAATTAAAGAATGACTCTCTTTACATATCATATCTTTTAATTTTCTCGTAATATTCTCGCGATAGTCTTATAAGCAGATCCTGCAAGGAAGTTCACAGTGGAAATAAATGTATTCCATGAATAAACCGTACAGTAACACCTTTTATAGTACAATTAATTGACGTTAGATAAATACTGTACTATACAGTCTTTTGAGCCATGTATTACCAGGATAAACACATCAGTATCTCCTATTAACAATATCCCGATCAATGCGGAATTACATATGGTATTTTTTTTTTGGTAAGGTAACTTTCCCAATAGCCAGATGGCTAAGCCCAGTATCCGGACAGCCATAAACTCATGCAGCAGATTTTACTCAAGGCTCTTACTAGTGATACCTTCTGTACACACCCTTAGATTATTGAAGATCTTTTTCCACTACTCGTTCTTTTTTATCCCATTCAATAATTTCAATTATACTCAAACATGTTCTGCTATTGGAACAGCCACCTGATGTATTAACAATATCACACAATACCACACTATTCAAGGTATTCTTGATAAGCTCAAGGTATTACTGATAGGAGGCATAAACATGCACACCACGCTAGTACATGGTTACATAGTTCCCATATAGGACTCAAAAGATAGCGCGTATGTGTTACCATACAATGGCATTCCAAGTCGTCTGTGAGATGATTAAAAGTAAGAAAATTTTACCTTTTAAACTGTATTACAGCAGTAAATCCGTACTATGCAAGGTATTACTATAAAGGGGGCGAAAAAAAATAATTTGACTTGAATTTCATTGGCTAACTTGTATTTCATTCTGTGAGTACATTTTCCGAAGCTTTTTTTTTTATTGTTTTCAGCTGGGCAGGATTTAGCTGCATTGAGTTGCACTCAAGTTATAAAAGTAACACTCAGTGTAGCCTGGTGTAAGCCACTTAAAAACGCTATTACAAATTCGACTCTCCGTGCTCGACAAACTGTCGAGTTTAAAAATACGCAAGATATTCGATACGGTGGTAAAAAGCATTCGACTACTGCAAGCAAAAGCAACTAATGAAACTCTCACTCTGCTCGCGACATGAAATTGATCGCGAACAAATCCCGAGACGTCGCGCCAGACTACTCCGCACGTTTCGGCCGCCCATCCTCGAATAGCCTGCGCCGGAGAGCCGCGGCTGAAAACCGGTTCTCGCGTATAGGTACTAATTACCTTGCTCAACGAATACCGTCGGTGGACCGTGACTGAAGTCAGAGAGAAACAGATGGTCCAAGAACGCGTCGCAGAAAGTTACGCGCCCTTAGCAACTAAAAACCGCTCGGGCCAACCACTCCGCGATATTGATTTATCGACAACGCAAAATGGTCGTCGTGGAAGCCGGACTCGGCAAGGGCGGCTACGACGCCATGGCGCCCCCCCGAATGGCCGGGTATTTTTTCTATCGCTCGCCCACGCCCTTCGGTTCTTGTTAACGGAATCGAACATCCGTGCAGCCTATAATGATCGGAGGAACACTCACCTTGATCCTAGAACTACGTTTTACTCGTTGATCCGACGATTTCAGGAAATAAAAACGTTAACTACGCGACGACCATTTGCGCTGAGTCCGTATCGTCCGTACGCACCGTGAGTCACGTTCACAGTGTGGCGCGGTATGGCGGAAACGAGAAAAGTGCGATACCTCGCGGAGCGTCCGGCGCACTAATGTTCGTCGTCATGGTTCAAATGTGAAATTAATTGTTAATATAAGTACTTTAAATATTCCTTTCTAAAATTAGTACATTGATTTATACGATTAACAAATTATTAGATACTTATAAATTATTACTAAGATCGTAATGTATAGGTATGTACATACCTATAGGTATAAAGAATTATATTTTGCTTTGAGCTACTTCCGGAATACGATATTTTGAAGAGGCTTTAGACGCGATATTTTTTTTTCTCGTCCGTACAGAAAGAAAGTACGAAGGAATTGCATGAAAGCTTCCGTTAATTGTAAACAAAAAGTAAATTATATACTTACGTACTTATTACAGAGATTCGAAGGAAGCCATAATCGCAATCAGGAAGTGAAAACCTACCCGGATATACTGATTGCAGAAATCCACCGCCGGAAAGAAAGTAGCGCGGTATAGGATAGCGAAATTATTGGTTTTCATCACTCAGTGCGTAAAACTCGGTTTCACGGGCGTTCTCAACCCCGTCAACCTCGTATTTGACACTTAGTGACAAAAAATAGAATTCGTTATAAGGGCGTTTCGCGTCGTTTTAACTCGTGTGGTTGCCCACTAGCTTCGCTCGTGCGGAAAACTTCACACTCGTTAAAAACGGCGCTTCACGCCCTTATAACGAAACTATCTATTAGGGTAATGCGTGAATGGCTCTTATTGCGCTCTTTGAAGAATCAGCACATACGTAGCTTCAAGGCTATTACAGAATAAAAGAATAGGACAAGTCATTATTATGGAAATTTCTTACGGCGTAAGATTGCGTCATTACGATTTTTTCCCGATTGTTCCGTTCATATGTTGTGCCTATGGCGAGGGCAGTCGCCATGATTTCCGAGTCCACTCGCCCTCAGGAGTGTCGAACGGTTGCGGTCTTATGTATGAACCGCGGTCGTGTTCGACCGCTAACGAGAGCCGATAGGTGGCGACGCCATCTGATGGTGGGCAGCCACATGTATACTTTCCCTTTAAAAGTTACGCGCAGATATAGGTACTAATATTTTATAATAATTTAACTATTTAGAACTTGAATAACTGGAAGTGAAAAATTAATTTTTTATTTATCCTGTTCCTTATTTTTTACTTCTCACATTAATGGAAGCACGTGCAAACTTGGCACGAGATTCTCTGCGGTCTCTAAAATCTATACCTATATTTCTAAAATTTTATTTCAGTCACCAAAAACTCAAATCAAATTTACTCCATAAGAATAAGAGATGATCAGACGGAGTATTATCGTCCATTTGCTAACATTTAATTAAATAATTAATACTCTACTCTATTGGGACACTAGACTGATAAATAAGATCATTTTAACAACAATCCAAGTAGCACTAAATTAGAATTATTAAAGAAGTTAAACCATTGGCATCTTCGCGCTATCTTGGTAATGAATAATCGCCTAATGTTTCAGCATCGAATATGTGGAATTATCCTATGAAACACTTAAAAAATCTAAACACTAAAAAAATATAAGTAATAGAAAAACTGACCACGTCCAGAGTTTGACAGTCATTTAATTATGAAAATAGGAATGTTTCGAAATATTTATTAATCAGTCTAATAAGATGTTTACATTTTTTCTTCCTATCGCAATATCCCTATAACCACTTAATATGTACAATTCATTTTAAACGGTAGAATGTACCTTTGATGTACAAATAAGTTGATTTATAAAATCGAACAAGCTTATTTGTACAGTGCAAAAGTTTCTCAAGAGAAACGTGTCACCTATACGCTGCATTACATCATTTTGCTTTCTTGGCACGTTTCTTTTCTGCAGAAACAACGTTCCAGTAGTAAAGAATTTGCCCAGCTATGATACTGTTCGCGATAGTCGCGCAAACGTAAGTTAAAATCATGATGGTGTCGCCAGTCTCTTGCACAGACGTGAAGATTCTCGCGAGAGCGCCAAAGAAGAGCAAGAATCCCGTGACGGCGGAAAGCTGGCCCGTACTACCGTTTGTATAATTTGTATGGGCTTGCATCAACTGGAATATACATATAACGTGTAATATTATTAGGTATATAATATACGTTGAGATTGCGCGTACTTGAAATATATTTCTTTAAAGGAATGCAGTATTAATAAGCACTTATTTGCATGCGGAACCATTCCTTTATTCATTATTAGTAATCTACGAGCTAAATCAGTATGATGTACCTTGCCGACCAAGATGATAGGTACATTGAGTGCCTGGAAGGTCCAAAGTACTTTCAGTGGAGTCAGGCCACTCATTAACGCGTAAGCAACAGCAATATAGGCGGCAAAGAAAGCCGAGGCCTTCAAAGTATCACCACCATAGTGTATTACTAATACAGCAATGGCTACAGTTTGGAGTCCCATAAAAACTCCATCTCCCCAAGAACTGAAAACGTGTGTGTGTGCACGATGTGTCATATCATTACCCAGATAGAAGAAGTTGTACTACCATGGAGTATGCAGTCTGAATGTAAAGCACGTTTCTTGGAAAATTGCAATCATTCTTTCAGCATTTTCGTAGTGCGCAAGTAATGTTACATAAAGATAGCTAAATGACAGTCCTTGATGGCAGTCAGTCAATTAGATAATTGGAATGAAAGTGTTTTGTGCAGTTTACCTGCAATTTTCTGGCTATTGGAAATAATTGAGAGTACGATATAAAAGTATTATGCTCCAATCACACATTTGCACCGTGTGGCTACTTTATTTGATACCCAGCAATATTGACTGATACCATTATCAGGGTAGAAAATAAATCTGTTTAGTTGATGGAGTTGCTCTAAGACATTCTTCTGTATTTTTAATAAAATGATCATAAATATATTGAATTTTTAAAGAGAATGACTGATAACGAATATGATAATAATGCAAATTATTATCTGTCAAACGTGTAAGACAATACAATGTCAAAGTTAATTTTTCATATTTCAATATAAAACTATAAGAAACAATTTAAATTGAGAGAAGCTATTGCAACTCCATTTTAATGAATTTGTAATTATATTTGAAGAAAGAATATACAGAAGAGATGGATAATCTTTTATCATCTAAATGTCTAACATTTCAGGCAAATTAATTTTGTATACTCTGTTACCTGAACGGAAAACCACTGACGAAACTGTAAGATACAGTGGCAGTAATTGCGAATAAATCAAAAAATACGCTAAAGATGTTTATCCCCTCGCCACTTTTAGCACGAAGAATCTTGATTATTTGTGGAAATTTTACTGAAAAAAAGAAATGTCCGTAGATGAATCAAGACATTCATTGTGTTATCAAACATTTACAAGTGTTCCTTAGTAGAAGTTGTGATATATAAAGAATATATTGAAGACCTTAGCCAAAGGAAAGATGCTATATTTTATAATATCTGGAAAATATGAACAGAAACATTACGTTTCAAGATTGGCAACTTTTGATCTACATATGCTTAGATTGAAAGAACTGTATTCTTTGTCTTAACTTTGAAAATAAAGTAAAAGAAATAGCTCTAACCAAGAAGGGATCCAAGAATGATGGCCAATCCAAGACCCTTGCTGAGTGTTGCCTTGAAACATCCCACTGTAAAATATTTGCAGCATTATTTATTCCAGCTAGTGATAATATTGCATAGCTGGTATTTCTACTTCCTTAACCAAGAATTAATTATAAATAATATATAGAATTTAAATACTGGAGTAATATAGATGAAGTAGACGGGTAATTGAATTGAACTGTAATAAATGGAATTGAAAAACTCCAAATAGCAGGTAATACATTATTATTTTTATATAATTTTTTCATGGTTTTGTGAAGTACAGACTTGCAACAGATATAAAATCATTAATATTTAATGAATTATATTACGAATAATATATTTCCAAGATGAATAAAATCCATAAATATTAAAATGATTGAATTAATGCTCCGAATTTTCAAATATTTGTATTTACCCGCTAAAAGACGGGGGCCACGTGTCCTCCTCTTCACAAGTAAATTTACATGATGCGAAAAGTAGTCCCGATATTTAATGCAAATATCTTTTTTATTACTATAAAGTTGTATCATTTATTTAAAAAATACAAGGTGTAATAATAATTGATTTCATACCGTGTAGGAAATTAAACTCTTCAAAGTACTCTTTGAAACACTCTTTAGTAAATATTAGTAACGCCGCCTCTTGGAATTGACGAGCCATCTTGCCGTTCACTGCCGACGGTACTGAATGAATCGATTGTATGGTAGAGAGTCACTCTATTTCCGACTACGTAACCTTTATCCTATAGCCAGAGATCAAAGAGATGATTAGTACTCAATAGCTGCTTTGTTTGAAGTACCATATTTTCAACAGCAAACTCAAGAAGATTACCACAATAGTCGAATGGCGCTCATGTCGGTATTCCAAAGTCCCATGCGGTCACGTGATCGTAGGAGTAATACCGTCCCTGTCAAAATTATGCACCGATTAATTAAGTAACAGATAATTCCTTTGATCTTACGATATAACTAGTCATTCATATGTAGAGCTATTATTCATTAATTATTGAGTACTAAATAAATGCTATTTCTTTTGCATAGCTGAATTATAAGACATTATATATATGGCCAAATAATTTTAATGAGGACGGTAATACTCCCCAACGACTACGTGACCACGTGAACGACGTGAACTGTGTGATATCGATAGACAAGCGCCATCTGACTATTGGGGTAGTCCCCCGTGAATTCGTCTGCTGGAAATATTCGGTGCTCTTGGACCATTTTATGGCGGGATATTTGAAATGGTTAATACGAAAATATTTCCGCGGATAACTGCAGAATAGATCAATATTGTAATCAAAATTTCAAAACTGCTGAACTGCACAGTGAAGCAATATATCTAAACTAATAGTGCTACAATTAAAAAATATTATATTATATTATATTATCTGAAAAAAGAAAAGGTGTGTAGGTATAGATACCTATTGAAGTTGATCAAGAAATTCAGTAGGGTCTCGTGCTAAAAATTACAAGAGAGAAGAATAGCAAGGTATAAGCGTATAATACAGGTTTACTCTATATCTTAAAAAGATGATTATTGGTATCATTTGGTTTATTTTTCTTGTCTACACTAAGAACATTAGATTTTCAACGGCATAGTATATCTATTGATATTACAAATGGGCCGAAAGTGTAGAGTTTATATACTTTCTTACATTTTTTGTTAACTACAGATATAGGTACCGTGGAAAACCAAGTGTATTTTTTGTTAGTGTAGGTAAGAAGAATAAAACTATTAATTTCTTTGCAGTGTGAATGATAGAGGTATAATTTTCTGCGTAAATACGTTTTTTTTATACTCCAAAGAACATACAGTGTAAAAAAGAGTTATACAATCCGTCCCTTTCAATACACGCCAGCGTAACGGGTTGCACATCGGTATCCGCCTGGCGCCGGACACAGGCGCATGGCCCCTGCAGCGGATCGGAGGCGTCAACCGATATGCAACCCGCTACGCTGGCGTGTATTGAAAGGGACGGATTGTATCTATAAATCGCTATGCATAACTTACACCTTCAATTTCCTGTAATTTCGTGGTAATACCGACAACCAAGATCCGAATTGAATGGCACTGCTTACGTTTACTTCCTTGATTACTCGAAAAAACGCAAAAGAGTATTGAAACTGCATTGGAACATCTATCACTTTAACTATTAATGAGATTATTGATGTTCCTCGACTGATAGTTCCAATGGGTCTAAACCCATCTAAATTCTGGCTGCCGGTATTATCACGAAATTACAGGAAACCACAACAGTCGAGGTGCTCCTACCGATATGCAACCAACTGCACTGGCGTGTAAGTTATGCAACAGATAGTATATGCATCCCACACAACACACATTTACGTAAATTATCTGTATATTCTATGTAAATTTGTATACGTATGTATGTACCAAATACATAAGAATAGATAGATTAGAATAGTAGATTTTTTGTACAGAACAGGGCTAAATGATCGGCTAATCTACATTAATTATACGTATAATATACGTAAATGGAAACATAGAATTGTAAATTTAGTGGCTTTATTTCATATATCAAATGACTTGTGCAGTGCATATACAAGCGTAGGGATATATAGAGAGAGAGAGAGTATACACATTTTTCGAATATATCATTTCGGAGTTATTGAGTACTAGTGAGGTAATATTAGAAATTGCAATACCTATTCTTATGATAGAATTTAAAATTATAAAAAATCAATATCTTTAAATGATTTTAAATTACCGATTTTCAATATTACATGTTTCAAATTGTCAAAATAACATTAATATGTAAATCTGCAATGTCTGCATATGTAATTGATACGTATATTTTACATACATATATGGAGACGTGTATTTTTTAAAGATACAACGTACGTAGCTGATACAGAATCCGTGACGCCGGGAGTACCTAATACGTAGTGATATACCTATATAGAAATTAGATGAACTGCTCTCGCATTGCAGATTGTGTGTGACATGTTTATTATTTTCACAATCAATTGTTTTGAATATTTCCGATTTTTCGACTATTTTACCCTATATTTCAGTACAATTTTATCAAAGCAGTACGCTCATTTACTAAAAAAAAATAGAAATTTATATCTTCATAGAATTTTTTAACGACGCCGTTTGATTGAATTATACCGGATCTCGATCGACCAGTATATCGAGAGCCAAGTTAAATTTGTATGAATGGTAAGTTTAACCTTCAAACACTTTGGAAAAGTGTCAATATGCTTCAGTTAATTTTGAAACTTTGTTGGTTTTCTTTTATATTATAAAAATATTGTTCCTATCTTGTAGTTGTCAATTACTAAAATTTACAAATCTTGTCTTTCTTAAAGTAATTACATCCAGACGGCTTATCGACGCTTATAACATTTCCACTCGCGAGTGATAACCTAAATAAATTTATAATAAGCTCAGCGATATGATTATAGCACAATGGAAAGTAGATAGGAAAACAATCTATTCTTATTAGATATATCTTTATATCTGTATAGATCATGTACTATTAGATACACAAAAATTTTACTTAAGTATATTCTCTAACATTGTTTCAATATTATCAGCAAAGGGTTTAAAATAATTCGTAGAACACACCTAGGCAGTTTGTTATGGAATAGATTAATCGGTATATTATGTACTTACCTAAATAACAATTTAAGACATGACAACAAATCGTTGTATACGTGCCTCCTCATTTGTGATTTAGATAGTAATCGCGTCAATAGTTTGCAAAACTTTATCAAATTTTGTTGTCTTCTTGCAAGCAACTTTTGATAATTCATCATTTCAGTGGAATACCAAATTGCAAATGATGAAGCATCTGTGTGTATGAAGATCTATCGTCACGTTTCAAATTGTTATCTAGGTATACTAGCATCTCTATAATCCAATGGAGAAATTCCTATTATCCACCTTTAACATCACAACTAACCATTCCTTTAAATATTGCAAACAACCAAGTATCCCCCCTCCTTGCAAACAATAAAAAAAGTACTACGATTCGTTCGCGTAATCAATTTCTACTCTAATTCGGTGCTACTATATAATCAGACCTCGGCGAACGATGCGCCGTTGCGCTACGAATCAAGAAAGCAATTAGCTAATGGCCGCGATGCATTATCCGCGAAGCTACACGCAAGTGGGTCAGGGAATGCAAGTCGCCGATACGGGGTTGATTAACCCCGATTTTGCGTTGACTTCCTTGCCTAGATTCGGTATTCGTGGCTATGTGCGAGGGCGGCGCACCGGAGACTACCCAGGTGCCTGGTACGCTGCCCGTAAGCCCCCTCCCCCTCTGCTCCAACCCCTTGCGTACCCCCCACACCCCTACTCCACGAAAACACCCCCTCGATCTTATCCAGGGCCACCCGCGGAGCTTCAACCCCCTAACCTCTTCGCCCGCGCCTGCGGAATTCCGGATTCCAAACACCGACACATGGTCGCTATATATCCTATATAGTTCAGCCGTCAGCTTCAGTCCGCGGGTGAACGCGACGCGAGAGCCACCCTGTAGGGGTGTATTCCCTCGTCGCGACGTGGCGACTCTACGGTGTGACTGTAATAATTTAGCGAGATAATTCAAATCTCTAGTACCCAACGTAAAAGGTCTTTCAAGAGGGTTGATCTACGAGGGTTGCCGGTGCAAAGGGTTTCTTCCGGCCCGATCGTTTCGTCAACATGATCCCTTACGTGTGCTCCGGTTATAAATTTAAATTCCACCCGCGGCGCCATCAATCGAGTCGTTATTCGCTAAGTTTTCTTGGTGCATCGACCGCTTGAAATAAAGAGCTTCCGATCAACGCTATAACTGTCTCCAGGAGGGAACGATCGATGGAGCGCTTCGACGACTCAACAGGTACTCGACGAGTCGCCCGATCGTTCGGGAACCGATCGATTGACACCTGGCGCTGTGGTGTGATGGTTGAAAAGACCAATCATAATTTCTACTTACGTGCAACTAGGTCGCGAAGGGGGAGTAAGCTCTTTCCTTTCGCTGTCGAGGTCGAGGTCATACTTTGTCTGTCAGTTAATGAATACGTCACCTTCGCGAGTGACACAGATTTTCATATTGACTTCGCTGTCGAAAGGCACCGCACAATTGCGGACACTTCTCTCGGTCCATTCTTATCGGAGCCTTTCTTCAGGTTGATGCGACAAAATTAGTCTCGTTCTCAGATCGACAGGGCAGGGCAATGCGGCTCGACTCGTCCAGATCGTAAGTGCAGCGTCCACGAAAAACGTAGATCGATCCGAACGTTCGCCACATGAACGCAAAGGATGGGACGCCGACGAGCCACGAGCCGCTTGACGTGGCAGTAGTGGGCGAGAAGGAAGAACAAGACAGGAAGGACGAGGTTGCCGAATGTCGTACGATGGTGACGACTGATCCAGAGGACGTCAGTTCGACGGAGAAATCGGTCGACGGTTAGTGAGAGCGAGTACGCGATCGTCACGTTGAAAATATTCTGGACGCGTTCCACGTTCACCGGTAGACGGACACACACATTTTCCGTTCTATTTCTTCTCGAGCTAGAATCATCCGCCGCGTTGACCGACAGAACCAGCAACACGGAGGTGAGCACGGTCCTTCCGCCAACTCTTCAGGATCGTTTTCTTCGCATCAAACAACTGGTGAAGGATGCCGTCGCAGCGCACCACACGTTTATGATCTACGGCAGGTCCAAAGTGATTCGCGAGTGCATGCTGAAGAGGGGTTGGTGCGAGAAGTTCTACAGGAAGGTTACCAATGGTGATTAGTTTTGAGAACTATCACTGGGAGATCGATACGGAACTTGTAATTGGGGTAATTCTGGGAAAATGGGCGCGTGACAGGGGGGGGGGGGTGTGAAGTATTTTGGGTGTTCATCGATTCCCTACGAGAATGGGCGTGGATTGCCAAACGTGCGCGAACCAACAGCGGATCGGCTGAGTTCCTCTACTTGCTCCCTGCTGTATCAGACGGCAAGTCATCGAATGCGGAAGGGGGCGAGATGGGAAAGCTCTGCTGACCTGCTATTGGTTCGCACGTTCCGCAAAGTCCACACCCAGTCTCGGAGCAGACAAGTGAACACCCGGTATTGCATGTAACTTTTGCTGTGATGAGTAAAGGTGGATGCAGACAGTGCGATGCGGCGCGGCACGTTCCGACTTTGGAAATTTGTGATACTAAGCCTGTCAACGCGGAAACGTAAAGTAGAACGTATAGGATCAATGGAGGTAAATATGAGACACTTTTTCAAACTTTGCAATGTGACACCCACATTTCTGTAGCTAATAATAAGCTACTTTTAAATATAAATAACCTACATATTGCTAAATATGCCATCTGTGTATAGAAACGCTAGCTGGCTTTTTAATATTTAAAAAAAATATAAAAACTGTGTCTCATTTTTGCCTTTACTGATAGGCAAAAATGAGACACGCTGAAGGCAAAAGTAAGACAACGTAGTATTTGGTGTATTTGAACTGTTTTAGATCGTTAGGGCAATAGGTAGATAGTGCATTCACAAAATAGGAGACTGAACGGTATTTAAGGTAAAATATTATTTGTATATTTTATATAAATGATCTTAAAATTAAACAATGTGATAGAAAGGGCTTTAAACAAACTATTAATATGTTTAGATTCAAGAAAAGGTTAGAATTAAATTTATTTAAGGACTCTCTCTCATTTTTGCCCAACTTTTTCAGTGTCTCATTATTACCTCTATTGACCCTACTAAATGTTTCATTTTGTCATGTCGAATAGTTTGCATCCTCCAGTGCGGTAATAATTTAGCTACTTTTTCTGGAATTATCCTATATGATAATTTTTTATCTTAAAATCAGAACAAATTAATTAAAGCTCGCCTATGCTATAATTAGTCAGACTCGGTTTATCAAATGATATTAGATCAATACATTGGCTTTAAAATAGTAATGACCAAAGATAGAATAGTGGTGATTCGGTTTTGTCACGGTTATTTCGTTGTCTACATATCTTTTAATAATAGAAAAAGAAATTGTTTTGCTGAGTAAGAAAGAATCGTCTTAGAACGCGCGACCGCTCGGTAGTTTTAGTGTTATGACAGATCAGAGAATTGACCGATTAAGTTCTGATTATATGATTAAAAATCAGATCTAATTACAAAACCGATTTGAAACGTCCGAGTTTGACAGAGATTCGCTGCTAATGCTCGGTTATATCTCAATGACCTAAGGTTCGCGTTGTCCGTGTCTAACAGCCGATCAACACTTTAACCCCGACTCCAGTCCGGTGGCCCTTTTAGCTGGAATTGGCGATTTGAAAGATCAGCAGAGCGAGCGTCAGCTCGTGTCGAAAATGTTATCCAATCATACCGTCGATTTCCTGTGGAACACGGGATCCGAGTGGCCAGGATGGCCGGCACAAGATAACAAAACCACGGTTTTCAATAGGTTCTGCCGCGCTGGTTTCACCTCGAAGGTAACGTTCAAATATCGGACGACGAAAAGTGACTTTTCTCTGTGGCGAGATTTCAAAAATATGAAAAGATAAGTTTTGGTTTAATCGATTTCCGGCTTTAGTTCGTAATAGTTCGTTCTTTGTTTCTATTTAAGAAGATTCAACCCTCGGAGTATATTATTTCCTTCAATTCTTAAGTAAAATTGCATTTAAATTTGCATGTCACGATTCTATCGGAGATAAGCTAATGTTCGCCGACGTATTAAGGGTTCGACTTGCTTCGGGCAATAGCGTGCACGTCTGAGAAAGCGTGTCGGTAAATGGTACGCAAAGAGCGTAAACTCTTGTAAAAAAATCAATTGTGCAGGTAGGCCTGTGTTCGAATGTCAGGCAAATGCATTGGTACTACGAGGCGGGAGTGGCGAACACCCTCTTTCCGCGCTGTTACAATATATGTCAGGGCGATCAGATGCACGCTTTCATCGAGGATTTCCGGTAAGACCGAAATTGCTCTCGAGAACTTCGTAGACTCTTACACTTTGCAGGACGATAGTACGATTGCTCCGCCGATGATTATGGTTCTCGAGAAGGAGAACCATATAATCATGCTTCTTTTATTTCACTTCGTACACGCATCTTGAGGAAGAATTCGCGTTCGCTTAAATTCCTCAGTATACGGAGTGTTCCAGATCTACCGGATTTTTGCCAATATTTGTATATTAAAATATTCATCTTAGATCCTAATAAGGAACTTATCGTTTACAGAAAATTCATTGGGCTTACAGTTTCCCGTATTAATTAAGTTATATACACCCTGAAAATTTAATGAATTCTTTATTCAATTAAAAATTTATATTACCAACCGATAAATTTAATAAATAAATAGATACAGAGAATACGTAAAGTCTTACATAAAGAAAACGAGAAATTGTTAAAAGTTTCAAGGAAATTTTACTCTTGGCACATGGAAATTATCTGCACCAGGTTTACAGCCTGTTTAAGCCTATTGAACTGGCTCGTCGATAAGATCAACACGGAAGGCGAAAACGCTACCAGGTCACCGAACGGAACGGTTCCGCTGAAGGCATTAGATTTCGCGATTAGACGATGCAGCGATTACATCGGAGCTCAATCGCACGAGGATATCGACCAGGATGTCGAAAGAGTCTGGTCGCACCAGTGGGACCAGTTCATTTCCTGGTATTATAAGATCGTTCAAGGTCAAGCCGTTTTCGTCAGGAACAACGTGCCGTTTCACGTGAGTGACGATTCTGGGGTGACTATTATCGTGAGGTGGGCGAAACTGTCCGATAAATCACGTTTTATTACAACAAGTAGAAATACTTCTTGGCCTCGAGGCATATCCTGAAGAGGATGCGAAAGTATTGGCCGCAACTGGACATGGACGGTATCATGAACGTTTGGATCCTGAAACCAGGGAACAAGAGTCGCGGTCGTGGGATAACGCTGATGAACAGACTCGAAGATGTCGTAGCCAAAGTCAACCCTGCCAATAAATCGGACACTCGTTACGTCGTTCAGAAGTATATCGGTAATTTAGTGTTTCGATATTTGAGATAAATCTTACGATGGAAGGTTTTCTTGCTTCTGTGTATGCAGTTTCATATGAGAAAATCATAGATAGTAGACTCTTGACTACGTTGCTCGCACATACATATTTATACCGATGTTGGTTGTTGCTGTTTTAAGGTATTGATATATTTTATAGTGATGCATTAAAAATAACATATATTGCAGAACGACCACTTCTTATCTATAATACGAAGTTCGACATCAGACAGTGGTTTATCGTTACGTGTGCTCAGCCCTTAACGTTATGGATGTACAGGTAAGTTTACGTTAGAATTAGAGCAATTCGATGGAATGGATGTTTCATTATCTCAATAATTATTATCCAGATATTAAAATTGCTTCCCGCGGTCGTCTAATTTTGTATAAATCTTTCACCGAATCGCTCAGTGTATGTATTAACTTTTATGCAGAAGTAGATTTCATTATAAGTACACCTAATCGTACCACTCTTTATCCAAAAATAACTCCATAGTCCATATTTAGAGTTTCACCGATTAAACATTCATGGATGTTTCGCGTGGCGGCGTGTAACAATTAACTCTAACGGGGGTAGTTGGAGAAACTTAATTTACCAATCTATGCAAAGGTGTAGTCTCCGTGATTCTATATTTAGAATGAGCGGTGGGTGCTATTATTGTAAGACGATCCAAGTGCTAAAAATACGCGGTTACAAATTGTCCGGAAAATTGATCCTTGCTTGACCTAGTTTACTCGAATGTCTGACCTACTGTAACAGGTGACCGTACACGCACACCGTTAAATTGAGGTCAATTGAGTCACGTCATTACAAGCCTGATACGCGATCATTTAGTGACGCTATAACTTTGAATTTTAGTTTCCATTCATTCTTTACTACGCTGAGAAAAAAATGTACTTGTCCTAATTGCATATTTATTTGACTAGAATGAATATTGATTGGGCGAATATAAATATTATTGATTTTATTAAATATTAGTTTGATCAAATCGATATTCATTTGAATCGAAAAATATGCTCTTAGGACTATCCAAAAGCACGTTTATTACGATCAAGCAAATTTTTTCCTTAATGTACCATTGCTACAGAGTGCATAGTAGTATTTGGAGGTAAAGAATATTTTACATACTCGTAATAATAAAAATATTACTTTTTTTATAGTGTTTCTACAGATAATATTTTATCGTGGGGGAATAATGATGGTATAAAATTAATTTCAAATTAAATATAAAAATTCGAATTTTATAGCCCTGAGCTATTAACATCAGATATTTAAAAATCAAGCTCTCTCCGATTAGACTAATTTATCTCACTTTTAAAGTTGACATATAGAAATGAGACAAATTTCTATAACTTCAAAAAATTCAAGTTCTCTCTCTTTGATTGAGTTCGAATGTCGTAACCATTGCAATATACATGCGATTTTATTTGAAGTGGTTTAATCATCCTCTCTTAACGCTATTGAGGAACTTTATGAGCATTTCATAGAGGTTCTCTCCTTAAAAAAAAAAGTGTTTCAAATTTGAGAAAATCAGTCATTTCATTTTCAGAGAGAGCTATCTAAGGTTTTGTTCGCAAAAATTCCGTCTTACCGATTTTCACGAGTCTATACATCTATGTAATCACGCGATCCAATGCAAGTACAAGAACAGTAACGACCGAGATCCTGCGTTGCCTTCGGACAACATGTGGGATGCTACGACATTTAAGCAGTTTCTCAAGTGAGATGCTATATGCTTCATTTTCAAGTGAGCTTGTGGATTTGAATCTCAACTCTCCCTCGTGTGACTTTTATAACAGAAGTCAAGGTCATAGTGACGCCTGGGACGAGTTAATTTATCCGGGCATGAAACAAGGTTTAGTGGGCTCACTGTTGGCGAGTCAAGAAGCCATGGACCGGCGAAAAAATAGTTTCGAGCTTTATGGGGCTGATTTCATGGTGATGGAAGATTTTTCTGTGTGGTTAATCGAGATCAATAGCCATCCCGACATGAGCTACACGACCAGCGTCACGTCACGTTTGTGCCGTCAAGTTATGGAAGACACGATCAAAGGTAGATCAACTTACCTTACTTCAAAAGTTAGTTCATAATTCAAACGTTCCGTTTTAACGTGCGAGTAAAATATTTTCCTCTCTTCATCAAATAACATCTTTTAACAATTGCCTTCTTGCGATTTAAAAAAATTATAGTTGCCGGCTCATTAAAATCCTTACTAAAATTAAATACGGCCAATATCATTTCATAACGTTATCTTCTGTTTTGATTTGATGACTACATAACAGCCATTTTTATCTGGGTTGTGCTTTCCATTTTTATGCGACAGTGGTGATAGATTTTCGAGAGGACAAGAACGCCGATACGGGAAAGTTCGAGTTGGCTTATCGACAGAGAATGCCGAGTTGTCAGCCATATCTTGGCGCGGCACTCTCTCTTCAAGGGACTCGCATAAACAAATGCGAGAAGAGACCCATGCCCAGTCCTCAAGAGTCCAAACTGAGCCTTGCGTCGAAGTCTAACGCGGTAAGATCATCTTGATGATCCAATGTGCATTGCTCAATGACAGAATATCTTGATCTTTGAGCGCCTGACGTAACGATACAATTCGCAGACGTCTCTGTCGAAGAAGAAATCGACGATACACAGCTACATCGGACCCGTGATTGTAGATCTGATCGAGGAATTGGAAATCCAATTGGACCAAGAGTTTTATGCATATTATAAGCTAGACTCACCCAAACTGAGACAATCGCTGCCCGCGACGGCACTGCAAAAATCGTCAAAGTCATCTCTTTCGCCCAGTAAACTCGAATCCAACACGAAGAGCACCTCGACCACCGTTGCATCTCCAAATTCTAAGCCAAAGTCATCTTCTACCCAGGTGAAGTATTGCATTTCGAGCTTAATTCTCGTAATTTATATTCGATATATTCTTATTATTAGATGAATTTTACATTTCTACTCACATTCATATTTATGTATATTTATACAGCCTGTCAAAATAATAAGGGAGTTTTAATGTGTAGCTTGCATCATTTGCTCAGGGTTTTCTGCTCAGGATAATAAATAGTCGATGTGGCCTAATTTTGTAATACGTATTCTGCCGACCAATGAAGGATCGGTGGGACATAAATTGACCGACCCCTACATTTCCTCTACCCCACCTGATCATCAGCTGCACTTAAAGGAGCAGTGTGAGCCACACTTGTCTCGTTGATCCTTCGTTAGTCCGTAGGATAAGTATTGACAAATTAATCCACACTGACTATTAATATCCTGAGCGAGAAACCCTATATGGCATCATGCCAAAGTGAAAGAATCAGCCAGGGTGAAAAAAGCAGTGCAGGCCACACACAAAAAATTGCCTGGCTGCTTTGAAACTCTGTGTATGAGTTAAATAATTTATACTTACCATAAATAATAATTGTCATGAGAATAGGTAAGAATCAAGAAGTTCTAATGAATTGTAGTAAAAATTTTTATTCCATCGATTTCCCAACGTCTTGATTATAGAGCAATTCCACGAAACCCTCGACTGGCTCCAAAAGTCCCACGCAGAAGACAGCAGGAAGGGCGCGATTATCGGCAACGGTTTCACACGGAAAAGCGGATCACTCGTCAGGGCGACAGAATAACTCAATTTCGAAAATCATGGAACTGCAGCAGTCGTCAAATGCAAACGCTGCGACGGTTCCAAAAGCTGAGAAGTCTGCGCAAATGAAGCAAAATGACGAGAAGGTGACGGAACATATGAGAAAAGAGTATGAAAGTATTGCGATTGGGATACGGGGCGAATTTTGTGTGTGGACATTTTATTTTGAAAAAATCCCTTCACCTCTTTTAGCTTAGAAAGAAACCCAGCGTCACAATAGGGTAGCTGACTGATTTCTTTTATTGATGATTCGACAAATTTGGACAAAATTATTTACCCAATATTCTTTCATCTTTCATTTTTCACCTCATTTAAGCCTGAAGACGATATTAAAAAATGTAGCATACGTCATCGCTTAGTAAGTATATTTATCTCGCACTCGTTGTTTGGCATAAGTGCATCCCTCATAGCTCTTCGATGAAGTCATAACTCATTGTCAGTAGAGAGAAATGCACTTATAACTCTGCGAATAATTATTTTCTCGTACATTTTCTTTTTCGCGTGTTATTTAATGTGCATACAGATTACACATTTTTTTTAGTCAAATGCCGTGCTCTCGACTCTGTTTAGCGTTTATTTTCACCAAATTCTCCCGCATACCCACCAAAATACCAATTCTCTGAACAAAAGCTATATGCGCGTTTTATGCATGCTCGGTAGATCAGCGCGTTGGTCAGTGACCATGGAGTGGGGACTTATCCAGTAGCCCCAAATAGCAGAAGATATTTGTCAGACATCTAAAGATGTCTATGTCTAAAAAATGACACCCATGTGGTATAAACGTAGTTGAAATCTAGATATAGATAGCGCGTAGATGTCTGACAGATATCCTAAGTTGACAAGAATCGATATTCTGTGGTAGATATAATAATTTCATAAAACATAAAATCAATAACATTAGAAAAAAGAATTACAAGGCTGTAGAGAGGGTCTTCTCGTTCTCTAATAAAATGCTGGCTTCTAATTCGTTTTAAAATTTTTTATTAAAAGGCAAGAAGACTAGTATAGAGCTTTATAATTAAGTTTGTTTAATAGTATTAACTTTTAATTTTAAACAATTATTATATTTATTGCAGAATATCAATTCTTGTCAATTTAGGATATCCATCAGACATCTAAGCGCTGTCTATATCTAGATTTCAAATACATTTATGGCAAATATAGGTGTCATTTTCTAGACATATAGACATCTCTTGTGGATATCTGACATATCGTCTGCCCAGGATAATAATGTTCTAACTCTGTTTACATAAATTTCACAATAGTGGGCAAATAAGAAGAGAACTTTACAACTGCTATATAATATATAAAACAATATATCTCAACGTAAACCTTCTTTGTACACAAAAGTAATGTGCAGTATTATTTGGAAAATCTGTAACAGTCAGATAAAACTAGGAGTTAGATCACTCTTTCATTATTGATAAAATGTGGAGTTAAAACATTATTATTCTGGGTAGTCGATATATCTTCTGCTACTTAGGGCGAGCTTTCACGATTTTGCATACCTTATATAACTTTTTACGCGGAGTCCCTACTGTATTGAACTTTTAGTATTCATCCACTAATAATCCGCTTTATAAATTTTATTTTAGCGAGAACATTTATTAAGTCAACATAATTATGCAGAATCAGTTAATAGCACTAAATCGTTTCTTTGGTTTTCTCAGATCATCAGTTCTGCCATGCGAGACGCTATAAACAAATACAAGAAAAACGGAAGGGTGCCACCAGAAGTTCCACCACTGCCTTCCTTATTAGCTCCAAACAATGTGCATAAAATGATTCGAACACCGTCGACCAAGGTGAAGAGTAAAAGTTCCCAGAGGAAGCACCATCAACAGAAAAAGAACAAAGTCCTGATGGACATCACTGATATGTATGCCGTCGGCCTAGGCCTGACCAAGTGATCGATTTCTCATCCCCGTTAAAAATATGTCTACTTTATTTTAATATCATTTTCTTATCGCAACTATACATGTTAATTTTGAAATATGTATCAATAATAAAGAATGTCATCATCGAGGTGATGAGAATATTAAAGAAATTATACTTACAATGTGTGTGTGTGTGTGTGCAAGTAAAAATATAGTTAGCACTTTTTTAAAGAGAGTACATGTCAATTATATAATACGAAGAAGAAAACATTACATAGAGTAAGTAAATCATTTTTTCTCTGTGCATAGTTAATACTGAGATATATAAGTCACATGGACTTGGGAAGTATATGGAATGGAATAAAATTAATAAAGTCAAATTGGGAGATGATATGGAAGATCTAACTGTATGTACAAAGAAACGTTCGTTTTTTCGAGAAAACAAGAGAATCGTACTTCCAGTCGACTCTCCGAGAGGCCAAACCAACACTTCCGGTCAATACTTATTTCGACTCTCATTTGCAAATTATTTTGAACAAATTACTCATCATACGTATCACGTGATAAAGCAAAATTATTTAGGGAAATCCGATTTAAGTTCGATGTTAACATGGGAAAAAATTAACAAATATACGTTTTTTCTGGCCATACTGATCACTTGGAATGGCGCAACTCGGATTGCTCGTGAATTCTGGGAGGCGTGGAGATGCGGGAGAAGGTCCGTCGAACAGCGGCCCTCTACTGAGCAACTCGATGATTCTTTCTGACGTATCGTCGAACGAATTTCGGGATAACTTTCGGTGCACTCACTTTCGACAACGATTCCTCGGGACGCCGGTAAACTCGATACGCTCATATGACACTCCCTCGTAGCTTAGATCATAAAATTAATAATTTCGTCATACGTAATCGCGCCAAGAAAATTTTGTTTAACAAATATCTATTTTTAATTTTTCTTATAAAAGGACAAAACAGTATTGCAGCAACTTACGCAGATGCAGGAATAAATATCTTCTCTCTTGATGAATAATATATCTTCTTATTTTCCTCACTTTCTTAAATGTATACAAATAAAATTACATATTACAGCTTATCTATCGTGTTATAACACATAATTCTATAAATTCGCATGGAATAAGATGAAGAAATCGCGCACCCAATTCTTTTCTATTCCTGTAATTAACACTATTCCTGCTCCCAACATTTCTTCAGATTCAGAAAAGTCTTCGTTCGTGGACCAATGAAAACGCGATAACTCCTGACCTGTCTGGCGAATGTAGCGACTCCGACAGTGAGTCCGACAATGCGACAAATGTCTCGCGATGGCTGGAATCTCTGCCAGAGGATCAGAAATGGAGCGAAATAGAAGATAATCCCGATGACGAAGGAAAGAATCTCTTGGAAAATAAATTTGTTCATGCTGACATTAGAGAAGAAAAAGGAAACTTTAGTAGCTTCTCTACGAAGAAGAGAAAAATCATTGCGAGTGAAATCTTACCAAAAATATGCATGAAGGAGAGTACGAATAAAGACATCTTACCGATGAAGAAGGATAATCGATTGAAAAGAAAAAAGATCGACGATAACTTACAAACTAGCAAATCGATGAAGAAGTCAAACCGTTCAGATCTATCGAAGAAAATCATTTTGAAACGACGATATGATAAAACTCCACTACCAAAGCCTCCCTTAGATTATGACAAGACGTCCACTTCGGAGAACTGTTCGAATGATGATCCAAACTGCAAGAACTATATCAGCTCTGCTGATAGCGGAAACACTTTGTCATCGAGTAACCAAAATGAGCGAAACGAGCTTCATAAAGTACGCGAAATGACCGACGGATCGTTCACAGAATCGACCGAGGAACTGATAAAAGTTCCCACTCCTCAGTATTCTAGAAGTCACGCAAAGTCCTCGCGCAGGAATCCCTCGTTCAGAAGCACTGGAAAAAAGTCGACGCACAAGTCTCGAAAGCTGCAGATGATCGAAAATAGACAGGCCAAACAGGAATCGATGATCGAGTCGAAACCAACTGAGCATAGCTTGAAGGATGTGGCGCGGGGAGGAACTAGAGAAGGCCTGGAAGCTCAGCAGCAAGAACGAAATCGGTGGCAATCGGCGCAGAAGGTCAGGTTCGTCTTTACGAATCGACGCTACGCCAATGCGGTGAAACCAGGGAGCGAGAATTCTAGCGGATCTAGTAGACTCGTAGCCGTAGAGAAAACGTCAGATGATCCGAAGATGGAGCAACCCATGGATCACCATGGCAGCATTGCGCGTTGCAAAATAGTGCGAAACAAATGTTTGCTGAGGTCGGTTGAGAAAATCATCGATAACTTGGAGATGAATCCCGATATCGAGCGGAGGTCTGAATGCAGGGAAGTAGTTTCGAGTGATCACGTGGAGGAGAAAAAAGAAGAAGAAGATAAGAGTACAAAGGAGGAAGAAGCAAGTGTCGAGGAATTTTCATCGAAAAGGACGGCCCAACAAATGGAACTTAGGAAACCGATAATTCCTGTCCAAGGATATCGACAGGATATGACGGCAAGCATGAAGCCCAACTTTGGGAATCCTCTAGTGGAGAGCAGTCTTGATGAGGCTATGCGAGAAACGCTGAATAGATACAAGCGCTCGCACCTGACGTGGGATGGCCTGATAAAGAAGAGGTCCCACTTTGGTTCATCCGTTTCCTGTGAGCCGTCCGCAAAGAAGCATAAAACATTCGAGGACCATCGCGAAGATGATCTCGAAGCGAGTCGAAAGGTATTTTCGGAGTTACGTTCCTGGCAGTCGATTCGTAATTATTTCTTCACGTATTCGTCGTGCAACTGAAGCATTGAGGTTGTGCCGAAAGAAAGTGACGACGGTATTGCGATTCCTAATGAGAAGTGGGAAATCAAGATGATGTCCAATTGAACGTCATTCTATGTCGAGTTACGACCAAATGACGTCCATAAGCGAAACCTCGGCATACTATTTCTTCTTTCGTTTCTTGTCGAATGGGAAAGGTCGCGTTGAGTCGCTATTTACAAGGTAAGATTCAAAGAAAAACTGTCATAGGACCAAATGAGTTAAGCAAATTTCATGTTAGAAGGATGAGGATGCGTACAATTTAAAGAAGTATGATAAATGCATTGAAATTGAAGAGTCACCGTCGAAAGTGTAATTTTAATGATTTAATTGTTTAAGAACCCTCTTATCCGTGGATATGTATATGAATTAAAATAGTCAATAGAATTTCGAACTTTAGGAATTTTTTGAGGGAAAACAGTTTGGATGAAATTACAGAAGACGTTTTGAATATATTCAATTGATTGTATCTTCCATCTTATTTCTATCGGAGAACTAAATAAGTCTCTCTCTCTCTCTCTCTCTCTCTCTCTTATGACAGTTTTCAATTTACTTTTTCAACTTCCATTTTAGGTAAGTATGAGTAAGCGGATTCAATGAGTATGCAGTTGATTATTCGGGAATACATACGATAAATTGGCGAAATTATTGACTTATTGGAATCAAATTTAATAAAGGAAGTAAATGAGATTTTCCATATTTATTATAGATATAGAAGACAAAACTACTACCATAGCAGTATACTGAAAGAACATAGTTTATTTATAGTTAATGAGCACACAGGTACTCTGTTATGGTGAAAGAAATATTTCGTTGGGTCCGGCTGAATTTCGTGAACTATGACTTTTCTATTTGGGTGAAATGAGCCTTTTAATAATTCACATGCCTAAGTGTATGTATGTATGTATACTTTACTGAAAAAAAATTTGCTTCATTCAAATACGATGACCCGTATGGTGTCATTGTTTTAAGTTGATATTCACTTGTTTCAACTTTAAATTGGTTGCCTCAACTCTATGTATTTGTCCTTACAGTCTTATGGTATTGAAACAATTACACCATGAGGTTCGTTGTATTCCACCTCATCGATGGTTGAATGAAGCGAATTTTTTTTTTCAGTATTGCTTAGCCTAACGAAATATTTCTTTCGCATAGTATACATATAGTATATATATCGCATAGTTTTACATTTATGTGGCCATAAAAATATGATTATTTCTATTATACGGAAGCAATCGAAAAAGAAATTAAAAGTTTAGCACATTTGATTAACCAAATTTAGAAAAGAGTACTGTTGTAGCAGCATATTCGCCAGCTATGATTAATTATAGGAAGCCGTTGATATTTATCAAGAGACTCGCTGGAGTGTCGTACTAAACCGCCTATTTATTTATTATTTATTCAATTCATTGTTGAACGTGAATTGATGGAATACGACTGAGGGGGCATAGATACACTTATCACTCGAAGTGATTAATAGTGGTAACTAAAAGTAAACTATTTATTCACTTTTCCCTGATTCTCCCAAAATATTTTTGATAATAATCGCCCCAATTATAATATCGAGGGTCACGATGAAGAAAGAATTAAGATATTTTTCATAAAAACTCACTATAAAAAAGGGAAGAACTACGATTTACTTAACATAAATAAATTAAAGAAATGCGTATACCATAAAACAGACCAAACTTATTCTATTTTACAGTACAAAGTTTGTCCTTTGAGAGCATTCCATTTCCTATCATGATCTTACAATCAGGTATCTTCATACTTCATGTCCTTTTATTTACAAGCAAGGTGTATTAATATTACTCATATTTCACCTGTAAGAAAAAATGAGTCAAGTTCTCGAATTCTTTTCTAAATCAACGTAGAAGGCATTGAAATATTTCAGCGTAATATTGTATGAAATGTTTATAAAATATTTCATAAAGACTTGAGGGTGTACAGTATGTCAAGTTGAGAGGAACACATTATACTAACACCCGTATAGGATAGCCTAGTCTATTGTAACGACTCTCGCGTGGAAAGTTACTCCATTTCTCCACGGTATCACTTTTTCATTAGTTCATTTATTTATATAAATAAGTATTGTATAAGTCAGAAGCTAGACACCCTTGGATTTCTCGCCATTCGGTTGTAATTGAAAAAGTATTACCAAGTAAGTGGCTGCAGAATTCGCGATCTGAAAACGAAGAGATTCGGTAAAGGAAAGTCATATGTTTGATATACTTGAAGCTCTTTAGTCGGCAGTTACCGAGTGCAGGAGGGTGAGGTCTATAGAAAAAAATCCGTAGCCGCTGAATCGAACGTCATGATGAAGCAACTGAAGTGAAAATTGTTTGAGCTAAAATATATGAACATATACATTATTAACTTCTTACTTCTCTCTAATTAGTTACACCTGCGGCCAATGATTCCGATCGATCCACTTCGTGTGACGGCACTTTGTCGAGTCAAACTATAGCTAAACAGAGCGAGCAAAACTTATTGTTCTGCCACGAGAGAAAAATTCGATTGGTTCTTCATGGAAAATCAAGAAGATCCGCTCCTACCGTTTAGCTATGGTCGATTCGATAGAGTACCGCTGTCCAAAGCAGATCGATCAGAATCAATGGTCGCAAGTGTACATTTACCACGTGACATGAAAAACAGGGTACATTGTAACACTTGTTTAGAGTTGTCCTCGTCACACTATTATCGTACAAATAAAATCGTAAAGATATAATCCTTTCGGAAACTTTTCAATATCAAGAACACATTTTATACTATTTGAAGTATCTACCTATTATCATCTCAAAATAATTTTATCATCAACACATATAATCATGAAACTTACTTGCGATGCGACTTCTACCCTCAATGTGCGATTCAATAACTTATGCACTACTTGACCCGTCCTCTTCGTCTGAAAAAGAAAATGAACGACAGAAGTCAAGGGTCCTACTAGTCCATTACCACTTATTTACACCGAGACGATGAAGACGCGAGCGGCAAGCAATTCGTACGCCCCCCTGGGTTCTGTCCCTACAGAATATCTGCCCGACTTGAACGTAGGCTTACCGTGTAAAATTGCATAGGAAGGCTATGTTCAAATCGGGCAGATATTTTGTCCTTCGGTTTACAAGAGGAAGTCAGCGCGGACTATTCTCGAAAATGCGTGTAGGCACTATCAGGGTTGTTCGACGTTCACTTATTCACAGTTCCGATATAAATTAAGTCGTATAGCTGTTAAGTAATCCGACCGTGTACTCCATTTCCGCTTTGCTAACCTCTTTTACAATAGCTGTGATATTGAACGAGAGTACGATGAGAGGAGTGGTCTCGACGATTAACCAGATGATACTGTTCAAGCTGGGAAGTATGGAATTGCTCCCCATGGAGCTTCCGAAGGACGATGAGACGAGCTTGTAGGCGTCGTAAAGCAGCGTCATGAAATAAAAACTAATGCTCACAAAAACCGGCAAAGAGTAGAACTTCTCCAGATCATAACAGATCTCGCACAGCGAGTTGTGTACATTCCTGAGGGTCTTCAGTTTGATGACGGTAGGGTTGCACCCAACGACGCTTCGTGATAATGTGGCGGGCACTTCGATCTCGGCGAACGTTGCCAAGCTCGATAAGATACGGTTCACTGTCTGAAACTTTCCCCTGACCACCGTCACAATCATGGCGTATTGAATGAAAAACATATAGATGACAAATGTAGATATAACGTGAGTGCACCATTGAAATAAATCGTAATCGTAGGTCATTTTTACGCTGACGACCGTGGCGATCCAGAGGACGACGTGTAGGAGGGAGGCCATTACGCAGAGAGAAAGAGCTGTCCTCGCTGCGAAGGAATGATGCCTGACCAAAACTCGATTGACGTCCAGTATTTTATTGAAAATTCGCAAAGCTGATCTTTGCCTAGCAGAAATGATTAATATCACTGTGCAAACCGAGAATATCGCTATAATCACCGTGACGACTTCTACAATTATTCCCACGATTAATTTATTCGTGTACTTCTTCTTGTAAATATTCGGCAATGTTATAATGCTGCTGACTATGAAACAGCAGATGACTACGATATTGTAGACGATCTCCCACTTGGAGCAACTGAAGATTAACGTTTCCGCGTCCCTATGTTTCTTAGTTGCATCGATGCGGACTGAGATTGGAGCGATACCGCAAAACTTGAAGAATATCAGTAGAAATTGGAAGCATCGCAAGCAGTAATTCGATTCTTGCAAAATTGGCTGCATGCTTCTTCAGTGAGGTTTGGATTTTCCTCCTTGGTAATAGTAATCTTCGAGGCAATTAATTTTGGAGGTACGCTATTCTCGTATCGAAATGATAACGGGATCACACAATCGGAAGTGAATGCTACTCCAAAAAATTATATCAGCCGAATCATATCAAAAGTCGTTTCAGACACAAATCGAATTTAAATCTTTTAGATCGATTCTCCAGTAATTGAAGAGCCTTCTTAGACGAGCTATGAATCCCCTTCGACACATTTATCAACACACCGGGTACGAGCATAAGGTGTCGAGCTCTCCGCATCGAACTCAATACCTCCACTGATTGTTCGGGAAAATAAATTCAGTAGAGAGACACGACAAACTCTCCGCGCTGTACTTGACGCGAGATTCTATCTAGTCTTCTGATCGCTCTGTAATATAAATGACTACCATATTACATCGATCGGTGTGATTGCATCTGACGCCGCGAATCATCTACACATATCGCTATTTCTTTTTTGGAAATATCCATGAGGTTTGCCCTTTAGTGGAATCAACGGTGAGATCTAATCTAAAGACTCTCTCTAACAATCATTTCACGAGGAAGTTGACGAAGAAGAGTGGGTACAGAGTATTATTTTTATAAGCAAATAAGGATTATTCAAGCGAAATGCATTATATGCATCGTTACTTGTACACGAATGCAAGTAGTGATAAGGGACCAAATTATTAAATATTTAGTGTGAATCGAGAAGTAAAGATATTTCTTCAGTAGCTGATGTACGTGACGATTTTACGTAAAAAGTTCGTATAAATCGGAATCAGGTTTGAAATTAATACAGGGGTGTGTTCGAAATTTAAAATAAGTACTTTTATTTTTTCAAGAACGTACGTCAGTTTTGGTTCAGGCATATAACTATTAGGTGGTATCGAGTCATAAGTGAAACAAGTCTTGCAAAACAGCGCTTCCCAAAACTGAACGTGTAAATGCTGCTGTAAAGCTTTATCGTCGCTACATTCATATGTTGCATAAACATCATACACGCAAATAGCATTTTAATAAATTCGGTAGAGCAGAAATATTACAAAGATGCAGTGGCAAAGTGATCGGTAGTTATGAGTGTACAATACTACATTACATCTCTCTTCGCGGCTATAAAATTATCGCATAATCTTGAAATTATACTAGGTACATATATACAGGGTGAATCGGGAGGATCGGACCAAATTCCAGGAGCGTATCGTACACAAGATAATAATGTGAAAAAAACTCATATGTCCTTATCCGATTTTCATTTGTTCTCAAGTTACAGCGTAATTAATAATTTCTATTTAGTGTTGCAAAAATGAAAATCGGATAAGGACATATGAGTTTTTTTACATTATTATCTTGTGTACAATACGCTCCTGGAGTTTGGTCCGATCCTCCCGACTCACCCTGTATATTTTAATGAGATTACAGAGTGCAACAATTAGAATAATATTTCAGTTTTAGTCACCATAATATTTTATATATGCTACATCGACACATTGCACAAAAAGGAACACTGAGATTACGCAATAATAATAGGACGACAGTTAAAATTTTTTGTTGCATAAGTTCTGATTTTCTTGCTATGTATGTAGCTATGTATAACTGAATGTCTCGATGGACATTTGTGTAAATAGATACAAATTAGGAACTAGTGATTCTTGGATTCCACTCTGTTTGGTTGTAATTGAAAAAGTATTGTCAAGTACGTGGCTAAAGAATTCGCGATCTGAAAATAAAGTGATTAAAAAAAAGACAAGTCATACGTTTGATATTTATATACAGAGTGTTATATATCTTTAAGACCGGACATAGGACGATTTGCAGTCCTGTCATCCTATGTCTGGTCTCAAGGATAATACCCTGTAGATCATTAGTCTACACTTACCGAGTGTACGAGAGTGAGATCTATGGAGAAAAGCCCATAGCCGGTGAATTGAAGGTCATGAAGAAGCAGCTGAAGCGAGAATTTCCTGAGCTGAAATATTCGAATACATATTATGCTCTCTTTCTTACTTCTTCAATTACTTCCCTTTTTTTGTATAAACTTGTACATAGCAAAAAACCCTGGATAAACTGTAAGACTTGTTCAGGCCCAATATTTGTCTAAATACTACTCAATATACACTTACACGCCTTGCAAAATCGATTCCCCAGAAGTAAGGAAAACGCATGAAGCTACATCCAAGTTATCAATAAAATAATAATTTCTCCATTGTTTCATCCATAAACTCAATACATCTATTGTACATTACATGAGTTCATACTTAATTTTGTAAAATGGTAGCGTATAGATCGGGAAGTTTAACTGAATGAATTTTGGAGCTTGTAAAACAATGGCCCCTCGAAATATCTCGACACAACACCAATACATACGGGTCTACGTTTATTTAACGATGCGTTATAATTCGTGTATCCAACCCACCTTTTATAGATGAGGTAATGATTAATGTTAAATCCATGCTTAAAAACGGTTCATTAATAATAAAAGTATTGAGGTTCTTGACTACGTGTATTACATTTGTTCAGTGTAGGTACGTGTAAAACACGCGCGTTTTCGGTATAAATTTATCAAACCGACCACACAAGCTGTTATTACTGATACATATTATATACCTACGTATTTCTTTCATGTATTTGTATCAAAGCGTATAAAATATGTAATTATTAACTATACGTTAATTTAATAACCGGCATATCATAACCGGTGTATCTTATCCACCTTTTATACGTATTGTAATGAAAAATGTTAAATCCACGCATAAAGACGGCTCTCCACTAATTAAAATGGTGTGATTAATCCATATTTCATCCCTATTCTGTATACATTGTTTAACTGGTATACAAAATATTCATTTACATATTATTTAAACGTTGATAAATCAGTTGATGGGACGGATATCCGCCCAAAGAATATACTACTCGTATCAACAATATTCATACATTCGTTACATATGTATACTCTACGTTACATTAAAAATATTAAATAATTAATTTATAATTGTAATACTTACTTCCGATGTGACTTCTTTCACCAGTTGACAACTTAATAATTTGTGCACTATAGGACTTGTTGCTCCCGCCTGAAAAAAATATGTACGATAAGAGTTGTGAGCATCGTGTTAGTTCGTTACTCTATATTTACGCCGAAATAGTGAAGATGTAAACGACAAGCGATTCTTGCAAGGGAAAATGTGAGTGTAGATTATTATCTAGACTCATAATATGTATTCCAAAATTCTGTATTTAAAACTATTGCTAAACCAACCTCATATTTAATAGCCGTAATATAGTACGAGAGAATGATCAGTGGAGTGATGTCGAAAATCAACCAAATCGCCATACACAAGATAAGCTGTACGGAAGTACCCTTATTGAAATATCCGAGCGATAGCAGAACGAAGCTGTAGGAGTCGTCAAGTGTTACCGAGAAAAGAGAGCTGATACCCACCAAAACCGGCAGAGAGTAAAACTTTTCAACTTCGTAACAAATCTCGCACAGCTCGCTGTGTACACTTCTGAGGGTCTTTAACTTGATAACGGTAGGATTGGATGCAGGCACGTATTGCGGTGGTGGGATGAACACTTCAATCTTGGTAATCCTTGTTAAGTTCGATAATGCACAGTTCACTGTTCGAAATCTTCTCATGATTAATATTACCGTAATAACGTATTGCATGAAAAACATGTGAATTACGAGCATCAGTCCAATGTAGATCATCCATTCGGTCACATGATATTTCATAATAATTACTCCACTGACGATTAGGATGATCCAGAGCACCATGTTGAAGAGAAAGATTATTATTACGCGAAGAAGAAAATGATCGTTGGCTGAGGACCGACTCACGTCCAGTATTTTATTGCAGATTCGCAAAACAGATTTTTGCCTAACGGAAACGATCAGTATTATTATGCACACTGAGATTATCGATATGATCATTGTGATGTCCTCTATGAGTTTGGTGACGACGGTTTTTTTATAGTAACTTCTCTCGTCACTCTTGGAAAAATTTAGAACTCCGCAGCCTGTGAAACAGCAAATTAGCACTGCATTGTACACGATCTCCCACTTGGTACCACTGAAAATTAAGGTTTTTGAATCATCGTTCTTTTTATTGTGATTTGTATCGATGCGGACTGAGATTGGGGCGACACCGAAATATTTAAAGAGTGTCAATAGGAATTTGAAATCTCGCAAGGTACAATTCGCGTCCCGCACACTCGGCTGCATTCTTCTTCCGCGATACCCTGGTTATTCTTCTGACTGGCAATAATCTTCGAGACGACAGTGTTTTGAGGAAACTCTACTTTCATACGAAGGAAACAATGAGCTGGCAAAGGTTAAAATTGTCGTTGCTTATGAGAAAGTGGTTTCAGCTGGGGAGAGGTCGAATATTGTTTTGAATAGAAGTCGAAGCTTAAACGAGTGAGTTCTCCGCATTCAGTTCGGTTTTTCTGACAAACTATGTACCTGTATCTGGAATGCGAATGGTTGTCATTACATCGATTGGTGTGACCGCGCGTATATGTATTTTGGTTCAAGTATTCGCGATGAACGTCATTCCGGGGACTCTTCAGCGAGACCTGGAAATACTTTACGATGCTGTAATTTCACTTGAAGGCGACACTGGAGAATTAGTGTTGAATTCCTTATTATAAACGAAGACTATTGAAAGCAGAATATATAATGTTACAGCAATATACTGGGTGTCCAGAAATTGATAGCCAAACATTTGAGGTCGTTTCTAGGTCGACGTAACAAATTCGTAATTTATAGACGACATTGTAAAAAATTTATTTAAATAACTGCAGGCCTTTCGGTGCGAGCACAACACGGGGGAAAATCGCGAAGCAAATCCGCGATGGTGACACAGTTATCGAACATGCTCACTATTGTATTTGAAAATGATTATTTCGCTGATAGTTTTACGACGATACAGAGCAAAATACATAATACGCAGAATGGAGAAGCTGCCCTTATCGCGGAGGAATTATAATCGACCAAAGACCGATGCACGCTCACTACCTATTTTATCGAAAAGTTGCGAAGCAGATTTTCGCCTAAACGGAACCGATCAATAGAAATGCGTGTGAAATCTTTCAGAAACATTTGACAGTCCACAGTGTATCAAGTTCAACGAAATACATTATATTATCACTCGTAGAATCTCCTGGTTTATCGCGAGAACTATTACAAAGAGAGAGTTACTCCATTTTTCCAAGCTATCACTTTCATATTAGCTCGTTTATTTATATTCACCGTTGCTCGGTTGCAATTGTATAAGTATCACTAAGTAAGTGGCCGCCGAATGCGCGACCTGAAAATGAATTTATTAAAAGGAGGGAAGTAAACGTTTGATATATTTAGAGGGGCTTTTGGTCAGTACGTACCGAGTGCAGGAGGGTGAGATCTATGGGAAAAAATCCATAGCCGCTGAATCGAATATTATGATGAAGCAGCTGAAGCGAAAATTTGTTGAGCTAGAACATATCGATGTATACGTTATCCACCCCTGTTTAATTCTCTGACTAATAATATTTACCACGTGTGAAATGGAAAGCAAGGTACATTGTAATACGTGTTTACATTAGGACCTTATAAATGGAATATCCCACGTCTATATCGTATAAATGAAATCATAAAGATATAAAGTCTTCTTCGTAAACTTTGTTTGCGATATCACACGAGTTCACTTTATAATACGTAAAACAATATCATCTTGAAATAATGTTAAACTACAAGAAACTTGCTTCCGATGTGACTTCTTCTCTCATCGTGCGATACAATAATTTGTGCACTATTTGGCCTGTCTTCTTTTTCTGAAAAAGAAAAACAGACGCATCGCAAAAATCAGGCGTCCTGCCAATCATCCTTTATCATTATTTACACCGAAACGGTGAAAACACGAACGATAAACACTTCTTACAAGAAGAAACAAGTGCGGACTACGTTCAGAACTGTGTACAGGCACTTTTTGGGTTGTTTGACGTTCACTCTTTCACTACTCCGGTGTAAATGAGGTCACAGGCATTAAATAGTCCGACCGTATATTCGATTTTGGCTTTGCTAACCTCTTTTATGGTATTCGTAATATTGTACGAGAGCATGACGAGAGCAACGGTCTCGACGATCAACCAGAGGATACTATTTAAGCAGGTAAGCACGGAACTGGCCCCCTCTGTGTACCCTAAGGACGACGAGATGAACTTGTAGGCATCGTAAAGCACCGTCATAAAATAAAAAGTAATGCCCAAGAAAGTCGGAAAAGAGTAGAATCTCTCCAGTTCGTAACAGATCTCGCACAGCGAGTTGTGTACATCTTTGAGAGTCTTCAGCTTGACGACGGTAGGATTACACCCAAGGGCACTTCGTGATAATATGGCGGGCACCTGGATCTCAGCGAACGTTAGCAAATTCGATAAGACGCGGTTTACTATTTGAAACTTTCTCTTGACCACCATCACCACCATGGCGTATTGGGCGAGAAACATATAGACGACAAATGTACTTCCAACATGTATAACCCAGTGATATAAATCGTAATCGTAGGTTATTTTTACGCTGACGAATGTGGCGATCCAGAGGATGACGTGTAGGAGGAAGAATATTACGGAGAGACGAAAATCTATCCTCGTCGCGACGGAATTATACTTGATCAGAAATCGATTCACATCCAGTATTTTATTTGAAATTCGCAAAGCTGACCTTTGCCTAGCGGAAACGGTCAGTATCATCGAGCAAACCGTGAATATTGCTATAACCACTGTGACGAGTTCTACGACTGTCGCGACGATAACTTTGTTCGTATACTCGATCTCGTAAATTTTCGGCAATATGAAAATGCCATTGACTGTGAAACAGCAGGTTAGCACGATATTGTAGATGATCTGCCACTTGGAACAACTGAAGATTAAGGTTCCTGCATCCTCGTCCCTGTTACAATTAGTCGCATCGATGTGGACTGAGATTGCAGCGACACCGCTAAACTTGAATAGCATCAGTAAAAATTGGAAGCCTCTTAAGGAATAACTCGATTCTCGCATAATTGGATGCATATTTCTGCAGTCAAGTTTTGGATTTTCTTTCCTCGCTGGCAGTAACCTTCGAAACAACTGATTTAGAATGCACGCCATTCTCGTATCGAAATTGCAATGAGTTTGAACAATTGGAAGTGACGATCACTCAAATAAACATTATTATATTTTAGCTGAATTGTATCGGGCACGAGGCATAAGAAGTCGCACTCTCTGCATGGAGCTCAGTTCTTTCACTGATTTTCTCGAGGAAGCAAATCCAGTAGGAAGATACGACAGACTCTCTTTGTGCACTGCTTGACGCGAGATTTTATCAAGTCTCCGGTTCGTCCTGTAATATAGATGGCTATCGGTAATTATATCGATCGGCGTGATTGCGTCTGACGCCGCGAAGCATTTACACGTGTCGTACGTGTCGTTTTCATGGAAGTATCCGCGAGGCTCGTCGATTAGTGGGATTTAACAATAAGATATAATCTGAAAATTGTAAAGATAATTTTCTAATAAGTTGAAAAGAACATCTTGTAGTATTTTCATCGACGACTCTGCTAGATATATTTTTCCGAAAATTGTTCATTTATATCGAAAATTTTAACGAATTATTCTGGATATATTATAACGATTTAATACGCTTTTTCCAAAATCTTTTGAATTAAAATTTTATCAAAGCACTCATTTATTATCACGCCTATCACGTCTTACTCCTCGCTATTCTACTTCATATCTTAATATTTACTACCATACGATCTAGCATTAAGGCTACCGAGAGGGGGAGGGGAGACAAATTATATTGCATATAGTGGTAATGTTACTTGACAGTTACAGGTATCTAATATTATGAAATATTACAATATTTTGTAACTATACATTACTGCAAACTTTCAATTATATTGGTTAAGTACATGTATATTTCTACGAGATTACAATGTAACGTTATTTCTTGCAGAGAGTTAATCATGAAAATATTTTAAATAAGCTATATCGGCATATTACATAAAAAAACTAAGATCATGAACAACGCTGTAATTTTATTTGGAAGGTGACACTGGAGAATTAAGGTGGACTTTTTTTATATTAAACAAGCATTCTCGAGAGCAAAATATATTATTTCACATACATATATACATATACATACACATATAATCGTATTAACCTGCCCAGATAGATATCATGATCATCGCGGGGGTATGTAATATTCTATAATTTAGTACTACTCTCTATTTACAGCTACATATGTTAATTTTTAAGTATGCAATCATAATAATGTTTGGTGGTACCAACGAAATCGATGTTTCCTCTCACAAGACAATTAGACGTTTATCATCTAAGTATACCAAGTTCGCTGGATTGCTATAGCTAACACACACAGGTTCTTTTGTAAATTCTTGGCGACTCTCTCGAGGGAAGTTTTTCCACTCCCCCTTGATGGCGGATTCGCGTTTACTCATTTGTAGATGCAATTAAGAAATCAGAAGCTCGTCGATTATGTTTGCAATTGAAAGAGTATCACTACGTAAGTAGCTGTAGCATTCATGATCTGAAAATCAAGATAATAATACAATTGGTATTTCAAGATCATTTGTCAGCACTTACCGAGTGCACGAGTGTGAGATCTATGGAGAAAAATCCGTATGCGCTGAATTGAACGTCATGATGAAGTAGCTGAAGAGAGAATTGCCTAAGCTGAAATACGCGAAACGGATACAATATTCTTACATTTACTTTCTCGACAATATTTTCTTTTTTTTTTTATATAAGGAAATGCGGAATAAGCTATAACATTTGATCAGGCTCGACAGAATATCCTACACTGTAAATTTTTAAAAATAAATTTACTAAACACGTGTAGGAACCTTTATGTATATATACGGTGTAGCAATATTACGATTTATTCTTGTAATACAGCTACACCAAAATGGAGTAATTTTATGAAATATTCGTGTAGTAAATTTACTACACTAGTCGAGTACATTTACTGCACAAACGTTTCATAAAATTACTATATCGTATATGCATAAAGCTTCCTCTCTACTAATGTTTAGTAACTTTACTAAACTAGTGTAGTAATTTTACTATGCGAATGCTCAGTAAATTATTACTATAATTTAGTCATTTTAATAACGAATCGGTATGCTGCGAGGTCTCGATGGGCAGAGAAAAAAGAGAAATCCGCTGATCCGCGGGAAGCGACGGGATTTAATAAAAATTGTAGTAAATTCTAAACAATGTATAGTAAAATTATGAATTCAACGCTATTGCTACACAAGTTTAGTAAATTTAATACACGATTAAATGTGTTCCTCAAAAACAAATGTTTGTAAAGTGCATAATTGTTTTGTAAAATTACTAATAATTCATAGTAATTTGAGTTTGCTACGTTGAATTTATAAATTTACAATACATTTGTGTAAATAGCAAATGTGTAGTTTTACTACAATTTTTTACAGTGTACCACTATCGTCGAAGTGGGAACGTACAAATATGAGAGTGTATATACGAGGGTGTATCAAATATAAACGGGATTCGTTTTGTAAACAATTCTAACTTTATTTAATTAAGCTTAGAAATATATATAATTTTTCTACATAGTCTTTCGCCCTAGAAATACATTTTTCCCATCGGATTGGGAGCTTTTTTATTCCATCATCGTAAAAACTCTTCGAACGTTCTTGTAGCCATTGGAGCACAAATGCTTTCACCGCGTCGTTGTTGTCGAAACGTTGGTCCAAAAAGATGGAAGTCACAAGGGGACAAGTCGGGACTATATGGCGGATATTCCAGCATTTCCCAGCCTAAAATGCATCCAATTTTTGCCTTGTGGCATTGGCCGCATGAGGCCTGGCGTGGTCATGCAGAAGAATAATACGTCTGACCCCCCGATTGTTTCTTCCTTTTCCTTCGAAATGATAATTTCGCGGCATCCAGTAATAATTCACAATGATATTGCGCATTAATCGTGCGTCGATCGTGGAGAAATTCAACGTGAAGAGCACCTTGCCGATCAAAAAATACTGTTGCCATTACCACACCGGCCGATGAGCGCGTCTCACACCCTCCAGAAAATTTGTTGTGCCATGCAAATACTCGGGTTCTTGTCAGAGTGTTGTCCCCGAACTGTGCCTGTAATCGGCGCAAAATTTCGGTTGGAATCCGTTACTCCACGGAGACATGCACTTCTATCCCGCTCATGGTTTCTTTTCATACTAAAGGAACTCGAGCGAATTGCAGTCGATTCTCCCCTCTCCCCAACGGTCCGGCCATCTGCGCCTCAACACCTTCAAGGTCACAGACTCCTCCGTTATTTAAAAAAAAATCAGTCCCGTTTATATTTGATACACCCTCGTACTTGTGTGAAGTGCGAAGATGCATAAAAAGTTCGAAATCTAACTTTAGTGCATTTTTAACCGAACATTTCGATATCCTACTAGTAGTAGAAACTAAAATGTAGGTATCCAAGATAATTAATTATTCATTACAGAAGAACTTCACTCAGTTCTCTGTGCGAGGGTTTCTGAATTACTGTTTTCGCTATGCACTCCGGTATACACAGAGAGCTTCCTAATAATACATGGCAACAAATTGATTTACCGAAAAGACGGAATACGTTCGAAGAGACTTTTGGAAAGGTCAATTTACAGTCGATAGTATGCCGGGTGAGGCACCTAATGTCCTAAATAAATGTGTAGTTTAAAAGGACTTAGTAACAGGGTACCAATCAATTGACAGATATCGTAGGTACTCGACCGAGGTGAGCCGAAGGCCATTGGACACCCTATAAAGAGAGAGGTGTATCTGCGCAGAGGAAGAACAATGGGGCCATCCACTATTAGTAGTCTTGTTTGATATTAGTCCTGAATCTTAGATTACACACTTTGTGTGCACATGCATAAGAAGCTATTTTCACCGATATTTTTGTTATAATACAGTTCGGACTTTTACACGAATCACATAAAGTCAATTCTTCTAAAATTGGAAAAACGTATGTAAAAAACGCGTCTAAAAATTAATTAATTCATATTGAATTTATAAAACTTACTTCCGCTGCGATTTCTACCTTCAATTTGCGACTGAACAACTTCTGCAGTATTAGACCCGTCTTTTTCGTCTGAAAAATAATACGAGGACAGAAGTCAGCTCCACATCGCTTATTAATATTGAAACGTCTCGGAGACGTGATTCCTATAAGAGGAAATGAGCGCGATCCTAATGGAAAAATTTCTCTAAGAAATTTTAAAAAGACTGACAAACTCTAGCAATAAGATATTTTGACTTTTGCTTGCGTTCTGTAGTATTTAATTAGAGCATTTCAGACATTTCTTTTATGCGAAAAAACTGTTAATAAAAAAAGTCTAATATAAACTGTCATATATCTGAACAAATCTCTAAAATTCTAGAAAATTTCTGAAAAACTGAAAATTTCTCTATGTATTGTGTTAGACAAATTATAAATTTTCAAATAATTATACTGAATCTCAGATTTTGTCAGATATTTATCTGAGTTGATCAGAATTTGTCAAAACAATTTTAATGCATCAAAAGAAAAGTGAATATTTTTAGACATTTCCCTGACTTTCCCTGGCAAACTGTGATGCTTCCCTGAAAATGTCGGAATGTTCCAAAATTAGGTGTCTACAAAAAGTCAGAAAAAAAATCAAAATATTTCGGAGTATATGAAAAATTTGTTAGAAGAATTCTTCCACCAGGAGGATTATCGTCGGAACTGTATGATTGCGCTCACACTACTGTCCACTGCTCATCGCTTCGTCATTTGGTGTAAATGTAGGTTTCTAGACACACAAGGTATAAAATCCAACTCTTCATTCGACTCTCGCTTTACCAACCTCATTTTTAAGAGCCGTAATATTGTACGAGAGGAAGAACAGTGGAGTGATGTCGACGATCAACCAAATGATGCTGTTCAAGGTGTGCGACACGGAAATGTCACTGACGAATGATTCGGAAAACGACGAAACCAAGTTGTAGGAGTCGTAAAGCACTGACGGGAAATAAGCACCAATGCCCACAAAAATTGGAAGAGAGTATAGCTTCTCGAGTTCGTAACAGATCTCGCACAGCTCGCTGTGCATGTTACTGAGGGTCCTCAGCTGGATAACGGTAGAATTAGTCCCAAGAGCGTATCGCGATAACGGGGAAGACACTTCAATCCGGGCAATCGTTGTCAAGTTCGATAAGACACGGTTCGCTGTCTGAAACCTTCTCTTGATCAACATCACCACCACGGCGTATTGCATGAAAAATATGTAGATGACAAGCATCGTTCCAACGTAGACAATCCCGTAAGTTATACTGTATTTGAAAGTTATTATTTCACTGGTGATTACGATGATCCAGAGTAGAACGTGTAGGTTGAAAATAATTACGCAGAGTAGAAAAGCTGCCCCTGTCGTGGAGGAATTGTGTTCGATCAAAGACTGATTCACTTTTTGCATTTTGTCGAAGAGTTGCAAAGCAGATTTTTGCTTAACGCAACCGATCAGTATCACCATGCACGTCGAAGATAATCCGGCAGCCGTTAAAATATCGTGTACGATGTGAATGATGAAGTCCCGGTATATCGTTTTGTAAATATTCGGAAAAGCTGAAATTCCGCAGCCTATAAAAACGCAGACGAGCACGATATTGTAAATGATCTCCCACTTGGAATAACTGAAAACTAGTGTTTTCCCCTCCTCGTTCTTCTTGTCGCCAGTCGCATCGATACGGACTGAAATTGGGGCGACACCGCAAAATTTGAAGAATTTCATTAGGAGTAGGAAGCCTCGGAGGGAGTAACTTGATTCTTTTAAATTCGGCGGCATGCTTCTTCCGCGCGGTTCTCGTTTTCTCCCTCGCTGGCGATAGTCTCTTCAAGGCAAGTGAATCTGATGGCGCGCAACTTATTCTCGTATAATCGAAAGTTGCCGTTACTATAGAGAGAATATTATTTTGGGCGAATGGGATTGCGAACGTTGTGTTCCCGCGAGAAATTTACCGACAGACCGGGCACGAATGTAAATGGGTGAGCTCTCGGCCTGTAATTCTGCTATTCTTCCGTTGACGCTTCCGAGAAGCTAAATATGTCCGTATAATACGAATGGTTGCCATTACATCGATCGGCATAATTGCGTCCAATGGTGCGAAGCATTTACACGTGCCGTATATTTTCTTGCAATTATTATCTGCGACTCTCGTCGTTTACTGAGCTTTCTGACGAGAGAATATTCTGAAATTACTTTACAGTACGTGTGTTATAATTTCACTTGGAAGGTAACACTAGTGAATTGTTAGTGTTGTGCTTCCTTTAGGGGTGTAGGTATTAAAGGACTACTATTGTATTAAGAGTAAAATAAATTACTTAATATCTTAGGAAAATAAATGCTGTACATCTAATTATTATTATCAAGGTATTCACAATTTTGTAAAATGGCTGCGCGAATTTGGAAGTCTAGATGTGAGGAAACTTCTCGTTGTCATAGTCCCTCATTCTATATTACTTTGAGAGAAAAATTTACTAAATTTGACTGAATCGGTAGTTACAGGTGGGGAAATACGGATTTATAGTTAGTAGGACTAATAATTGACTCAAATGGACTACAGCCAGTTTCCTTCAAATAGCCGTTAATCGTTATAACTAAATTTATTAGTTGGAGCAACTAATTCTGCACACCCCCACCCGTAAACGCAGATTTCATTGAATATACCATTTTCTCTCTCAGTGTAAAGTGAAATAATATCAACTAATTAATTTACAACAGTGAGACTTACCTCTGATGCAACTTCTACTTTCGATGTGCGATCCAATAATTTTTGTACTACTAGACGTGTTTTCTTAATCTGAAAATAATATGAATGGCGAAACTCAGACGTCTCATTAGTTCTTTAACATTTATTTACACCAAACCGGCGAAAACGTGAACGGCGAATGATTCCTGTAGGAGAAAACGAGCGTAAATTATACGCGCACACACAGCACCTATCTTTGAAACTATTTGATCGCACCTGCATGACTATCCAACCCGCACCGCTTCGCTGCTCTGGTGTAAATATACTGTAAGACAAATTTGTATTTTTAATAGAATTGTACATTTATATAGGTATAAAGCTTTTATCAATTATTATATTATTATTATTTTATTATTATATATGTAACTATGAAAATTACTATATTTCCTTCCCGAGAAAAAATGTTTACATATATAATCATATATGATTATATATAAACATTTTTCCCGAGTTGGCAAAGTATTAAATATTTGTTGAACTTTAATAGCAATTATATTGAATTAAGTATAAATTTCTTAATGGAGTATATCAATTTTCATAATCACGCGTATTGGATAAAAACTTTATACATACGTATACAATTATATTGAGTTTAATACACATTTTTCTTACAGTGTAGATGCAAAGTAATCCGATCCTATATTGGACTTTCACTTTACCAACCTCGTTTAAAACAGCCATAACATTGATTGAGAGAGTGATCAGTGGAGTGATGTCGGTCGTCAACCAAATGATACTATTAAAGGTGAACAACACAGAAAAGTCCTTGTTGAACGACTTCAGGAACAACAAGACCAAGTTGTGGCTGTCGTAAAGCAGGCTCAAGAAATAACAGCCAATGCTCAGAAAAATCGGCAGAGAATACAAGTCCTCGAGATCGCGACAGATCTCGCACAACGACCTGTGCACATTCTTGAGGGTCCTCAACTGGACGACGGTAGGACTAATCCCGAGGACGTATTGCGATAACGTGGCAGGCACTTCCATCTCGGCGAACGTTACCAAGCTCGATAAGATACGGTTCACTGTCTCGAACTTCTTCGTGATTAACTTCAAAACTACGGCGTATTGGATAAAAAACGCGTACATGACAATCATAGGGAGAACGTAGCTAATCCAGTGTCGCCAAGCATATATGTAAGTAATTTCCTCGCTAATGATTACGACGATCCAGAGCATGATGTGCAGAAGAGAGATTACTATGTGGATAGGGAAAGCAATTTTCGTCGTGAAAGAATTATATTTCAGCAACGATCGATTCACGTTCAATATTTTATGATAAATTTGCAACACAAATTTTTGCCTGACGGAACTAATCGATATCATCAGACAAACTGAGAACAGTGCTACAGTTTTGATGCCGCCAAGTATGATTTGAGTGATCATAGAATCTTCCGAATAACTGTTCTCGTAAATTTCTGGCAGCGCTAGATATCCGGTGGTTACTAAACAGCAGATAAGCACACCGTTGTAGACGTTCCCCCACTTGGAATAACTGAAGATTAATCTCTCTGTACTACTCTTGTTCTTAACGGTCGCATTGATACGAACCGAAGTTGGCATTATACCGAAAAACTTGAAGAATAAAAATAAGATTTGGACGCCTCGCAGGGAGTAAATCGATTCTCGTAATTTCGGCTGCATATTTCTTCCGCGAGGCTCGCGTTTTCTTCCTTGCTGACGATAAGCTTTACGGTAAATAATTTTGATCGCACACTCTATTCTTGTATCGAAGGTACAACGGGACTTGAAATTGATCTTATTTTAACCGGACGAGGCCGAATATCGTTTTAACCGCAAATCGAACTGAAGCCTCAGGTGGGCCCTTCGGTAATTGAAATGTATACCTTTTTCTGCGACCGAGTCACAAATGTTCGTCGAAATATTTATCAGATCTGGTCGGGACATAGAGAGGTAGCCTTCCGTATGCAATTTGGTTCTGCCGTTAATTTTTCCAAAGAAGTAAATTTTGCCGTAATGTGAATGGCTGTCATTACATCGATCGGTACGATTGCATCTCACGTCGCGAAACATTTGCACCTGTCATATTTTTTCCCTGCGAATATTCGCGACACTCGTCGCGTGCAGTAGGCTTTGCGACGAGATCCAATATATATATATAATAATTCTAAAATCGCTTTACGACATTGCTATTTCGCTTGAGAGCAGACACTAGCAGGTAAACGTTAAATGTATTGTTGCAAACGAAGACGGGATATAAAAAAGAAAATATAGACATCATTTTTGCACCATGTCATTTGTATGTGCAAACTCGGGCAGTAGATAATAGTGAAGAGTAAATTACGAGTTATAAGAAAAAATGTCAAATAAAGGGAAATAACAAAAGAGTGATAGATACAGACGATCCACTTTTATTTGCGTAGGGAAGTGTCGAATGGCCCCGGTCACTCTGACAGCCCTTATTAACTACCATTACCACCCATGGGAATTGCGGGCCATCAAAGTGGTCGAAGCTACCCGACTGATGCAAAATTGGTGGAGGGTATGCTATAAAATTTTGCGTCACTTCGCTTCTCACAGAACTTCGTAAAAATGTATTTCTCGCTACAGAAGGCAGATAATTCTGTAACCAGGCGACATATAAATAGAAGAATGTAAACAAAATAAAAGCCGAACGCGACAACAAAATTTACCAATTAGACAGAGTTTTGATTAGACAGGATCTCAAATAGACAAAACCTTTTTGGATAGTATTGGACCAGTAGTAACAATAATACAGTGGGGTCACAAAAGTTAATTCTCTTATTAAGCAATAAGAATATATTTGGGACTGTTTTGTGATGCATGTAAAAAAGAACTTATTTTAAAATACAAAAACTCAAGAAGAACTCTTTTACATTCGCACGAGAATGTAACGAGGAATACAACAACATACATATGTATATAACATACGTGTATATATGTATGGTTTATTTTTATTCACACATTCGCAAGCTTCATAATTTATAATTTTATAAGTATATAATTACAAACAATATACCGAGGCGAGGTAAGAGGGGTTGGGCTCGGATTATCGCGACCCTATTGTATTAAACCAATATCGATTGGCGGCGTTCGACTATCAATATATCCACATATGTATACTTTCACTGCTGAGCTGCTCGGCCAGCGTCGGTAAACGTTTCCTATAAATTGGATCAGTAACTTCTACAAATATCAATTTGGAGCTCGACTTCGGTCACCGAGTTTGTCACGAACAAATGACAAAGTGGTATCTGACAATAGAATCGCTGAAGATAATAAAGTATTTACGTTATTTAGAAAAGGGGTCGAAAAATACGAATGCGAAATACGAATCCTCTAAAACAAGACCGTTCAGCTCATTATCAGTTTGTAGATATGTTAGTTTCTCAAAAATACTAGGATCGCTTTTCTGGCTATTGTCACCTGGCAATCAATCACTTTAAGTTACAACGACGTATGGATTAATGTGTGGGAAATGTTTTCTCAAAATTAATCAACAAATAAATCTGCTGTATTTGTTGATTGTTGATGACCTATACACTTATTTCCTTATAAAGAAAGTGCGAGCAACTGATCGTTAGAGCATTTTGTAATTATGTTACATTGATGGAAATGGTTCTCACAAGTACTCTCTAGTCCTTTAACTTTATACTATTATTATTTTTGTTATTCATCGAATACAGAAGATACAGTGAAATTTAAGAGACAATTTTATAGTTTATAGTTGTTGCCCTTCTGAAAGGTCTGAGCGTTTCCCGATTAAATCGGGTTTTGCGCGGTATGTAGAGTTGTAGAAAATCCCATTTCAGTGTCTGTCATCTTGCGACGAATAATTCAGGATCAAATTTACGTGGGATTCAAAATTCTCAGGAAAGTACGGAACAGAATAACTTCGCGTAGCTTGGAGGGACTCTCATTACGCGATCAACGCGCCATTATACATAATGCACTGACATAACGTGCATGCGCGAAACGTTTACTTGCCATTTTGGTAATCAAGCAAGGAACTCTCGTTTGGAACCGATAATGTGGTGGGAGTACGTAAGAGGAGGGGAGGCCAAGCTAGACGAGTACGAGAAACGCGAGTTAGGCAGGGTTCTACTGTATATTAATATGTTTAGGATAAAATAAAATGCAATGGTTGATATATATATTTTACTAGTAGGTATATCGACGAAAAAATACAAAGGCAGGCACAAATATCTTCAGTCCCAAATTTTCAGTTTGTTCAATATAAATTCGATAATTTCGAAAATTTCAGGTGGAAGGGGGCAGAGATTTCCACATGGACAGTTCAAATCTTCTCCCTGAAAATTTCAGAAAAGAAAGAACTGAAAGAAATTTATCCCATGTATAGCCTGCCTTTGGATAGAAAGAGAAAAAAAAGAAACGTGACTCATCAAAATCGTTTATCTTTTCGCCCCTCTACTCCCGCACTACTCGTCTCGGTGAATCTCAGCTGTCTGCAGCTCAGTAGCCTACAGATAACTGTTGAACGCCAAGTGAGATCGTTGAAGCTATTTGTGCGCAAGATTGTGAGCGCAAACTGGAAAATAACCTAACCTTACTGAACCTAACCTAATGCTAATATACATATTTTGTTGATTTTAAGTTATTCGAAAACACGTTACTGAAACTCTAAAATGCTCACATTAAAGAGATAAAATTGTGATAGTTCGCAAGAAAATGATTAAATCTTTATTCAACTCCCGCTCTCAGTTTAAGCAATATTGCAGGTAATAAGTTAAAACGTCTTTATGATCAACTGCTAAACAAGCCTTCGATGCGGTGAAATATTGCACTCTTTGTTGCATAAGTGCGCCAGAAATAATTGTTAAATAAGAAATGGTCCTACCTCTGCAAAAAATGTTTGAAGATTTAAACATTTCCATCCTAGTGTTTTGTAACTCATATGTATAAAGCATATATTTTGTGAGAAACGTTTCCAATTATTGTTTAATCTATGCATACAAAACATTACTAATTTATACGACAAGCGACTCACAAGTTGTTATTGAAAAATTCCATCAATGATTTTCAGAAATATTCGTGCATCAGTAATTTCATATTAAATCATCAGGTTGCATGCATAACAAGCAGTATTTATCTTTATTCGAGGCATTAGTATGGAAACTTCAGAGTATTTATTCCATATCAAAAAAAATAAATGCTTCGATATAAGAAAGAAGTATATACTATGAAAATTTTACTAATACTTTGAATAAAAACAAAAGGTTCCAGTTCAAAACTATGAGTGATAGTTCTTTGGTGAATAAAAATGTTTTTTTTTATCATTTATTCGCTAAAGTTGTTACAGACAGAGCAAATACTTTCCCTTCATTAATATATCAGGACTCTTCTGTCAGATCCCATAATACACAAAAATTACTGAAAAATACTGTATGTTTTAAAATTGTTTATACGCATTCTAGTATAGTTTAGGTATTTTATTAGTAATATAATACCGGAAAATCACCAATATTCAACACTGCAGATGTCAGTATAATTTTAGTATAATTTGAGGATTTCATCAATATAATATCAGTACATTTAGGGTATGGAACATTCAGATACATACTGTATTTTTCAAGTATGTTTAGCGTATTTTTTTGGTATATTACCTATATTATGCCAATTTGTTACCATACCCGACTTATAACAAAATGCTGAAAAAAATGCGTATCTATATGATCACATTATAGGCTGAATGCATCCTATACAACATCCATGTCCAAGAAGCATCCTGTGGATGTCTTTATATCCTTGTGTCTTAAAAACGTTCTATGAATATCCATTGGATATCGCGTTGGGATATTTTTTATAGTGTATGGAGAAATCCTATATATATCAGAGTTTTATATCTATTACTACACACCTCATATGTAGACATTTTTAGATAGGTAGGGGAAATAAATGTTCATTACTTACATTGTAGAAGGTTTTTCATACATCATAGGCTGCATTCGTGGAGACCATCATTATTATTATTATTATTGTAATACTAATCAGGCTTCTATAATAAATACGTATCTTTGAGAGAAGCTTCTCCTGCTCACTCTTACTCCTTGTTATAGAGATGTACTAAATTATTATATTTTCGCTTACATGTTAATCTTTTCAGCATATTAAATAGAAACAATATCCCAGAATGCAGCATATACATCTGTACCTCAGAGCCAGACTATGGTCCATTTACATTCCATTGGACTTAACATAGTCTGGCTCTGAGGTACAGACATACATCCTCATAACTTATATGTTTCATGAATCTCCAAAATTAAACGTAACGAATCTAGCGTTTGTGAAATGTTTTGCAATGAATGTGATGAACTTCCCTGTCTTCTACATTTCATTGTTTCTTAATGTTTACCGAATTTTTAATTGCACTCATTTCGATTATACTGGATCGTACATTTTTTGTCTTTACTTTTAGTACCATATTAAGGTCCATATCCATAATGGCGAATCCAGTAGTAGCAGTATGTCAAATGAGAGTGACGGCTGATAAATCTAAAAATTATGAAGTTCTTAGCGACTTGATAGCCCAAGCTAAACAAAGATGCGCTTGCGTAAGTGGGCTTATCGTGGAACATTAACTTGTACCAGAGAAATTCTTAATGTTACTTGGAATCACCCGCAGGTCGCATTTCTACCCGAAGCGTGCGATTATTTGGCTGATAATAAAAAAGATATTGTTTCTATGGCCGAACCTTTGGATGGGCCTTTGATAGATTCTTATAAAAAGCTTGCTTTAGAACACGATATATGGTTATCTTTGGGTGGAATTCACGAAAAAGTAATGTATATATTCTATGAGTATTTATTTACAATCAAAATTAACGATAGGACGCATCTATTAGTTGTACAACTTTGCTTCCGTCGTTTTCAATTCGTGGATCGCTTCAAAAGATGACAAGTTTTTCAACGCGGGTTTCGTACGCTGCCCGAAAGATGGGAGAAAGTAGTGGCCAGTGATGGACAATACTTTGAATCATAAACGTATAACCAGTTTTTTACAATAAAATCTCGAATTTCGGAAAAACGGAAGCAAAGTTGTACACCTATTAGCACATAATATATAAAATGTATTATCGCACTATTAATATCTTAGAATAACGGCAGTCAATAGTAGAATAAGTATCCAAATAATTCACGATAATTTCGATACCTAGAAACTTTCTGCTTGAGTTGAAAGAACAAATTTTGAGGAATATATATATGTTTTAATATACAAAAATCCTTTTACAAGTATAGAAGAAAAATTGACGCATCATAAAAGAAAAGCAGATAAATCGGATTTAAAGAAATTCAATTAATTTTCTCTCATCAATTACTTTAGTCGTATAAAATAAAATTTCAATCGTAAATGACATTGGTTATTTTGCAAGTTTTTATCAAATAAACGTTACAATAATTAGTTCGATTTTTAGCAATAATATATTTAACTATACTACACTTATAGTCGCAAAGCAATTCTGAAAAGATTTCCAATACACACATATTGATAAATAACAAGGGGATACTAGTCGGAACATATCGCAAGGTTCATTTATTCGATATGGATAATCAGGATACAGGTGTTAGACTAATGGAGTCAGACTATGTCACGCGAGGTGATGAAATAATCCCACCGATTTGTACTCCAGTGGGAAAGCTCGGCCTTAGTATTGTATCCTTTCCAAGTAGTTTGTACAGTAGTCCATATAATCGCTCTTATTTCGAATTAGAAATTAGAAATAATGATTTAGTACAAAACTAATGTCGGACACGTACAGTTGAATCTATTTTATGAACGTAAAACTTATTTTTCTTCATGATAAAATAGTGCTACGATATTCGATTTCCTGAAATATCTCTCGCGCTAAGAAATATGGGTGCAGAGATCTTGACTTATCCATCTGCATTTACGTATCAAACCGGTGCGGCGCATTGGGAAGTTTTGTTACGCGCACGTGCTATCGAAACTCAGTGTTACGTAGTAGCTGCCGCACAAACTGGCGCGCACAACAAGAAGCGCGTTAGTTGGGGTCATGCAATGGTAAAAGATTTTTCTCATTACTGTGTGTGTTACTTTAAGTGGAGGACTGATTTGTTACATTCGTATAGTGAAAAGCCTTGGTAGCAAAGCAAATTGCCATTGCCGATGGTCCACTTGTGTGTGTCTCTGCTATATTCTCTTGAGATTCCATTCATCACTTTTTTCCAGATCGTCGATCCGTGGGGTACAGTTGTAGCGCAGTGTGCGGAAAAAGTCGGCATAGCAGTTGCCGAAATCGATTTGCAACTTTTGGAGAAAATTCGTAAGAACATGCCTTGCGAACGTCATCGTCGTACCGATTTATATCCTGCAATACAGCCCTCGAAATAAAGGTTTTAGTACGACTGCACGAAAAGTCGTTTCATTCAAATGAGTACAATTATTAAATAAGACTTGAATTATATAAATGTTTAATCATGCACTTTGCTCCGAAGATGTAAATGCTATGTATACAATTAGATTCTGTTTGGTAGTTGTATAAGAGATGTAAGGGATTATTGTTGAATTAATTAATATAACAATGTTAAGGAATCTTTAATGAGTAATTTAAGTATATCACACACACACATTACCCTAGAGTAACCTAGCTGTTGACGGTAAGGGCGCATACTACAAATCTTGCAGCGATCTTGTACACGGGCTCTCTCTGTTTGCGTAACGCCTTGCGTTAGATTTGACTAAGATTATCGTCAGGTGCAAAGTCTTGCGCAAGATCTGTAGTCATATGCAGAAGCAGACGAGTACGGGATTACAAAAACAGACAACTAGTGAGCTGCAGCAGAATATTACTAGGGCAGTTAATATAATAATTGTTGTGTACATTATGCTCCCTACCTGGTAATCCTGTTCAGAACTACCCTTTGTGACCAGAGAAAAGCATTATACAATTCTTATTCTCCTTCAGTTCTGCTGTAACAAATTGCTATGAATCTTTTTCGTTTCATAATAATTCACCGTGCCGAAGTGTTACTTAGTGGAGAATATTGTCAGAGTTTCGTTTTGAAAATAATACGTTCAGGTGAACATGGAACTATGCTTAATGGAACTATGTTTTAAATGCATCAATGCTTCCTAATACTGTCACTATCCCTTATACTTTGTCAGTTCTTCACCTTCGAATGAAATTGATCTTTCAGATAAACGTATCATTCTTCCTTTATGCTCCATTTCATATAAAATGGTTAAAATCGTTCACTTCAGGTTAAAATTTAATATCCTTCTCCATCGGTAGCATTTATCCTTTAGCGACTTATCTAGAAATTAAACTTTAATCACACAAAGGTGAAGAAACCAGGTTCTAACAGAGAACCTTGTGTAAAATCAATTCTACTTATTCCAAAACTTGTTTTACTTCGACATCTCGCGACCACCTTCGCTTTGCATATAACTGCTCGAAATGTCAGACGTAACGTAACCTCCCCCTAATCTACAGATCTTTGTAACATTTTTCGGTCTTCCAAATTTTACCACCGCTCGAAATCCGCCGAACCCATGTTCACCGACATGGGGTGCAAGCCTCCCTCCAATGAGCAAATTCGCCTAGAGTTAAGCCTGAAGCAAGAATCGGCAACTCAAAGTCAAGCCGGAAAAATGAGTGCTTTGGAGTCGACGACGGGGAATTTCGCAGGTGTTGCTCCACTTCGTATTTTGTCGATACTTGCCAACTCTCTTATTTCTTATAAATATACCAGAATATACTGCAAAGTACGAAGCACTGTCTGATCGTAGGGGCATCCGTGCGCCAATCGCGACAGCCGAAAATCTCAAAGCTGCGAGGGGATTGGTATAAATAGAGTTACCCCTATAATCAGATAACTCATCTTGCTTTGCCGTATTTTTTAGGACACCTGCTATCACATTCGAAGATTTCAACCTCAACTATTCGAAGATATTTAATGACTTCAATCCTAAAAATCTCATGAGATTAATATGAAAAATCAATGCAGGTGTGAAACATACACTCAGGCAAAACTATCATACGAGATTTACCCCTTTGAAATCTAACATATCGACGCCACGGAGCTTCTTGGTAAAAGATCTTCGCAGCACATCAAAACAGCAGCAACATCAACAACATTCTGAACAAAGTTCAAGAACGATAGCGAAATCCAAACAGAAGCAACAACTGCAACGAGCTTTAGAAAGATCATCACATCCCCCGATAAAGGTGGCACCCCGACATTATCAGGGAACACGTTATGATCCTGTAGTGTATGACACTAAAGCACCGAAAATGTGTAGAAAGACTACAAGGGGTTCCAAGATTACGAACGTGTCCACGTCCGGTCGATCGAAAAAGGACAATAATCAATTCGCATTGCTCAAGGAACCACAAATTTTGATAAAACGACCTCGTGAGGTAATGCCGCGTCATGATTTATGTACGGAAGATATTCGTTCCAATGTTACTGCTTCCAATACGTTGCAAGCCTACTCGAGCGAAATACCGTTGGGAAAGGAATATATCGGAGGGAATATGAGCGATACATTTGCGAAAAGATCAATGGAAATTCCGTCGATCGAATACAATCCAAAAGAAGAGTATTTCGAGATCCGACAGCAAGTTGATACAGCCATTAAAGTAAGCAACAGAGACGTCTTAGCATTTAGTTGAGGTTTATTATCATTTGATACCACTAAGTTTTATGGCTAAACAAATACTGTGAAGTGAAAGAAGTACTTTCTAAAGCTTGTAGAATAAGGCACATCTTTGGAATGTTTCATGTGAAACTTATAATATTTGTCCTTCAATACTTCGAAAATATTCGATGGAAAAACAAGGAAAGCTTATTGTCTGCTCCTGGAATTTTTCGTTCATCTGAAAATGATAGACCATGAATATAATTGTATACGTGTTAATAAGGATGTTTGTTCTAAAAAACTATATTTGAAAGATATTTTTCTACGTTTTTAAAAGAAATAAGAACTCAAAAATACATTGTGGGGGGATAGTTTAATATTATATTTACTACAATGTTCTAAGATGCCCCTCATTTAACAAATGAAAAATATACAAAGGTGATGGTACTCACCTCAAGTAAAATGAGCTACTTAAAATGAACTCTTTCTTTTGATTTTATATTTTATTTCAATATTAAAGCACACCACACAAGAGAAATATTAGACCAAGAAAATTCCACTTTTAAATATCCGTTTTGAACCTCGTTCTTATTTCCGATATTGTGGTCACTACCGCAAAGTTACATCACCAATGTGTACCACCAATGATATACCATCTAAAACTTTTTAACTCTATACCAAAAACGCATATTTTTATACTAAAAAATACACGAAGAAAGCATTCACGATTTTCCTCAAAGTACAAAATATCGGGTTAAAGCAATGTTTTCCGTCTCGTTGAAGTATCCTTTTGAAATAACGAAGAGTGGTGAGACTTGACCCTCTCAAAATAAGTTCAATATGTAATTCGCAGGACCGTAAAATATTCCTGATTCGCGGCGATATACCTTACTTGGAGAATGCACTAAAGAAGAGAGGGTGGGTGCAAAAGTACGAGTGTTCAAGAACCAGAAGCGTCCCATACGGTAAGTGACATCTTCTACAATAATTTCAACTTTCTAACAATAAGCCAGGCAAATCGTACACAGATTGATATATGATAATAACGTAGGAAGCGTCGCCAGTCTGGACGCTCCCTCATTGGGGACTATTCACTTGCCGAACGGCAACTTAAACGAGAAGGCCATAATCTTCCATATGCTGCGGCATGTGCCGCCAGACTTCATTTGGGACTGTCGGAATGAATTTGTCGACTGGAGCGGCCACGTCAAGGCGGATACGATACTCAATAGATTTCAGAAATCGTTCGTCTATACTTCTAAAGTAAAATTGCGCCGATAGTTGTTCGTTGTGTCTATTTTATAAAAGATTTTTTCGACTTAAAGAGTCTACGATATATCGACTGTAAGAATAATCTTAGAGTTTTGCGTCACTAAAAGAATATTGTCTGACAACGAGTAGCTTGGAATGGCTACAATTTTGGAGGACGTCCATTGGTACCACGAGGAAGGCGTCGCCAGCGTCCAGTGTCCCAGAAGTTACAACGTCAGACGAGACAGAAATGCCTTCATCGACGATTATCGTAGAACCGCTGCGGTCAGTCTTCTCAAGTGGTTTTCGGACCAAATGGAGCGCGGTGTCGATCTGACGAAAAAGGGGCCTTCGCTAATTCCTTCGAAGCAAATCGAGTTTGCGATACGGCGTTGCGAAGAGATACTGATGTCGGCGAACAACGAGTATCTGGATGCTCCGGAAATGTCCGTTTCTCCGCAGGAATGGGAATCCTTCCTTGAGGATTATATCAATGCCGTGCATCAAGGTTACGGCGTGGCGGATCAGTCTAATGAGATCGGTCTGACGGAGACTGGAGGGCTTTTATTACACGTACGGAAGTATTTAGTCTTCCCTTGAGAAAGGGCATGTTCACGATTTTTTTGTTCATTCGTTAATACTTTTTGTGCTTATTAATAAGATGTGTTTTTTTTTTCTGAGCACTAATTTCTTTTTTTTAATGTTTAAAGTTTGACTTCGATTCAAACGAAATCCTTAATGACGTCACTAAAGCCATTGGCAAGGGGTTTGTGAATGGTGGGGAATCTGTTGCCCGACTCTGATTGGTCAGTTAAAATGGCGGTGAAAGTGCGACGCTTTAAAACGAATGCCTTTTTTAACATCTCAAAAATAATGGAAAAACATTTTTTTAATGGCCCATTTTTTACCTACATTACTTTAATATCCTAATCTTCCGATTCATGCACTTTAAAGAGTTGTACAAAAAGTTGTGAACATGCCCATTATGCTTTTCCTTACATAAAACATGTAACATACCGGTTACTCTAGAAGATTACTGAAAAGTTTGGGTTAATCGTAAGGATTGCCCTAAATATTGAATCATACCTATAACGAAAGAATATGGTTTCGTTCTTGGTTTAAAGTTGTTCAGTTACTCGGCTGTGGAAGCAGAATGATTTCTTAGAAAATATTCTCTAATCAGTAATTCTGTTTAGAGTCCGCTGCAAGAACTGAACGTATCCGCGATGCGCGTTTTAAAAAAAATTAAAGATCTCGACGCGCAATACGAACTGGATGGAATGAAAAACATTTGGATCTTGAAGCCGAGCGATCTTTGTTGCGGTAGCGGTATTATTATGTCGCACAAGTTGGGACACATCATGAGGAGAGTTCAAGACAGTGCGAAGGACTATTTTATCGTCCAAAAGTACATCGGTTAGTTTTATCGCGATTCGTATCGTGGAAGGGTCGGCCAAGATCAAGAGTCGCAACGGTCGCAACAAAGTGATTTTGAAAAGGAACAGAATAATGTGAGCACATCTGTCCATTCGTAGAAAGGCCACTTCTGGTGAAGGATACGAAGTTCGACGTGCGTCAGTGGTACCTGGTGACGAAGAGTTATCCATTAACCGTATGGATTTATAAGTAGGAATATAATACGGATATAAGACGTAATTTACTAATCGTATCGCGCAGTGTCGTTAACGCGTATCAGGGAGTCTCTTTTACGCTTCAGCTCAAAGCCGTTCACACTCGCGAATTACCACGAGGCTGTACACATTTGCAATACAGCGGTGCAGTCCAAGTACTCCGAGCAGAAAAATTCAGTTCGCTCTCAGGACTGGGATTGCGAGAAGATCAACGACTACCTCAAGTTCGTACTTTTGCGGAGTGTCGCGTATACCGCGCGTTCGCAGATCTGTTACGGAACTGGGCGTGGCTTTTGCTAAACGCGTCTGAACTATACCGCATGTCCTATGGCCAACCGCGCAGGTGAGCTGCGACCTGAATTCTTGACTTCGGCAGTATTTATGGTACAGTTAGAGTGGGCTTCAGACAAGTGCGCTGCATAAGAACGAAAAGTGTCGACTGCTCTTCTAATAGCTGTCAATTCGGGAGATCGAAACGTTTCGTGTAACCTCAAAATCGTAAAGTTTTGAATTAGTAGTGAATAATTTGTAGAAAAGTGATGAGAAATAATCATAAATAATCTTCCGAATTGTGTGACACCTTAGGTATCGCTCACGCCACTTCGTAAAACTACTTCCTAGACATGCGCGGTGCTAGCGCGAAAATAATTTCTGAAACAAATAGGCACACACACACACATGAGGCGTGTAATTCGGTTGGACATCGAAAAAACCCGAATGATTGTTAACTCCCACTTCTGAACATTACTTACCATTTATTCAAAGATTCACGATTTCGAGCTTAGCCTTCGATCTCCCGAATTGATAGCCATCGGGAGATCAGACGTTTCACACTTTTCGTAAGAACGCAGCGTAAGAGCGAAAAGCGTCGTCTGATTTCCCGATGGCTGTCACAATTCGGAAGATTATTTATGATTATTTCTCATCACTTCTACAAATTAATTCACTACTAATTCAAAACTTTACGATTTTGAGGTTACACGAAACGCTTCGATCTCCCGAATTGACAGCTATTAGAAGAGCAGTCGACACTTTTCGTTCTTATGCAGCGCACTCGTCTGAAGCCCACTCTAATTGTACCATAAATACTGCCGAAGTCAAGAATTCAGGTCGCAGCTCACCTGCGCGGTTGGCCATAGGACATGCGGGGTATACATATGTATGTCCTAAGACCGTTCGAACGCTAGATGACGGGAGTATCCGGTACGGGGGGGGGGGGGGGGGTCTCAGCTGATCCGCACGCGTGGGGTAGACCACGCCCTATTCTGCAGCGGATTCGTGAACAAGCGTAACAGTACATACGCTATCCGTCTCACACATATTGAGATACATCGATAGTCTTGTTGCTAATATTTGCAGGAGGTCTGGTTATACAGGCGAGCCATGGTACGACCGCATATGCCCAAAAATGTACGAAGCTATAATCGCTACGATGCTGGCGGCTCAACAACACATGGACAGACGAAGGAATAGTTTCGAGTTGTACGGCGCGGACTTTATGATTATGGATGACCTATCAGTTTGGCTGATCGAAATTAATACGAATCCCCGAATACACCCGCCCAGCACAAAGGTCTCAGAGAGATTATATCCCGCGGTTCTGGAAAGTCTCGTTAAAGGTATTTAGAGGCGCTGAATTTTATAATGAAAGAGCATTTTGATCTGCGAACACGAACCGCGTAATTCTATTTCAGTAATTCTGGATTATCCGTCGAACCCAAATGCCGACACGGGCAACTTCTTTTTAGCATACCAACAAAAGGTTACGGCTTTTCAACCGTATTCGGGAGCATGTATGTATGTCCTGGGTAAGACGGTGTCCTCGAAACCAACAGTATTTCATCGAGGAATGTCTGTAACGGCGTAGGTAGTCTGTGCACTTATAATTGAGCCGGCAGCTGGACTAATGACTTAAAGCACCTTAAATTTTCATACACAAACTTCTATTCAAAGTTTTAAACACTTAATAAACTATTTTGTCTATTCCAGAATAAATCCTATATATAGGTATATATATATATATATATATACCGGAGAAGACCGGTGAACACCCGATGTTTCATAATGACAGTTTGTTTTCCAGTCAATTCAAATCGCCCTCTGTTGGTTCAAGACAAAGCCGATAGATCCATCTTGATGCTCCAGCTTTGGACTGAACTTGTTTCTACCAAAGAAATACGCAAACTTGCGTATTACCGCGACCTTGCAACAAAAAGTAGAGGGCTTTCGGCGGATCATCCTTCAACGATAATCATTTTAAGGAAATTTATAAACTCGGTCTATAAGGAAATTAATTTCAAGAAACCTGTAAAATGATGTTACAATGAAGAGATAATCATTAATAAACACAAGAGTCTAAATAAAGGAAACTTAGTAGTTAATAAAAACCTGTTTATTTTACAATATTACCACGATTACACAATCTCGTATAAACAGATTTTTGTTTCACAATATAATTATACAAGATCTGATTCCACATATTTACTTCCGCACTCACTTCCGGCTCCCATTAGACCACACTTCGTTCCGCTACTGTATATCACGCACTTCCAAGGAATTGCTACTTTCATTTAAACTAAAAAAGTCTGAAGTTACGTGGAGCAGGCGTGATGAATTTTTAGTCTACCGGAGTGGTTGAACGATGGAAGCAATCTCTTTGCGTTATCGTCCATAACGAAGGATACTATGATACATAGTTACAAGCAGTGATGCTACAATCAGTCGGAACATTTCATTTCGGTTTCTCGATGAAGAATTATCTACAAAATCGCGACGGAAAACTGGAATTAAAAATTAGCTTTGACTTTCGCGCGTCCCGACGAGTCAATTTTCCGCGCACTCGAATTACTAGAAATATTGTCCGTTGTACTAGCGGTTAACGGTTAATTTTCATTTCTATAAAATCATTGATTGTTGATAGATTCCCTCTTGGTGACCGGATTGCAGTATTAAACGACTGTGAATAAGGCTCGGCTTATTCACGTGAAATACGAACACACACGTTCTTACGCGCACAGAACGGTTTGTCGTCGAGAAACTCTTGGCATCGTTCATATTATACTCGAAGCCCGAGGGAAATCGTCACTTCCGGGTGGCGACGGAACGAGCTCCCAACTCCGCGGAAATCTCGCAGACGCGGTTCCAATTATTTCCCTTGACCGATCGGCGATGCGTCAAGATCAAATAATCGCCCGCCCTTGCTAGATTTCGGCAGTCGTGGACGAGCCGCGGCGATCTCCTCGGGACTTCGATCGCTACTATTACGTTAAGATTTACGATTTATGTACACAGCTAACGGAGGAAGTTCTTGTAGGTTGTGAAGCTCTTTCAGAACCGCCAAGAACGTTAAAATATCACATATACATGGCTGCACGCAAGTAGCACAGACTCACGTAACTGGTTTGAGCGTAAAGGACAATTTAGGCCTCGAGTTGTTCTTGCCGAGAATCTTCTTTTGCTCTTCCTTGACGCGTTTCTCGTGCTCTTTCCTCATTTTTTGCCTCTCCTCCTCCATCAGGCGTTGCTCCTCGACCATAGCCAGTCTTTCCTCGGCCTGCGTAATATGCTATGTTATTTTTTCTCGACGTGACGCTGCCGCAACAGGGAAACGCTTTACACGACGCTCAAACTATTTCGACGGATTGATTTTTACAGTGAATTTTACTTTCTGTCAGTTATAGACAATTCAATTCAATAATATACGATTGTACATATTATTCAATTAAACTGTTCGACAAAGGTAAAACTTTTTTCTGTCACATGAAAATTTCTAAGAAATTCTGAAAGATAAAAATAAATAAAAACGGGCTTCACAGAAATAGGGGCTTTTTCAGGGACCACACTCAAAACTCTTATAAAGATTGATTGAGTAGAACGTAAGATCGCAAGTAAAAAACGACAATTTTAAAGTCTCCGATTTTCGAACCTGTTTAATTTTTGAATTTGCATTTATGGTGACATTTGAACAGCTGATCATGTCCTGCAATATTCGTTCAGGTGAGGCATATTCACCAGGATTTAAGAGCCATAAGACTAGTTTAATACAACAGAGCGTACGGTCGCAAGTAAAAGGTGGTACTACTTAAAAATCTCCCAGCTCTGGTACATTTTTTGAGTCTATGGCAATGGTAACTTTTGATCAGGAGGTCATAAACTATAATATATGTGAAGTATACGCGAGGATTTCAGTACTGAACCAATTTCCATAAGATTTGTGCGCTCTAAAACAATGCAGATAGGTGTACAGAAAAAATTAGAAAAATCAGACATTAAAAAATATAAATCTGTGCACACGCATGCACACGCTCGCGCATAAGTATATGGAGGTAAATACGTGCTCACACAAGATCGCACATGATCTTGAATGCGTGCTTGAATTTGCTGAAAAAGAGCGTATGGTTTCTAGTAAAAAGCGGCAACTTTAAAGCCCCCCCCCTGACCGGGTGATACCTGAATCGGTAGCTCACCAACTACACACACACACAAAATACGTGATTTTTAGCAAAATTAACAGAAACCCTGATTTTACATGATTATTTCGATCCAAAATAGACCGTATGACGGAAAGCAAAAAGTATGAACTTTAAGGTCTCAAACACAAAAACTGTCCATTTTCCGTTGTTGCGGCAATGATAACTTTTGATCAGAACATCAAGATCTACATTATATGTGAAGCCCAGCCAAATCCACCGGGACCCAGTTCCTATAAGGTTTGTGCGGAGTCCTTTCCTGTTTGCAAGTTTTTGGGAACGCTGAACCCGAATTCACGAACAAACATTCAAAATTTTAAATGGTGGATGTCAGAGTCCGTCATATTGAATTTTTAAATTCTGCTTGCAGAGCCGAATTCAATAACTTCAAAATCTTCTAGAAGTTAGTTTTGTTATATTCTAATAAAATTTCATCGTGAAACTTTGTATCTTAGGGTTTTTGTCGTCGTGGAATTTGAATCTGAGGTAGGAATTTCAAAATTCAAAACCGCGGATCCAAAAAATAAAAATAGAATAAGTTTTTGAATCGCCATAAAATTTCATCATTGCGGGTTTTTAAAAGGTTGCTGATTCCGAATCTGCGGTCAAAAATTCAAAATTCAAAATAGCGGATTCAAAGTTTCAGATTTTGAAATTTTGATCACGAATTCGAGTTGAGCAACTCCAAAACTCGCAAACAAGAAATTTCACAATTCGAAGACTTCAAATTGTCGCCGCCTAACACTAAAAACTTCAAATATCGAAAATTTTTTTACGTGTACGTGAAAACGCCGCGCGATAAATGTATTTTTTATTTATTTTTATCTCAGAATTTTTTGAAAATCTTCATGGCACAGAAAAAAGTTTTACTTTTGTCGAACACTGTTAGTATACGATTGTACATACGAGTACTATCGATTAGGCATTTAGGTAATGTGCGATGCATCCATTAGCATTGGTTACGTACTTTGGCAAAGTAGTAGACGCGAAACATTTTATTCCTAAACTAACGATTCACTAATACTACCTAATAGTTTATAAAATTGTAGGCTAAAATCCAGATGCGCTGCGTTAAAGAACGTATCGGAAATGGCCCCGATTCAAAGGTCAACGCGAGGAACGACAAATAACGTGTCTTCTCTTCATTGATTTATGTGCCAAAAATCACATTATAAATAAATCAATGACCTGATCTTTAAGACTAAATTGAGCAACGTTCTACACGGTAAATAGATCTTTTGATTGCGAAGTATTACTATTATATGAAACACATCTATACTTGTCCTAACACACAAAGTAAATAATACATTTAAACTTTCAAAGGGGAGTGAGCAAACTTACCAGCTTCTTCTGGGCCTCCTCTATTTTTCTGTTGTTCTCCTCCATGATCCTCTCAAGTTCCTCGCGCTTTTTCCGCTCTTCCTCCTACAACGACAACGACACACGTTTACATAACGCAATGACACTGTTGCTCATACTGCTGTCATTACACCGTTCATGTCCAAAATCATAGTGCCGCTATGTCGACAGCCTAGTGTTATACATCCTAATAACCTTCATGTGGGGAAAGCATATTAGGGATACATAAAATTTTGAGGTCGGGTCCAAAAAGGGAGGATGGTTTGGTACAACGGGAAAGTGTTATGATGCGAAGAACGTATGTTTACGTCCAGTCGCTTCTCTCGCGGTAAACCGCGCCTTGGTGTCGAGAATATATTTCGTAATGCCAGATTCGTCAGGTACGACAAGTTAGAGTAATTCTCTCGAAGCGAAAGCTGCGAAATATTCCGATTCCGAATTAAAACCACTGTGCATGCAGAACGTCGCACCCAATCGCGAAGTAAACTTCGTAAGAAGGTGCAACGATAACTGATGGTCGGGATAATACTTTTCGAAAAGGCCGAGTCGTTCGTAAAACGTCGAAGAATCGATTTTAATTGAAAAAAGGATTTCATCAAAAAAGTGCAACTCCGACTGCGTTCCGTAGTCCGGTACTCAACGAATCTAAAGCGATTCCTAACAATGGAATTTTCGGCAGAAAATGTTTAATAAGGAACGATAATAATAATATTCGTATAAAATGAATTATGAATATATAAATTGGATAATACCTGAATGAAGCTCACGCCAGCACGTAGGGGATGCCTTCTTCATCGACAATCACTCAGCAGTGAGTAAAAAACCGGCATCTTCTGTTGGTAGTCAGTTAGGAAGGCGACCTATATATCGCTAGGTCGTGCTTTGTGTTGCTATGGGATTCTAATTTTGCCCCTTAAGGTCTACTTGTCCCTTCCTAACAAAGTTTCTCCCAAACTCGTAGACAAATTCGGTTGGACATTCGGTGCGCGAATCAAGAAAGGTAATCTTTGGTCAAGCTGTGTCAGAGGGTCGTCGTCCATTTGTGACCGGGGTCCGCGGTTTTTTTCCCAAAGGTGAAAGTGTATGTCTAAGCCCAGGCGCAAATAAAAAAAAACACTAGGAAGCTTGTACTTCTCGATGAAACAAACAAAATTAAGACAGATTTAACAGAAACTGATCACTTCGTGCCGATTGCCGGAAGTTCTACAACGCTTCCCGCAGGCACAACTTCGTATCGCTATGATGCGAGGAGATCGAGGAATTTGAACCTTCACGCGTTCGTAGGATCAAATAGTAAAACCCACCTTTGCATACAAATGACGCTCTAGCGACTTTTGTACGTAAAATGGGAATATTTAATCGATCAACTTAAATCCAAATTAGTTTGCGAAATTCAAGCTGCGCAAATGATTTCCGACTTATCGAGTATTTATATTTATTGTCTCGAAATACGTTTTAAGAAATCAAACGCCAGAAACGAAACGTTCCATTACAAATACCGATTCACCGTCGCGAAGAGAAACATCGTATCATTCCCGAATGTGAGCAACGGTTGATTATATATACATAATGACCACCCAGGGAAGAACACCACTGACCTATATTGTTTTTATGGAGAAATTACTTTATTTAATCTTCGATAAAAAAGTCGAGTGTGTTTAATTTAAAAATAAATTACAAAGTTTAGGATCACTATTTCTGTAGTCACCGAGACGTCTCTCTCTTTTTTTTCCTTACAGTCCATAAGTGGCAATAACGTGGATGTTCACATTCGCAGGTACAAGCTAGATAGATAACTTAAAGGTTCACCCGACTAACATCGTCGCAGAACACAAAAGAAGAAGAGCGCGCAGAAGCGAAAAATATCGTTTCGGAGCCCTCAGATCTTCTCGATATCTGGTATCTCGAAACTAGTCAGGTTTCCAAATGTCGAAAAGTTTATGTCGTTATAATATGAATATGTACATGGTACAGGTACAGTACATTGTCGATAAAGTCGATGCATGCGTCTATGGTATGAAAACCATCTTCATTACAGTGGTTAAGAAAGTAATCTCCCCAACGAAACTACCTCGGTAGATGCTGGGAAGACGAAGCAATGCGGTTTGTTGACTCTACGCTCTCGGCGAATTCGCGAAACCGCGATGCTTCAAGCCCAAACGCTGTGACGATGCGGTACTCGGAATGACGTTTGTACGACGATACGATTACCCGATGATCGATGTACGTATATCCATGGTTTCGCGAATTCGAGGTTTAATTAGACCGTTTATTCGAACGTACGACAGAGTTTCGTCGTGAATGTTTAATGATAAGCAGGAGGCAACGATAAAACATCCTTGTAAATATCCCTTATTATAAAAAGGGTCTTGGGTTTTTATCACATATAATAATTTTTTATCAATACCGCAACGGCGAGGAACGATGACACGTAGACGAGTTTTAAAATCGATTTAAACACGTCTTCAAATGCTAACAGGGAAGAGACATTTAAAAAGTTGACTAACAATATGGATATAGTTTACGTATATGTATAAGAATTCAATAAAGAAATGTTTTGTCAATATTTAATAACGCTATTTAACGTAAAAATGCGATTAAAAATAATACATTTCAAACGCGATTAAAACGCGTCACCACTGATCACGTACAAAAGCACTTCATACCTTTTCGTTATATCGTTGTATCAATCGCATTATATTGCTGTAAAGGTTCGTGTCCGCTTGCAATAAATTGCACAAATTTGGCTGTCAGACAGCACTTGCAGCATGTGTAAACAGCGCTGCAAGTTGACTTGCTGCAAACTTGTGCTCTCAGCAGAAGTGCATGCGACCTGTCCGAACTTGCAAGTGGACATGTGCTACTTGCTAAAGCAAAGCAAAGCAAAGTCGCAAGTAAACTTGCGGAAATTTTGATTCACAAGTGTATACGCAAATCCAAGTTGCTCTAGCAAAAACTGTCGCAAGTCACTTCCAAATGGACATGAGCCTTAACACCGAGAAAATGGTTAAGGGGTCAGTCCAGGTTGATTTAGAATCGAGTCTGATCGTCACGCACCTTGCGACCGAAATCCGAAGTTAATCAAGTGGGATTTAAATTGGTGGCAAAGGCGTGAAAGACGAATATCATTATACCAGTATGGATAGATTAATTTTCCGATAATTTGATGCCCCCTTTTTTACGCCATTGTTAACGACATACTTGCCGTCTAGTAACAAAACTGGAAACTTCTTTGCTGGCCAGCAACAGCTGATGTCAGTCGCGAATTTACACCGGCTCTCGTTTTTAGAGAAAGAATATCTTACTAATGTGAATTGTGGTTTTTCCGACAAAGGATACCACCAAATTGTTACACGTGGTCTTCGTTTTAACACGTTCCGTGCCACGCGCCGCCGTACGGCGGCACAAGAATTTCCGTTATAACTAACCTTACCACCTGGTAGCGCGAAGTAAAACTAGTTGATAGGTATTGAAAAATAACCCAATACAACAAACTTTACCAAAGTTATAAGCCTGGCACGCACAGGCAGACCTGTGATTTCGGGGTCTGGCACTCACCGGCCGAAACAGCGAGAATGCCTCGGCACACAGAACGTGTTAAATATTAAAATACCATAATCCAGTAATCAACGTTCCTTTCGTACTAAGGGGTGGGGATCTACTCGTAGTGATTTTCACGGCGGTATGTTTTTATTAAATAAACATTTTTGTTAGAAAAAAAAGACTACCTGTAACACTTTGAAGGTCTCCTTTGTCGGGAAAACCATAGTTCATTAGTGAAATATTCTTCATCTGAAAATAAGAACCGGCGTAAAATCTGAGAAAAAACATGGCGGCTCTACAGGGAATTCCAACCTGGATTAACATCTTAACGACCGATGCGGAGTAAATTTTTGAGGGGCTTTTTTCAAGTAGAATGAAGTTAGGAAAAATAGAACTGAATTTTATTCAGGCACGTGTGTGATCAGACGATTTTATACCCAAAGTAAATTCTCTACCTGTGGCCGAATCTTTCTCCAGTAGCAGCCATTTTTCGGTAGCCATATTTGATGGTTAATTAAAGAAATGAGGTTAGCTCTAGTAACCATCCTGCGCAAGTGCGTTGTGAAGAGGGGAAACAAAAAACTAGTTGGCTTTTGGAATCTTCCTGCAAAATGTGGCCGCAAATCAGCTGCAAGTCTTGCACCAGATATATTACAGCAGTATTCATTAGCAACTTTTGTTAAGATCTTTCCACAAAAATACTGAAATTCTACCACATGGAAGTTTGCGCAAAGAAAAAATGCAAATTGCTTAATACGTTTTTTCAACAGAATGCTAAAACTTTGTCTCATGACAGCTTGTGCAAGAAAAATTGAAAGTTTTAAAAAACAGGCTTTCCTAAGACTGCCAAATGGATGCTTTGCGCAGATAACTTGCAGCAGACTCTGGTTACTAGGAGATTAAGTAAAGTTAGAAAAAATGGCAAATGTCCAGATAGCATGGTGGAACCACTGTGGCGCCACCGCGTGAAATCCATGAAATGGAGTCAGTGTTCGTCTCACAGTGGAACCCGTATGGTTTCATCACTGAAGTACGATACGTGGTATAGAATTAACTAATAATTAATATTGCATTCCTTTTTTTTATAAATTAAAAAGTTAAGTTAATGCCAATATAGGTCTTTGGCCAAGACTTCAAGTTAAAGTCATAAATGGAGTTCGTTATTATTTGCTCACAACATTGTGTAACTCGAGTTACTATTGGGAACAAGTTCCAATTTCTGTTGTCAGGTACTGCAAACGTCGTGTCCAATACGCGATGATAGATAGATCACGACAATATGCTTGAAGTACTGCCAGCAGAAATAAGAACGCAGCCCACAGATGTAACCCCCGGCAATATTACAATTCACTCTCTTTAAGTATCAATATATGACGTAGTTCGTAAATAAATGAGACTGTAATATATCAGGAACAGAAATTCATGTTCAATCAAGGCAGCAACAATTTTACGTGCGACATTAATGAAATGAGTACGCTTTTAACACACGCACACACACACATTGACACGCTATGATGGGGTAACTGCTCATCCTACTTTACTTTCTTTTCATATTCAGTTTGAATTGTTAATTTGTTAATAACTATAGAAGCAGTGACTGGTAAGCAAAATCCTCTAACGGATATACATGGTGTCTAGCGATTAGGGATAATAAATTTCCATGATATTTCCATGATTTCCAGACGAGAATTCTGTATTTTTCCACGATCGCACCCCTCTGACTTTTAAAGTCTTTGTACAGAATTTTATGCTCAAATGGAAATAATTTTTTGTTTCAATAATACCGGGAGTAATTCTCACTGTTTTCTGCCATTCATTTCGCGGGCGTTAAAGTGAAGTTCACTGACCGTAATTCTAACGTATCCGGCATCCCGAGATCACATAAATCTTATTAAAACGATAATTTATTCCATAGTTCTCCATGATATATTCCATATGAAAAAAAAAAAATCCGACTTTTCCACGTCCTCCATAATCGCTAGACATCCTAATTAATCTTTTTCAATAACTAAAAAAATGTCATGTCTCTTCCCTATTACACGAGATGCTTCGATCAAATTCAATCGGGCGCTTACCGGCGAACAGTTATCAAATGTTTTACGTTCGTTTACGCACGAATTCGCGCGTCGATTGTGCACCCTTACTTCGATCAGCTTCCGCCAGCTTCTCTTTTACCCCTTCGTCCGTTATAAAATTCAAATCCTGCCTCGCCTCGCCGACATCGAGTCGACGAGACGAAAAACATCGCGAATCGCAAGTCGAAAGGTTCGACAGTGCCGATACGAAGCACTCGATTCGTCGTACACTACCAGTGACAGCGCTTGGGCTAGTATCGGCCAATGTTTCTCTGGATTGGTCTTACCTCTCTTCGTTTCTCCTCCTCGCGTAGCTTAGCCTGGCGCCACTCCATCTCCTCCATCATCTGACGCTCCATGGCCCTTTTAGCCTCTTCCACCCGTCTCTGCACTTCCGCTTCGATCTCTTCCTTACGCTTCTCGAGTTCTTCCTCCACTCGCTTTTGCACGAGCTCCTCGATCCGTTTCGCAGCTTCTTCCTCCACCATCTTTTGCTCCACTTCGCGCTGTCGCCTGTAGGCAGACGCGCATCGGACACATCGTTCCGGCGTTAACTCGTGAATCGTTCGTCGCGGATACGGCAGTAGTAGTGCGCGAGGTGATATATTATTCTAATTTTGTGCCCGCAAAAGCATGCTCGAATAGCGCGTCTAATTTACAAGATTCCGAATCCCGTTAGCCGCCACCGTAAAATTTGGATACGCAATCTTACCCGGCCGCACTCGTAGCGAGGACTTTGTTTGCTAATTCTTTCTTTTTCCTAATAACACAACGACAAAAATAACGTGTAGAAAAGCGAAATGAAAGAATATCGTGTTCCGCTTGAAACGTCCTTTAGTTCATTCAAGGGGAACACTGTCGTCAAGAGTACGATCCTTCCCCTTACCTTTGCCGCTCCATTTCTGCTAGCCTCTCGACTTCGTCCATTTTGCGTTCCCTCTCCCTGTACGAACGCTTCTTGTGACTGACGATGTGAACATCGTCCGATATGTCGGTGCCGGTACTGGATGACGGGGAATGCGAACGTTTTCTGCAAGGGGAAATTATACTTTACGCCCGAATTAAAAAATTCGCGCAGGAAAAACGATCGTAAAGATAGAGGCGATCGATTGATGAGATATTGGTCAATGTCGACACTTATTAAGTGATACTGCAAGTGTAAATTAAATTTCTTTTATGCAACGGGAAACGCGAAGCACCTAATTATTTTAATTACGACGTATTGAGTAACACCTGTATAATGAACGATCAAGCGCAAAATATTAATAGGAACTCATAATGCACGTAAGAATACTATTGATTATGACAGTAATTGATAATTACGTTAGAGAGAGAGTGAAACTATTTACGCACAGTCCCTATGGAAGTTCTCAGGGTATCCAGTACAATTCCATAATGACATTCAAGTACTTTTCAAGGAGTCTTCAAGGATTTTTTCAGGATTTCCAATGACGTGAAACGGTCAATGATAAGCTATGAGAGGTACGTTATTCCGTGATAAGTGAATAAAATGATCCATACGATGAAACAAGAATATTTATTAAGTGAACAAGCGTGATGTGCCTATTCGCTAATTAGTCCAAATTAGACTTTACGCTTTAAAAAATTCAGTGCTTTAGTAAAACGAACGAAAAATAAATGTTCAAGGATCTACATAAAAATGCAAGTACATTTTCAGGACTTTTTAAGGACAAGCAAGATCCAAGTATTGTTCAAACACTTTAAAGGTTTCAAGGATCGCTGGACACCCTGTGGTTCTGCACTAGGACATACAATTTTTATAATTTAGTTAGCCATGTATAAATCATAAAGTAAACGTCTACTTTTTGTAACAGAAAAGTTTTTATTACCGATATATAATAAATAAATACTAAAAATTAGATTGGGCAAAAAAGGCACATCTCGAAGAAAAATAATGATAATTATTATGTGTTAACGGTTATAAATATTCCCCAGCAAACTAATTTTGTCGGTAAGTCTGAAATTTACAAAGATTTTCTCAGTTTTCCTGGAATTTTCAGAGCACAATGAAGATATCTTTAAATAAAAGATTGAAACTTTTTTTGGAAAATGTTTAATTTCTTCCACCTAAAAAAATGGAATTTTTATATTTTCAATACATTTTCTGAATTTATCGGAAAAGGTATGAATTGCAAAATTTTCTTTATTGATTTTAGAAAAAAAATGCGAATTTCAGAATAAAGCTTCATTTATTTTCTAAAGATTTTTTCATATTGAACTTCTCTAAAAATACTAGAAATTCTCTTATTAATTATTACTTCTTTTCAGTTATGAGAGTTTTAAAGTATGTCAGCAATCGTCATATTGGAAATTTTCTGTAAGTTTTTTTGAAAGACTGAAAGCCTTAAGATTGCTTTGGAAATCTATGAATTAGTTTGTCAGAATTCCTCAGACTTACCAATTTTACGGATTTTCAGAAAATATCAGTGATTACCTTATTGTAAATACTTCTTTATACCAATTACTCTAAAAAATTGAAAGCCTTCGAAAATTATTTAATATTTATCGACTTTAGAGACTTAGAAACTTGCCGAAACAATCAGGGAAAAAGAAGTTTTCAGAGAAAGATTGTATAATATTATTTCTCTGAAAATTTTTGAACTCTACGTTTTTCCGACCTCCTCTGAAAAGTGTTCAACTCGGAATCTTTTGAAATTACTTTCAGTTTCACAATTATTTTCAGAGCTTTAAAGATTTTATTTCAACGTTTCTCACAGACATATTCTCACCGGGGTCTTTTTCAATATATCATTATTCTTCCTTTCGTTTGTAAAACATATATTGTTTGTTTTAATAAAACGATTTATATAATTTTTCATTGTATTTCTGCTTAAATTTCTTACATTCATCGGAAGCGCAAAATTCTTGAGTTTATTAATATTATTAAATTATACTTTTATATAATTTTTCATTGTATTTCTGCTTAAATTTCTTACATTCATCGGAAGCGCAAAATTCTTGAGTTTATTAATATTATTAAATTATACTTCCTATGTGACATGTATGTATACTTCTAGATATTTAGGCCAAGTGACTGTGGTAACCAAACCAAAATAGTCATACTTTGTAGCATGCATATCCTGCTGAAATATGAGGTTCTAATGAATTTAATATCCATTCTTTCATATAGGTAATAGCCAATTCCAGTCCATATTATTATCACACTGCCTTCGCCCATTTGTTTACGCCTTAAGAGCAGCTGATCTTTTCTTAACTCGTGGAAATAGTAGATCATTAGAAAAAATTAATCTCCTCAAATCTTTTCACTCACTATACACAATCGTAAGCAAATTGTAGATGATGCTTCTTGTGTAGAAAACATAATGATATAGCTGTTATTTTAATTTCTTCGCTTAATATATTTATCATAGTTTACTTTGCTTAGTTTTTTAACAGCAATTTCATCTGTAATTTGCCCAACTATTTCTGTGGAATTTGAAGCCACACTCTTAGAGTATCAACAACCTATTGAGAGCTATTAAAATTCAGCGTAGCTATTCTTTGATACTCTTGTTTTTCATAAATAGGTGCATTCTTTAATAAATTAGTTACTATTTCTCAATTTCTGCACATAAGTTTTGCAATTCACCCGTGTTAGAATAATTCCCTGAGAAAATAAGACGGACTTCATTCTTACTGCCTCTTTTTTCCTTACTTCTGCAACTGTTACTTTACAAATCAATAAGTCAGGAGTAGCTCTAATCCACATACAGGTTTCACAGACTCCATTTTTTCTTTATTTTAAGGGAAATAGAAGAAATTTTAGATAAAAAAGGGGAGAACTTGATTAAACAAGATCTTTTAGAAATTAGAAATGTGCAGAAGTTTTAAAAAAAATAACAATTTCTAAAACATACAATGAAAGACCAATATTTATTACGTGAATGAAGAGTATTTTTGTATAAAAAAAACTTAGATCTCGTTATTTAACTTATATTTGAATAACGCAATCTGATTTAAGGAAAAGGGACCTTTTGTCGAATCTAGTTTCCGGTAAAAAACATTAATTCGATTAGGTTATTATTATATTTTAACCCTTTCAATACGGCGAAAAAATCAGTTTAGTGTGTCCCATTACCGGGAACAGTTATTTCTCCTGCAAGTGATTTTATTACGATGAAATAGCTTTTCTGTCAAAGTAAGTGTCAACAACTGAGCAATATTGGCGGTTGTTGCTTGTTTGATCAGCTGGGGAACGATTGAGATGAGACATTCATGGGTTCATGCGTTTGGAGGCGCAACTTGGCGTCATTTTCTGTTCCTAGATGTTTTTCAATAACTGGGACAGATGCTGTCCCAGCCATAATTTCAAAAATGTACCAGACTGGGAGAGCATATGCCCTGTCCGTATTGAAAGGGTTAAACGAAATATTGATGCAAGCAACTAAAGTAGGAATTATAATAACATTTTAACAAACAAACAAAAATAAAAAAATGACCACTGACCCTTTTCAGATAATCTGAAACGATGAAAATATAAGCTGAACTGAAAAGCTAAATAATAAATTATTTTAAAGGAAAGATACAGAATTATAAGAGAAAAAAGGGCAAAATAGTGAGTTTTAGGGTGGAAAAGAGTAAATTTAAAAAATAGGGAAATAAAGGAAAATAGAGGACACAGCGAAATCTGACATTACTTCTGTAACTTCTCATAACAACTTCGTGATAAGCAAGTGGTCATGCAGAATCAAGGATAAATTGTTTACATATAAAAGTGTTTAAAAATAGAGATATCGTATAAATTATATAGTAACAGGGATTTTAACTTCATTAGAGCATATGTCCAAGATACTGCTGCCAACTCAAAATACATTCAAAAACCCGGAAAGACTCTCCATAAGGTGTGTAAATAATCGAAAATGTGTTGGTTATTATCTCCAGCCTATAGGGGGATTGGGTAACTGCACAAAACAGATAGAGTGCCATCTGTGGCACGCACCAAGCATTAAGCAGATGCCCGTGGTATAAGCGCTGTTTACACGTTATTTTGGTAATAATGAAGTGTTTTACCTATGAGATTTAATCAACATGGCCTCAATTATAATAGAATGTGGATTTCAAAGCATTCAAATAAATTCTTTCTGTGGAAAATCCTTATCAAAAGGTAAATACAAGCAGCGCCAACAAGCTGGGTTTCTTGGCGAAACTTGGATGTACATTCTCTATATGTACATGTGTAACACAAATAAAAGCTACGTTTGTGGAAGTACGCTAGAGCCCTATAATGTAATCATCTCAACTAACCATATGACTAATCTCGGTATCTCAGGCAAAAAAAATTCATAGGTATAGCATATTTTGCCTACAAATCTATAGGTTACTAATTTATTGAAGATTTCCTCCAGTATTTTTCTCCTACTCCGTTCAATAATTTAAATTATACATAAACAAACCAAACTACAGGGCTGCCTACTAGATGCTATTATTTATTTATGTTTATTTTCAGGAAGTTGTTGAGCAAAACACTTGTTCTTCCGAACACGCAGAAAATGTAAAGTATACCTAAACAGTCGTGCTTAACGTTACTAGACGTAATACCGATGTGCCATCGTTTCGTCGCGCGTCGCAGATGCAGGTAATACACACACGCCGACGCGAGTGGCAATTTCTGCGTGCCGAGGAAAATCGCACAAAATGGTGGACGTGGGAATGCGTGCGACGCGATTCGATCGAACGTTTCCCCCGCATGAAATTAGGAACGGCCGTGCGAGACGCTCACCTGGATTTGGAGCTGCGTTCTTTCGGCTTCTCCAAATACTTTCCACCGGAGTGCTTCTCGCGCGATTTCGAGCGCTTACGCGAGTGCTTGCTCTTGTGACGCCTCCTGCTCGGCGACTTGCTACGGGATCTCGACCTGCCCATTTTCCCCAATTCAACCGTCCTCTCGCCGGACTCGATCGCGAATCGAACCACCGCTCGCACTCGAAACGATCGCGATCACTGGAAAAACTATCGATGAGCGTCGCCGCGGCGTTGCGAGACGCGGAAAATTGGAACGGACTATTCGCACACACACCCCACGCACTGCGCCGACGACTTTTCTGCTGTCGCCGACGTTCCGGTCGGTAGCTCTTGCGGTGGCGCGCTCTGGCTGCTGTTTCCGCAACACTTCGCGACGAGCGTGCAGCTCCGATGACACTACTGGAGCGATTCGCACTGTTTTAGTAGAAGCGCTGCATCGAAATGACGTTTCGCAGAATCGTGGCGAGCGATCGACGCGCTGAAGAGAAGGAATTTTGGCACAATTGACACTTTCTTACACTGACACTTCCTCGCGCCGTGGTTACTGCCGCTCCGGCTGCGGCGGCTCTCGTAGTGGCGCGCTCTATCGGTCGTTTTTGCAACACTACATGTCGGACGCCTGTCGAAGCACCGACTCGCGCCGTTTTCCCCCTCAGAAACACTCGAAACAACGTCAAATCGACACTTAACGGAAGTGTATCACTAATTACACGACAACGCAATACATATTTCTCGAGAAATTCAACGAAAGACGCTCTCGATGTCGCGACAAAGCTTCGATACGCGCGACCGTCGCATCAAAACGCTTCGAATCCGCCGCGCGCTTTCCGCCCGCGGTGCGCCAAAACGTCGGTCACCCCCCTCTACCCCTCATAACCGCCGCTAACCAGCTGTGCGCCAGCGTCGCGCGCGCCGCCCGTATCTCGTTCCGCGCGACACCAGAATCCAAGATGGCGCCTCTCCGTTTGCGGACAGCCCTGCGACGGAGATAAATACGCGAGAGAAACAACGGTAGAAACGCGCGCGGACCGTCGGCGACACGAGACGATCGCGCGCGAGTATCTCGCCGCGGAGGATCGACGGTTTCGGATCACGAGGTGAGCCGGTTCGGCGCGGGGTGCTTCGACGGGGTCGCGAAGGTGCTCGGTCCCACCTGAGGAATGCCAGTTTTTCCCCCCGATCTCCGTACGCACGGTCGCCCGTGCGGGACGCGAATCGCGTGAACGCCCGGCTCCGAGTGCCCGGCGGGGTGGCAGTTTCCTCCCTGACGTATGTGCCGCGCGGAGGGCCGTCTGACGGGTCGTCGGTCGCGCGAGTGGTGTCCTGGTGTCGCGAGTGTTGGCGCTCTCGATGCGCCGTGCTTGCCGCCCGCTGCGCTCACGATCGGGCGAAATCGGCTGCCGGAAGTAGTAACCGGTCCGCTCCGGCCGGCGATACTCCGCGGGAGCGGCGATACGAGGGGGTGACGGAAGTGGTCGCGAGTCCGGAAGCGCAGCGAAGAAGAGATGGCCTTCAACGAGGTGAGCGCCGATGTAAAAACCTGACCGTGTTTCCCCATCGCGGCGGCAGCGGCCTCGGAAATCGAGCGAATCGAATGCCAACCTGACCCGACCTGACCTAACCCGACCCCGGTTCTCGCGCGCACAGCTGGCAAACTGTCAATGCGACCCGCCCCCCATCTCCCCGCACACTTCTACCATCGTTGTCTTGATCCTCGCTCGGCGAGATTCCGCGATTTCAGAGTGCACGCCGTTCTGGAGGCGAGGCACGAGTTGCGCCGAATTTTGTATTGTAGAATCGTGCGTCCGTGGCTTTTGGTACGAGAGTGCGTCTGGCGCGATCGCGCGCGTGTGAAGGAAGAAAGGTTGACGCAGAAACTAAAAGGGTTAATAAATAGTGGTGTTTCGTTATATATCTTAAAAATGGTTATTTCTTAAAACCACTACACGTTCCTAATTTCTGGAAGATCTCCTTTTATAAAAATTGTCCTTTTTTCTTTGCCAAGAATTCTCTTATTTCTCATAAAATAAAATAAATAGGGGCTATATGAAGCCTGGAATCACTATTGTCTCATTATTTATAAACTTTTGGCTCATGTTTATATATAGTACTTTTTTGAAGATTACATTTCTATCTACAACATAGTAGTCTCATGTCGACGTAGGTCAACATTTCATAAATAATGAGATAATTATGATTGAAGTTTCCTTCCTGACGAGTAAGTTTAGGTTCATATGGATATCGAACTCGATATTTTCACTCCTACAAAAGTTGTAGAACTCGCCGTATATTCGCTCCGTCGACACGTGCTCGATTTCGCTTCGCGGAATCGCTCACACGCCCTTTGTTTATTCGACCTCGTCCGTAAACAATTAACGTCATTGCACAACGCGAATATCGTTACGCGCGCCTATCTGACGTCAGACGCGTGTACGGTGCGCACACTTACATAACTATCGATTTCCGAAGAACGCGAAAGCATCGAAATGATATTAATACTTGCCAATCGGATTACATCGATTATCGAGCGCGTCGCCCGCTCGCCTTTCGCCGACGGGCAGGTATTTAATCCGGAGAGCGACGCAACAGCAGTCGCTCCGGTCTGATAGAATTTGCGAATGCGTTCTTGATCGACAATGCGCGGGAGTCGCGCGAGTGGTTATTTATTTTCCTGTCTCGCACGCAAAACCGCCGCAAAGTCTCGTCGTGGAATAGAAGGCGGAGGCTTCGAAGCGATATCGGGGCTCTCGGAAGGAGCCTTGAGTAATGTAATCGACCTAGTGGGCGATTGAGACGTTATTTATTTTTCCATCGGCAATTACGCGTTCGGGAGATAGAATTTCACCGCGGCCGAAAAATTCCGACAAATATTTTCCTCTCCGGCCGACGCGCAAGTTCCTAGAACATTTTTTCCTTTCCTTTTTCTCGTCGCTTTTTGTAGCCATCGTAATCTTTTTTTTGGGTTAAGTAATCCATGCCAAATCTTTTACTTTTTAGAGCAAATTTTCAATTTTTTTCCAAATTTGGATATGTTGTAATCAGTTGCATTGCAAATACGTATGCCAAACGATTTTTGAAAATTTGTAAAAATATAAAAGTTATAACACACTTAGAAGTTCTGGAATAAATTTGTTTCAAAAAATCATAGCATTAAGGATTGCTGCCATGTTTTACGTACACTCTTACATCCAGAGTATCTGGATAATGAACATCAGGTGATGTTAATGAGAATTTATATCTCTTCTTATTTCCAAATAAAAATGATTTCACGTGGTCTTCGTTTTTCACGGTAAATTATCGTAGTCCAGTAATTAATGATTTGTCCATTCCGAGGAGTGCTAGGGACTTCCGGTGAATATATGTTTTTATTAACGCGGAATATTTATTAACACAAAACTAAAACCACGTGTAACAATTTAAAGGTCTCCTTTATCGGAAAAACCATGGTTCATCAACGAAACATTCTATATCTGGAAATGAGAAGGGATCTAAAAAATCTTGGAGAAAACATAATGACTTCCCTAGTGAACTCAACAAGGACAGAATCCTTAAAAGCAAAAATCGCTGCAAAAAGGTGATAGATTTGACATAGACCCCTCTTTCAATTTGCTATGTACACATCTGCGCTCCGGGAGAAAGGCGCACTGTGTATTTCGTTGCGTTATTCTCGGAGGATCCTTTGATTCTGAGACATTCGATAAACGCATTTCTTTCTCTCCCTCTCCGCTTCCCATCTACGCAGCTTCCCTCCTTCCGCTCTCGTCGCTTCACGGACGAGAGAAGAGCGCAAAGGAAAAAGAAGAGCGGCACGGCGTGAAGCGTGAGTAAAACGACAACCCTCTCGCGGACGGGGGCACCTGCTACCTCCCCCGCTCATATCGATCGAGATATGGAGAGTCGGATGTGGAGGGTGGAATTCCACCTCACCCTTTTCACCTCGCGTTCAACCGACGATCGTACGGCTTCGCGCCGTTGTACGAATGTATTCTGACGACAGTAACTTCTTTTGACGAAAGTCTACAGGATACGCGATGCGTCGATGCGCCGCTGAGAAACTACCAGTAAAGGAAAACGAGATATTCGAGTTGGACCCTGTCATCCATTTCGAATCACGGAAACGAGGGGCCAACTCGAGTATTTTGTCTTAATCCGTTCTCCCCTTATACGATAATTCATTTTTCATTATTTCTGATATCGTCAGACGAGTAAAAAATGTTCGCCGCAATAGCATTATCGATTTTCCTTTATCTCATTAAATTTAGCAGCTAGTTACGCACTTGGCAAGTTTTACAAGGCTCCAACCTGGTGATTTTTTCAATTATGTGTCAATAGAAAGTCATTCTTATTTTTATTAGGAGTAATTATTTTTAAGATTTCGTCTTTTGATTCGTTAAATAATTTGACGATACCTTCCCGCGCCTGCAACAATTCGTATGAACTCTCAGCGTTTAAGGTATGAGGAAATATTTTTTGCGGTATTTATTCGTTGAAGACTGATCTAATTTGCTGTCTTCCACACCTCACAATTTTGACGTGTTCTTATGAAAATAAATTATTTCGATTAGAAATTTCAATCATTTTTCTTTCAATATTATTTCTTCAAAACTTTACCGATTTTATTACAAACGCCATTAGACCAGTTGTCTTATCCCTTCATAATGTTCAAATAAAAAGAAGAGTCATTAAAACTCACTATTTTTGAACATCTAACTGGAATGTGCAATTTGTTCGTCTTATGTAGGATAATATCAGACATTCATTCCAGCGAATACCATAGATTTAATAATTATATATGTAGGGGTACTCGTATATAACACTCAATACTGACAAAAACTGACATAAAACGCTCTTCGTCGAACGAAATTATTGACGATGATGGCGCCACATGCAAATAGTCCCGGACTCTATACCACATCATATTTTTGACTTGATACACAAATTATTGGTCTCACAAAATCCTTACATATAGCTTGTTCCAGACAAGAACGGAAAATGCATGAAATTTTTTAAGATCCTGAGTGCTTAGATGTGACGTACTGAATCTTGACATTTGAATTTAGTTATTTTAACAACGAATTCATGATCAACAACGTCAAAAATCGTTGTGTATTATATTTGATGCAAAAAGATTGAACATTTTGATTTACAGTGAATAAGAGCAGTAAAATAAAAAATCGGCTCTCGTACGTTTATTTCAAATTTAATGCTGATGATTATAAAAAATGGTTGAAATCGAGTATAAAATAAAGGTTTTAGCGACTTTTGAACATTAAAAGTGCGTTTTGTACCACCGTACGTCGGCCTATCGAAATAGGTCCACCCGTTACGTCGTCCAACGGCGCAAACAATTTTGTTTTGTCCATAGGTATATACGCTACAAGCGATAGGCCGTATAGGAATATGAAAATGAACGAATGAGTCACAGCCACACGTTCCTTCGTGTCGTCGAACGTCGTAAACCAACTTCTTACTCGCGTATATTGAACGGAGTAACTATACGACGCATGTGCCGGCCCTGACAAATCCGGCAGCTATCATTTTACAAGTGTAGTATACTACAAAGCAAACGTGCGGATATCTAATCTACGTTTATAATTTACGTCGCTAGAGAGGATCGAAATGATTTCGTCGTACATATTTGCTTATTCGAGAAATCTCATCATCTATACTGTAGATACGTAGGTACATATGTACGTAAGACGAACTCACGAAATAATTCACCCGCGTCGTATGTGTACATATCGTACACGTACGTAAATAGGTGTGTATTTCGAGATCGCGCCTCCTCGTTTCAAGGAATCTCCCGTATAAAGGTCGATTTATACATATTCGACTCGGCTCAAGTCCGAACGCCGTCCGCGAACTGACAGAAAAAATGGTTGAATACACTGAGAGAAATAATTGCTAACGTCAAAAAAAATTTTGTTGAATCAAGAACATATACTGAGAAAAATAACTTGGTTAAAATGACAAAACGTATCTGGTTAAACGAATTTAATTATTCTGACCAAAATACTAGTATTGAACTAAATATTTAGTTACTCTAACTACATGTCTATTTAGTTAGAATAATCAGAAAATAGTCAATTTAACCAAATAAATGGAGGATCTACTTGTATATTTCACCAAACGGTTTAGTCATGATTTCCAAGATTTTGGTTAAATTGACCAAGTCATTTCTCTCAGTGTATGATCTTACAAATTTTTAAGAATACAGATTCTTCATCGAAAAATACGAGAGTATACATATTGTATATTTTTGATTCAAGAATACCGTCGTGAGAACAAAAGATTCTTTCTGCGGAAAAAAAAACAATTATTTGAGTCTATCAAATATTTTCTTACACTAAAAAAACCATGGGTTAATCCTGAAATTATATCATATTTTTGATCGAAGAAAACTCTTTTCTGGCACTAGTAATTTTTCTCTCGGTTTAGATTTACACGGCAGTATTTACATTTTTCTGTCTCTCTGCCATTCGATCAGGCTCAGGCAATTCATACAATTCTTACGAACCATTTTTTCTGTCTAGTCTGAGCCATATTGGATACGTGTAAATCGACCTTAAAAGGGGGCGCTTATCGTCGATATTGCGCTTATCGCAGTTCCAAGAGCTCGCGGCTCGCACGTCGACTCGACGCAAGGCATAGGTATTCGTACAACGTGGAGCGCGTACGTATACTCGCGCGAGTTTATCGCCAGTATTGTTTTAACGCGTTTATCGACTGGAAGTACAGTGTATAAGTAAGATATAGCCTCTCTTTGTGAGTCTCGCGGCTGGCGCTATACGCTTTCTTCAGCCCCTGGCGCGAATCTCTATCGAGGCTCTTGATGTAGATAGGGCTGTAGATACGCGCAATACGCGTGTGTAAGTATACAAAGTGAGTTTAGAACTGATGCTGATGCTGATGCCCCGTTTATTTCCGAAAAAATTCTTCGAATAAAAGTTGTTTCATGTCGAGAGCGACATATCGCCTATACACAAGAAAAGTGACACAATTCAAAATTGATGTTTTTACATGAAAAGCTTTTAAAGTTTTTGCAAAACTATTAAACCTTTCCTATACTGTTTTTAATCTGTAAAATATCTTGATTTTTTGGTTATAAAATGTAACATATAGCTTTAAGTTGCATTCAGACACAAGCTTTTGTATCTAAATCGAGAAAAGTGAATTTTTTGAGTTGTGTCACTTTTCTTGTGTATAGGCGATATGATACGTGTAAGGGGTTTTTCATGGCACATGTTATATATGAGTTATAAAGGTCAACTTCATTTTTTTAAACCGATATCGCTTTTTTTACTTCTACAAAAGTTTTAGAGCTCCTCGAGACTGATAAAAAAGTTATAAGGTAAAATGCCTGTCCGTTGAACCGTTTCTGAGATATTTCTGCTGAAAGCACAAGAGTAAGTATGAATAAGAGAGAGTTAAGTAAGTGACAAATAGCAGAAATAAACAGGGCTTCGGGTCTTAGAGAACTCGCTCCGTATATTCGTGTCTCCCGTAGCAAGGGGGGCGTGCCGCTTCGGTATCGAGGACTTTTCGCGAAGTTGTATCCGCGTTGTGTAACACCCCGCTTTACGTCGTGTCTAACGAGGCTTAGGAGGGTGCGACCGCGAGGGTGAGAAAGACCTTCGCGCGGCTCCCCCGATGTATCAGGTTCGCTATGAAGGAGAACTCTTCTCTCTCCGTAAAAGGAGTCTTATTTTTCCTTCTGAAGCGCGCTTTCATCCGGTTTCAAAAAGGATGAATGTTATATTTATCCTATTTTACTTCATGTTGAAAAAAGAATCGAAAACCCTTTGTTTCCCTGATAAATTAATGTGCGCGTAAATTGTACAGCATCTTTAACTCGTATAGATTTTCAAATGCATTAAGAATGTGCGCTTTGTGAGTACTCGGTAAGCAGGCATATTTGTAACATTAAATGATTTCAAAAAAATACAGATAAAATGCTAAACATGTATTCAATGCAATCACAATTTTTCGTAAACGTATTGCTATAATAGATATAGCGATTGATTTGAATCACATTATAATGTAAATTTAACCACTTATATAGAACTAAATGTTCTCAGGTACAGTTCTTTTTTTTTCAAAATTATGTGTGGCAAAATAACAGTAGTTAACAATGTATTTAGGTACAGTGCGCCTTACAGTCGATCATTGTAGATTTTATGAACGTCGTGAGGATAATATAAGTCTATTTTCTTCACGCGGGAAAGGGATACAAATTCCAAAAAATTAATTTCTAAATGTTAATTCGACCGACCGAAGAGAAGCATGATACTTACCTCCCCTTGCGATCTATGTCATGCTATAAAATCGATTGCACCACAACACAACGCGTGTAACATTCTCATACATCTATATACGCCATATCTACGTATCCTATATATAAACACACTCACAGATCCTGTATTCTATTTATAATCGACAACGCGATCCTCGCGCTTTCCCTTCTCTCGAACTCTCTCGGAGCCGATAGCAAATTCGCCTCGCGCCAGCGAACCTCACTTCGCCGTTGGTACAGCAGACGCAAGGAGCGTCCGTGAGATATGTATATTATGCGCAGCGACGCCTCGTAGATACGTCCAAACGGGGATCGAATGCTGTGGGCATTGACAAAGCCGAGTGCATCCGTGATTAAGCCTGGCGCTTGCCAGCAGACAATGCACCATTGTGTTCCGTTTCCAGTTGTACAGTTCCACTTCCCTGCACGGCGTTAAAATTACCGTCGTATTCCAGTCCGACCTCGATACAGAATCCGCTTGGAATAGGAAGGATGGCGTGATGAGCTTTTTTGTAAGGGAATCTAGTGGGCGGTCCAGCGTGGCGGGATTAGGTGCTCGTAGTTACGGCTGGGCTCGGTTTATCCCGCGTCTCTGTACATAGCGGGTGTTCACGGATCTACTTCGAAATTGGGCGTGGATTGTGTCGAACGCGTGAACCAATAGCGGGTCAGTTGAGGCCCTCTGCTTGTCCCCCACTGTACCTGGCGGCTCGTCGGCTGGTACGACGGAAGGTAAGCGGAGGGACTTTGCTAATCCGCTGTAGGTTCGCGCGCGTTCCACAGTCCACGCCCAGCCTTGGAGTAGATCCATGAACATGTTGTAAGTGAGGATTAAATGTGTGTAGGTACGTAGAGAAAAAAATAATCAAGATTCGAATTAAATATTAGACAGAACACAGAGGTTTCTCTCACTAGGGAGAAAATAGACGTGGCAGAAAAGTAGGAGATGCTGTCCAAGTGAAGTACCTTTTAAGTGCCAAGTTTACTGTATTTTTCTTTTGTTTGCTCGGAAGATAGAACAGGTACCTAGGCCACAGTTGATCTTAATACTTCACCTCTCGAGGCCTTATCGATTCGTCGCTTAAGAGCCGAGTTCAACCGAACGCCGAGAGAAGGCGTTCGCGAATAGGAACGGGTGTTTATTTGTAGAGCGTCATACATATAGAATGGTGATATCGCGTGACTAATGGCAAAAGGTCGTATGTGCTACGAAATGCCTTTATAAAGGCTTAAGGGCATATGAAAAAAATTATTTTTTTATTCACTCAAGTTTGCCTGAATACGAATAAAGTGACCAAAAAATTGAAAACTTAAAGCAAAAACTCTTCTCACATTAAGTTTTTGAGAAATTACGAAAACTGAATATCGAAAGAGAGTATAGGACACATCTCTTTACATGGCATTTTGCCTTTAGTTTTTCTAATTTTTATTTAACCATTTTTCTAATTTTTTACGTATTTCTATCAGTTGCGAAAACAAATTTGTCAATGCCGAAAGGGCGTAAAGTAGCATGTACGACCTTGTGGCATCAGTCACGCGATATGTCCGAATGAGATGTACGTGTTATTCGTAATTTACTCTTTTCGCGTGGAGAACTTTCCTGCTTGGAATGTTTAAGGTTTTCTAGTACTTTAGCTTGTTTCAATGTCTATCACGGGGCACGGAGAAGGCTACTGGCTGTTGTAATCGTTCCTAGAGCAACTTGTAACGCATATGGTATTGTTTCGCAGTAAACTCGTAAACGAAGCTCCTCGTAAAGCGAGCGTAATTATGAAAGCTTCACGCTCTCGTATTGCGCGCCTACCTATATCGAGTGCTGGCACCTAACACCATGCTTACTCGCCATGAAAGCCCTTTTTATCGACAACGAGGAAAAATGATCGCCTATCAGCGCTGATAGCACACGATTGCGATATTATATTAATTATGCGAGCTATCTACTCATAAAAAATGTATGTTTATCCAATTACTAATTTCAGAATAGAAGACATTTAGAACTTTCATAAAAATGTATCTATTGTGGCAGATTATTAATTAAATTATTACGTTAAATATAATTTTTATATGATAAATGCCTTATTAAAGCTAAAAACCAGGAATTTAGGCCATTTAAGAAATTTGTTTATAATAATTTTTTTTATTTTAAAAGAATCGTTTGTTTCTGAAATTTATGCCAAGTGTAATAGTTTTCTGATCTACTTCATGTAGTTAATTTAGTTCATACTAAATCACAATATAGTAAAGGTGATGTAATTTTAAAATAGAGAACTCTTGGAATTTGATTCAAAACTTTCTTCATGAAGTAGATCAGAAAACCATTACACTTGGCATACATTTCAGAAACAAACGTCTGTTTCAAAATAAAAAAGGAATTATAAACAAGTTTTTCTTAAATCGTCTATAATTTCTAGTTTTTATCTTTAATAAGGTAATTGTCATAAAAAAATTATATTTGACGTCACAATTTAATTAATAATCTGTTTGAATAGAAGAATTTTTACGAAAATTCTAAATTTTTTCTATCTCGAATTGAAAAATTGGGTAAACATATATTTTTTATAATAGAGAACACTTGAAATTTGAAGAGCACCCGTATACGAGTGCCCTAATAGCAGCCGTAACAAAATTGCACTCGGAAGTTTAGTTAAAGAAGTTTCGTTGCAGATCTAAAAAGTCATGTGTTCCTATATCGATCGAAACGAATGATCTTTTGCAATGACCTTTATGCTTGTTTCTATGTACTCTTCGCGTTAGTTCTGTCATATCATACGATACCTCATCTCCCTTCGCCCTTTCGCTTTAAGGTCGAGAGTAGACCTAGATAAATATTTGTGCGGAACACTCGTGAATTCTCCCCTCTTCTTTCTCTTACAATCTTATCTCTCTCATTGTTACTTCCACGCCGTTCCCCTTTTTGAGTTTTATAACCGAGGATAATAAACGTTAGATTTCCCGACCTTCGCATTAGGCCGAATACGGGGGTTCACAATTTTATCGCAGTATACAGTAGATATGTTCGAGAATGTTTAGTTCAGTAAACAAAGTTGCCTGTTCGTAGGCGAAATTGTAAACCAAACCCAACTGCATGATAACAGTTGATACTTCACATATATTAACGAGCAATTATTATTGCAAATATTGAAAAAGGAATGTTTTTACTGTGTTTTCTCTAGTGAAGAAATAACAACAGATAACTTTTTATTTACGTAGACGACAAATCAGTACCGCACCCGAGCGTCTGTGCTGCGGCAATGCAGAAACCGCGATGCATCATCACCCTCGTGGGGCGTGAAATACCGATGCATCTGGACAGGCTGAAATTTCCTAACCTCATACCTACACACAGGGTGCGGATGTTTCATCCACCGTGCACATGGTTTGCTGCATTGCCGGGATGTTCGGCCGGTATTGATTTGTCTCATCTGCGTGCAATCTCCCACACTTGTTCCTTACAGGAGACTGAGATTCGGGTGTGGTTAACGCCTCCTCTGGTGGAATCGATGCGGTTCGCGAAATTGCAGTTTCGAGTAAACTGCAGTTTTATTGTAATCAGTTTAATCGACTTGCTTTCACAACTGCTCTTCGTTTTCATAATCCATTAAGAAAAGGGGACGGACTGCGTGTAGCGTAAAAGTGGGATAAATGCTTCGGTTGAAGAGCAAGTTTCAGATCGATTACCTTGAAATCAATTGCAGATATCGAAGAAAGGTTTCAATACAAAATGTTTATCTATATTTTTACTATAAAAAGTGCCTTTACATTTTTCACATATCTTCATTGCGTTTCGACATAATCATGTTCAATGCTAAACATAAACTAAGGCGTCTATATCTCACCTTTATTCTCTCTATGCTATAAAATAAGTGTGCAATATTACACATAACTAATAATGAAAAATGAAAAGATTCACTATTAATTATGTTAGTTTACAAATGAGCTTATAGTTTCAGAGACTTTTGTTTAATAGGTAGGTACTGAGAAAAGTTGTATAAATTAAATGAATTTCTAAAGGATAACTGGCATTTGAAATACCGGGCTGAAACTAGCCGACAGATCTAGCAACCGCGTGGGCTGAATAGGTATTTATAGAGAGAAGTGATCCAATATAAGAAATTCTACTCTACATATATTTGAGAGCAATTTGCAAATTCCTGGAATTATTAATCAATGTCCTTCTGCAACCCGTTTATTAGTTACACCGATAGAAAATTCTATACTGACATTAAATTGTATGCAGGGCAATTGGAAGTTAATAGATATGCAGTTACACTCATTTCAAAGATTCCCATAACGTTGGAATTTTTATTATTCGTAAACTCTTGCGGTTCATTCTCTCGCTACTTAGAGCGCTTATGTGTAATTTTCTAAAGTCAAGTAAGTATTGAAGCGTACTATTTTGTCTACATTTTATAAATCATGTAAGTGTTAATAATAAAGTGACTTTCAAGTAGAAAATATATAGGTGCTTCACACACAAATGAAAACATATTAATATCATACGAATCAATCAATCACGTCTAGTAATATTTCTCATGGATAATATTCTTATACAATTTTTTTATAAGAAAGCCATTCACTGCTTCGAAACGAATGAAGTCCAATTTATTTTATTCGTAAAATGGTTTTTTCAAAGAATACTCCGCAATACAGATTTTTAACAGTGTCTATATCGCTTATATAAAGCGTAAATTATAGCATTCCCTAAAAAAAAATGGCTTTATAAAAATTTCTGCTTTTTAAATATACTGAGCATCTCAATATAAAATCTGATTTGTAAGATTCCTGGAAAATTTTTTATGGAACGAAGTAGACTCTATCCTAATAAAATTTATTTAATGGTACGACTATCTTTTTTAATGGGGGGGAGGGGGGGACAACTATAAAATAAATGTCAATACTCTAACATCTTAATACTCCTTTTTATTGAACAGACATCACGACTACCTCGATCTAAATTTAACCCTCCAACCCCTATAAACGCTTAACTATACATGATATAAAACTCTTCTCCAAACGTGTGCACATAATTGTATACCTTTTCCTTTTACGACCACCTTATGACGACCTTGCCCCTTGCAGAGAATTGCTCGAGATTCACACACGGTTAGAACCACCCCCCGCGCCAATACGAATTAACGACGCACCCCGTATAGTGACCACATCCCGAGCAAGCTTCAATTTTTCGAACAATCGAATCTGACCGACGCGCCATTCCTATAGACGACACCCCGTTTCCGTCATCCTCGAAGGAGGATTCAGGAGGGGGGAGAGGGGGGTGACTATTCGCGCCTAGAACGCAGCCCGCGCGCTCGAATCCTCCACGAGAGATCGAGAGGACCCAATTCCGGCGAAGCTCCGTCGCGAACGGACGGATGAGTGCAATCGACATTCGATTCACAATTTGCCGGAACGCCGTCGCGGCTAAAGAAGTGGCGTATAGGGAAGGGGTGAAAATTAGAAGAGAGTGGACATCTCCTGTCAAAGGACGATTGGCGAGAGAAGGTGGGGGCGTAAGGAGGGGACAAAGGAAACGAGGTATTCCGAGCAGCGGGCTTCCCTTCGACTGGAGGAAAGAATGGGAGAAAAAAGGACAGCGCGGCGCACAGGCTTCGAAGATAATGGAATTCTTCCTCGCCTCCCCCGCTCAAGCTGAGCGCGTCAATCGAGAAAATAGGACGAGAGGCACCGTCGTCGTTGTCGTCGCCGTCTCATTTCGATCGGCACGTATATGGGGTATTCCACGCCACTTCTGCTACACAAGAAATGAATGTACTCCAGAACATGTCTAAGAATCAAGTTATAGGAGTACAATAATTCTGCCAAATTACAGATCAATCCTCCCAAAAATCACTGATTGTGAGAGTAGTCGTATTTTTATTATTTTTATATTTGAAATCTCTAGCGCCAAACCCTATCAGCGGTGACTTTTTTTTCTTCATATTCGATAATTAAAAAGAAAATTTTGTACAAAGTTACATCATGGAACTCACAGTCGCCTGAGAGATACAGCGAATTTTCGATTTTCTATTTTATAAAATCGCTGTATCCTTCGAACGACTTCTATGATGTAACTTTGCACTAAATTTTCCTTTAACTTGTCGATTATGAGAAAAAAAAAAGGTGCCGTCAATTGAGCTTGGCCCTCAATTTAAAAAATAAAAGTAAAAAGATATGATTACTCCATGAGATGTTTGCAAGGATTGCAGGATTGGTCTGTAATTAGACAGAATTGTTGTATTTATGTAACTTGATTTTTAAACATATGTCGGAATGCATTCATTTGTTAAGTGGTTGAAGTAGCGTGTGAAACGCCCTTTAGTTAAGTTTCCAATTAATAGATGATCGTAGTGACGGCAAGGGACACTAACAGAGCCGCTACTGGGTCGCCTATGCGGCACATTTGAAATAAGCTCCACCTAGTCTCGGAGCCTGGTCGTGTGTGAACACCCTGTATATCTCTCGCTGCATCGCCACTTTCGCGCGGAGTCGTTGTCTCGACGACACATATTCGACCCGCTTCGTGTATCAGTGGATTCTCCTTTCGTTGCTTCCACGGCGCGCGAGGCCTCATCTCGTCGTGACGACGCGGGGAAGCGTTATCTGCCAGGGGCGAGAGGAGGGGAGGGATGGCGATGAAAAAAGCGAAGCAGGCAAACTCGGGCATTTAAATTTGCGTTTAAAGTACCCCATCCGAAGCAGTGTAAAGAAGAAGTTACGACGTAGGAAGTGACTACGGTGTGTGTCTATATACATAGATATGCGCGTTGGGACCGCGACGCGACACCTTCGCCCTCGCCTCGTCGCGCTGTAGTGACTTACGAGGGAGCGAGCTGCGGTTTTCTGATAAAAGCTCGTTTAATCTCGACCGCGTATCCGCGCGTCGCGCGAAAGAAGCGAGGGGCTTAAAGAGACCGGCGATCTTTACCGAACCGTTGATAGCACCGCTATACGGATTATACTGAGTAGAGGAGGGGTGAGGCGGAGAGAGGGGGAATGATCGCCGGGGATGTTGATTAAAAATGTAATAAGTCCCTATACGCGTGAAAGAGCGCTACCCCTTCTAAAGGATAAACCCCGGTATCTCCGTCGAGTGTTAATGATAAGCGACGGCATTGTGAAAGAAATTCTAACGAATCAATCGGCTTGCCTTAATTAGTATTCACAAAATATGAAAAATAGGAAATTATGGAATAAATAAGTTGCCAACATTTTTCAGATCTGGAAGAAAAGAGATTTTTGAGGTGTCGTGTAAAACCAATATATTGTAGAAAAATATCGGAATCTTTGTAAAAGTAAGCAATTCTTGCGATATCATATCTCCCGCTATCATTTCGGTATTATTAGAGCATGTTTACCTGGTTTCAGCGTATATTGCGTCGAGACTTATGAATTGTATTGTAACTGAAAAAGTTGTTCACTACGAAAGTGTCGGAATAATTTTTGTCGAAAATTTTCTTCCGTAAAGATACCTAATATTGTTCTTGAAAAACGGATTTAAATTTATGACATTTTACTAATCTTTTTGTAGCAGGAATTCTCTTTTTTTCCGAGTAATGCGTCGAATATAAGTTTCGAATATTCGTTTTCGAAACTAATTTTTTGGAGACAGAAGTTGCGATTTTCTTCTAAAATTAATATATCTATCCCATTAAAAATGACTGTTTCCATACGAATGGCCCGAGATATCTGTATCCACAGGGCACTGCAAATCATTCCGAATTTAAAATTCTCCAAAATTTCGTAACGCTTACTAAACCACATCTATCTGGCACGGCCAGGTTCAAGAATCGCTTTGTGCTCATGGCTCGTCGGAAGGCGTCAGAACAGACGCCCTTTTACTCGCGAGTCTGCAGAAGGGTTCGCGGTCTTTTGTACATGCTACGGCGTTTTCCTCGTCTTTCAACCGAGCCTCTTCTTTCCCATCTACTTCTTATTCCGCCTCCTTACTTCCTATATCTACCTACCGCCTTTCTTTCAACCACGGTACACGTCGCAACCTGTTTCCTCGGCAGCGCAGATCTCCGGCGTTGGATGTTGGAAGAAGAAGGCAGAAGGAAGCGCGTCTGCCTTTCACAATAAAAAGAACGACCTCCGTGAGCCTTTCCCGGCTTTACCAATCGAACGGCTCGTCAATTTCTCATGCAAAATCGACGAATCGCACCGTACGTCGATTTCGAAGTATTGAAAGCATCCTTGGAAGATGCCAGAACAAGAAGGGAGGTACAATTTTAAAGATAATATTGTATGTGTGCGCGTGCGTGCGTTCGTGTTTCGAAATATAGAAAATAATGGCACGAACTTACACATCAATCCGATACATCTAGAGAGCTAGGTTTTATATTTGTTTCTGAGGAGTTAAAGTTGCCATTTTTGATGAGACACGTACGTCCTCTCATCCATTCAGGACGCCCACTATACATGCGCGTTCATCCGACCCTTCCTTCGCGCTAGATCGACTCGACCCTTCGAGAGACTCTCAGCGCAACGACGGATTTCTATCCTCGCCGCCGTATCGTTTGGCAGCGCGATTGTTCGCGCCACATACAGCGGCTCCGTTTCAAAGCGGGCTTCGAAAAGCACTGCGCGGCACGGCTTTGCGGATTCTTCGGAATCCGAACGCGCGAGTCGTTGCCCAACCGTGCGCGCGCGAGCCCCATTCGAGGAGCAAGCCGGCTCGAGTTTGCTCGGGGCTCGTCTCGAGTGAACTTTCCAGCGGTAACTCGTGCGAATAGCAGCGATTTCTGCTCGCTGACTTTTACGAGAGGAGCAGCGAGAGACGGGGCTGGGACGAGACGATACGGTCAGGGTCGGTGACTGCAGCGCGCCGGGGACGAGAAGGAGCAAACGGGTGGCTGAACCGACCCGACGCGACGTAAACCGACCGAGAGAGCTCGACGAAGTTTCGGGACGTCCTTCGTCGCTCCCGCGCGCCGCGACTTTGAGGAGATCGCTAACGTACGCGGCCCTTCCACGGTTTTTCTGCCTCGCCCCACCAAATTCGCTTTCTTCGCGGACGGGTGGAATAGAGATACGATTTACTCTGTTGGAAACGGGCGGTCCACGGGAGACGATAAGAGTATCCCTGCTTTCAGAGCGTGGTTGATCCCGGATTAACCGCGAGGCTCTTCGTTTTTCTGCGTCCCTTATTTCTTTGGATTTCTGTAATGAGTCAGCGATAAAAGGATCGTGTTATTACGAAACATGGCGTTTACTCAGGGGAATACATTTCGAACGCTGATTATTAGAGCTCGTAAGTCGCATTGTAAGTGTAATCGGTAGACGTTTATTGGCGAACGAATCTGAGTTTTAGAGTTGGTAATGCATAGTGTGCACGTATCGTAATTTTTCGGCGTGTCACGGGCTAAGCGGTTCAGAATTGACGAAGAGCCTCGTTCTCCTTCCACTGACCAATGGCATGACTGCCTTGTCGACCCTTTATCTCACACTGAGAAGTACCGATGTGATTCTTTCCTTTTATTCGTGACGAATTTCTCTGAATTTCATTCGCAACCAACTGCCGATGAAATAATCGTATAGGTAAAAAAGTGTCGCAAAATTGGACCGGCGCCTAAGCTGGACCACTTTTGAATATAAATTTTATGGCAGTAGGGATCTTTTTTATTATTTGATTAGTGAGATACACCTCCTTTTCCATTAGCTCTGACCACCATATTTGAGCCGTTGAAAACCAGAATGGTGTAAGAATGGTGTACATATATAAGGAAATGCGATACGGGATGAAAATAATCTTCTTTTTGGCTTGTGAAAATATTTTCTCCAGAGAAGATCTTCCGTCGGTTTACCTCTTGTTACGATACCTACCGCGGCTAACTACAAATGGGTAAACTAAAGAAATTCCTGGTTAAGTACTTTTTAAAGGGCAGGTCACGAAAGAGAGCAATTAAAAGCCGCCTCTCTCGCCTCCCCCGCGAACCTCTCTATACCGTCCACTTTTTTTCATGGCGTCTAGTCCAGCTCTCTTTCGTCCCTACCGTCGCTTTACTTCTCTCCCTCTCCGGACCCTTTCCAGCGAGTCGCATTCTCCTTTTCACGCGACTCGATTTATTCCCGCAATAAAAGTCTAGTGGCTACCGCTGCCGGAATCGCGGTACGTATATATATATATATATATAAACACACATAGTCCGTCGCTGAAGTGAGACTCGACGGCAACGCCTCTCGCGCCGTAAACGTGTGTCCCCGTTAGAAGAGTTCGCGCAAGGTCGTCGCAGGGTCGTAACGCTTCCGCGTGGTGTTACATCGCGATCCGCTCATCCTCGTCGCTACATTTCTTCGCTCCACTTCCGTTCTCTCTTTCCCCATCGCCCGGGGTTTCGTGAATTTCGCGCCACGAGCTCGCGACGACGGACGTGGCTGCGATAAACGGGGAGCGGCTGCTCGTGAAAATTGCACATATCTGCATTTTACAGCGTCGCTTGCAAATTAACGGGGACGCCGCGACAGTGACGCAACGTTGGCACACGGTCCAACCCGACGTTGCGCGTACGTCGAGTAATTTGCATTAACGACCCGTTTTACACCGGTGTGTTAATAAATATTGAGCACGAACGTATAGGTCCAGGGACGACGCGAGTCGGGTGCGAATGGGCATGTTCACGATTTTTTTTTCTTCTTTCTTTTTTCCATCAAATCTTTGCCCCTCTTACACCTCCCTCCCACTCTTCTTCGTCAGTAAGAAATAGCGTTTCTCAGGCTATGTAAAGAGATCCGTTTACAGCCACGACGCGAGCCACACGCGACTCCGTCTCTCTTCTACTCGCTTCTCCACTCGCTAGTTTCCTCTCGGAATCCTCGTGGACACGTTGCAGCGCGGCCGTTTAAAAATATTATACGCCGTTGCGCGGTGTGCGCTGCCGGTGGTTTTCACGGACTTCAGCTCCCGTTGCTTTATTTCTTGGCTGTTGCTTTTGCTCGATTTAAGCGTGCGTCTACCCGGCGAGCAGCCACTTTGGGTTAGCCGCAAATATGTAGTAGGTGTATGCGTATGTACTTGTAGGTATCCCGGGTGTAGATATCAAGATATACAAGTATCCCGATACGTCGACCGTGAAACGGATCTCTTCAGAGATTGCCTATCACGAAAGACGCGTGTTGGCAATTTTTTTAACAGTCAAACTGCCCTCACAATCCACATATTCCCGCCTTTTACCTTCCCGCACATTTCAACGTAGAGGAAAATATTTCACCCCCACTTTTTTTCACTATAACATTTCTGTCCCCACCCCGGATTGAAATATACACTGTGAGAAATAATTACTGGTGCCCAAAAAAAAAAAATATTTTCTTAGCTATAGCTAACTATACCGTGGAAAATCGAGTATACTTAGTGTAGACAACGAGAACAAACCTGATCGGTACACGGAGAAAAATGGATTTAGAATGGAGAGAGAGCACTGAGTGCCCACATTCTGGCACTGAGTACCCAGATTATGGCGTTTTATGTGATCGACTGTGTGGCACTGGAGTGACAACTCGAATTTTGGCAAAATATTGCCATATAAAATAGTATTGCATTCCCCTCGTATGGCAAAAATTAATGCAATATCGCATATTTTAAAAGAATTTCGTATTTTTCACGTTACAGCCAACGGACACATATGGAGTAAAATAAATAAGTAGGAATGGAAAAATAAGAAAAACAGTTTATTACTTTCCTCTATATGCACGTTAGCTGTATTGCAAAAAATGCCAAATTATTCAAAAATATGCTATGTTGTGCCAATATTTGTCATACGAGGGGAATGAAATGCTATTTCGTGTGGCAATATTTTGCAAAGATTCGGGTTGTCACTCCAGTACCACACAATCGATCACATAGAGAGAGAGTGCCAGAATCTGGGTACCTATTCAGCGCCAGAATTTGGGAACTCTCTCAGTGCTCTTCAATTCAAATTCATTTTTCTTCTTGTAGAGAGCAACACTCACTACAACGACAAGCAGGCAAGCGTTTGTTATTGTTTTGACCGTCTCAGAAGTGAATTTGAATTTTAGGCTCAGCCGATAAGTGAATATGTTTCAGTGACTGCAACTATGAAATTTACAAACATTTCATCTGAAAACCAGGGAAATTTTGAGGATAAATTTTCATCGCCACCCTTCTTTAATCTATCTGGTAATGAGTCACATTATCGTATGCGCAATCTACTCGTACTTCGGCACATCAAACTATATCGATATAGTCACAAATGTAGCGCCAGAAACGAAACAAATAATTACATCAACTGAACAACACTGTTTGCTCGCCCTTTGTTCTACTAAATAAAACGCTTAAATTATCCCTTACTTCTCCCCGCTCTATATTCTCCCCCGCTTCCATAACTCCGCCGAACGCAAATCATTTGCTCTGCCGGGACAACGAGAGGCACGTTTTTTTTCTCCCCTTTTTCCTGCGGCATTTCGAACGAAACCCGAATCGCTTTCGCATCGACGATTCTAAAGAACTTCGTTCCGCTCTGCCCGGTCTCAAAAGTTCTAGGTCGCGCATTCCGGAAAACGACTGATAAGAAGAAAAAATACCCGTCCTTTGTCTTAACGGGAGCGCAATCGTGAATGGACGCCCATGGTTACTTACATCCAACGTCCTCTGCTCGCCACTCGCGCACGTGCCCCTCTCGCTCTCGCTCTACATTTCCCTCGTCGCGTTTCGTACCGTCGCTCCTTTTCTGATTCATCGGGATACGCCGCGAATCCCGAGGAGAAAATCGTGAAAAGTCTAGTCTCCATGGCGACTTCCTGGTCGCTGGCCGGGGGTGGCGGGATGTTGGCACGAGTTCATAAGATTCGTCGGAGATCGACCACAGATATGTGTACGCCGTTCGAGAGAATCCCTTGACGGTAATCTTAGATCATTTCTCTCGTAAAAGGAGGAACGAGCGGAGTACTGAAAGGTTTTGGATAATGATATCGTTTCGTATACGAATGTCAGTTTATGATTTCCGACATACATTCTTGCTGCTGCGTTTACGGGGACGTTAAATTCGTCATGAAATGCAGAAAGAGTTTGGTACAAGTCTCACCTACTGTGCTACGAGGGTCATTTGAAAAGTTTCCGGCCTTTTTAGGAAGAATGCATACATATTTCAAGGTGAAAAAAATTTATTTCTCAACACACAGTCTCCTCGTAACTCGATACATTTAATCCATCGTTTCTCCCAACCCTTCAAGCCGTCAGAAAAAAAATTCTTTTTGTCCACCTGAAAAGTACAGGTCTGCAGCGTACATAACAAATGCGGCACCCAGCGCGCGGATAATTTTCTCATACTCAAATCCTCGTGTAAAATCGTGTGCATCCGTTCGTCTGACAGCGTACAATCCTCAGCAATCTCCTTCACGGTTAATCGACGATCTTCCATCGCAGTTTCATGCACTAAGTCCACAATTTCGTCAGTTGAAACAGTTTTTGGGCGCCCGGAACGTTCATCATCAAAAAATGCTGATACGGCCTCGTTTGTATTCAGCCACCCAATGTTTGACGGTTGTGTACGAAGGGGACACTTCACCATATACCGAGTCTAACTGGTCTTTTATTTCCTGAGTTTTTTTTACTTTCAAATAAAGGAACTTGATCGCCATTGTGTCGACAGAAAACATCTGTCAACTTTATAAAAGTGTAATAAGCAAAGTACTGATCCGAATGAATTATAATTTTTCAAAAATTGAACTTACGAGCTTTTCAAAGTAAGGTATCGATATGTATCAACGCCATCTATCAGATGATAGCAAGAATTAAATTCTATCATGACTGCTTGTCAATAAGGCCGAAAACTTTTCAAACGACTCTCATATATAGTAGATAAAGATCTACGCACTCTCTCTCAAGGATTTATAGTAACTTTCACATTGCACCGTAGAGTACATTTTGTAAAATTCGAACGGAAAAATATTTCGCAGTGTAATAAAAATTAATGAAGCCGTTGTGTGCACTTTCCTAGGCACGCGCGAGTATCGGTATTCTATCGATAGGATAGTACTGATTGAATATTGCAACAGTGCTGCCGGCAATCGCATTATTCGGATCGATCTGACTATCAATTATTTCAATAATTGTGAATCGGGGAAAGCCACGTTCCCTTGAAATTAACATTAAATTAGTACCGATTCACTATTGATTCAATAGTTGCCTTGTATATAAATCGTAGATAGATATTAAAATAGTAATTATGCAAATGAATTATTATATAAATTATAAATGCAATTTAACGTAGACTCGATTAAAGAGAAAATTCGCTGAGCTATAAACATAAAACTTGAAAATTGAGGTGCTGTGCGATATTATATAGCAACGTTAAGTAGCACATAGCTGCATTTCATACTTCTTGTTCTCTTGCACAGCGAAAACCTGCGCATAGCTATATTTCTCTCCTACTCGTACTTATAAATTTATATTACAATACTAACTCTTTTTCACGATACAAATGCTGAAAAACAAAACTTTCTCTCGACACACAACTTCGTTATAATAGCAGTGCACTACGCGGACTAAATAAAGGCATTTCCGGCTTCAGATTATACGAGCGAGAGATGCAGGTATGTGTTACATACCTATAGTTCCAGTGTCTCTCCGTAGAGGCGCTTTTTTTTTCTTACGGAATATTGCAGATATTTTTCCACCGCAACTAATCAATTCTTTCCACGAGTTAACGTTAATTATTTTTAAATCGTTGTAGCGCGTATGACTTACGTCCAAAACGTTCCACCTAAATCACGTAATTGATTTGAGTCGACGATTCTTTTTTCTTTTTACCATTACAGCAGATTTTACCTTTCTGCCCTCTCGCAATAAATGTTACTTCGTCACTGCCGGACCGGCCGCTTTTTCCGAATCGAAGCGATTCCAAGAGTCTTTTATACCCGCCCGTGCGTAACGTCGCGTGCCAAGATGGGAGATCGTCGGTAGTGAGTAGTGAAGTGCCCGATGAATAATCGTTGGAAACCTCTTCTGGGAGGAATCCTAGTCGCGCCGAGCGAGAGTCGAGAGGGGGGGTCGCGAGCGTCTATCTATCTTCCCAGGGACCGCCTTATATTTGCGTACACAGCAAAGCGCGCGAGTTTGCACTCCTCTCGTCCCGGTGAAATTGAGTGTCGAGGCGGATCAAATTCCTGGTTCTCTCGTAAATAATCTAACCTCAGCTTTTTTCTCGTTTTTCAGGTAAGATCCTAGAAGTAGCGCCAGGGAAACCTCAACGTATGTTCTGTGGCGATTGTGGGTGAGTCCTGATGAGATTTCAATTTTTTTTGTTATAAAATACGTTATCGCAATGGTTGATCACGGTGTCTAGCGGTCAGAGAATTTTGGGAAACTTGGAATTGTCAGAGAATTATGTCGGTCAGGGAAAAGGTCTGGGAAAATAAAGAATTTTCTGCAATTTTTTAAAAATACTCAAACTTTATAAAAAGCTTGGCTTCTTGTCAGTTAAAATTCTTAAGAATTTATGTAGAAGTCTAAAAAAGTGTTCCACATGTGTACATGTATGTGTCTAAGTTCTTTTCTGTTCTAAAAAAAGCCATTAAATGATAATATGATTTGACAAAATTACATTGTTTTAATATTTATAATTCTTAGTGGCCATAGTCCGTTCTATGAATCTTAGTTAATTTATTCATTCGACGAAAAACAATTAATGCGTAACATTTTATACTAGATCTATATACCTATAGAGCAGTTAGGGGAGTTGGGCTATTTTAGACTGAAAAATGTGGAAAAGTCAGGGAATTTCTTCATCGCATATTGCTAGACACCGTGTTGATAAGGATCACTATCTACGTGCCTCAACTCGATCTAGTAGACTTCGCTGTTCGGTACAATTGATACTCGCTATTACCTAGGGTCTGGATCACTTACCTATTTTTAACAGATTCTATTTAGTTGAAAAAGATAACTAATGCTCTTGACATGCTACTGATTTACATTGTTCATCTCTTTAAAAAATAAAAAGACATATATTTTTTCTCTGATATATGATCGTAGTTTCCTGTATAACAATAGTGTAAATAAAAAGAAGTACTATAGAGTTACTATTGCAATGTTCAAATGGTAAATAGCGACTCATTTGTGCGTAAAATTTAGTGTGACTTTATTTAAATATTAATTACATTCAATGCTTCATTTAGTATTACACTGTATTATTACATTGTATTTGGTATGAATGATTACTGTAATCCTAAAGGCATAAAACGGTAAGTTTAAAACTAATATTGCCTCGTTACAAGAGACGCAATTTCTCTACTTAACCAGCCTGTGTAAAAAAAGTATGGCCAAAGTATGGCGAAAATCTGGGAAAAGTTGAACCAAAAAAGTAGGTATGGCTACTGACCGTATCTCAGACTTTTAGCCGGTAAACAATGCGCTCTTCAATTAGAGTTCAGTTGTTTGTACGAGGTTATGCTGTAATCGATATCTGTTCTTGTCAGTTGATATTATTTCAATTTATTATGTTACTAAACTCTCAAATTATTACTAATGCACATTATTATTACTGAATATATTCAATATCGCGCGCAATATATAGATACCTAAATATCTACTACACATATATGTACGGAGTTACGGAGTATTCGCACACGGCTCTTACTCTTCAAATTGCACAAACAGAAGCATTCCGCCGGGACAAACTGCAGGGATCGGTACGAATTGATAAACTGCTCGCTCCGCAGTGCAGACTGTATAGATGTGTAGGCTCCCTAATTACCACGCCTTCAATTAGAGACGTATTCAAGAACAGGAAGGCATATAACAACGTTCGAGCGCGTCGAGTAATGCCAGTGTCTACAGACCTCAGAACCGAGTGTTTGCGCACCTCCTATTCCTCGATTGTTATCCGCGTTGAAGTGCGAGATGTTCTTGGACTACGTCTTGCATCGTTAGGCTAGGCCCAGACGAAGCGATTTATGCGCGATTCGAGCAACGAAACACGAGACTGCATCTGGACGGAATATATGAGCCGTTGAAAACCAGAATGGTGTGAGTCACATTTCACGTAAGCTGAGATTATTTGACTGCAAAGTTAAGTACAATTTGAAAAATCTGTCTAGATGATACACACAGATATTTTTAATCGTACACATATCTGTTTTGTATCATCTGGACAGATTTTTCAAATTGTACTTAACTTTGCAGTCAAATAATCTCGGCTTACATGAAATGGGACTTACACCATTCTGGTTCTCAACGGCTCATATGGATCTCTAGTTTCTCATAGTCGCGCGATTCGAAACGCGCTACTCGAATCGCGCGTAAATCGCTTCGTCTGGACCTAGCCTTAATGATTACGAAAATATTCCAATGTGCGTTCTTTTTAGTCGGAAGATTTTGTTTCATTGTAGAAAATGATTAGAAATGAGTTCACTTCGTAAAAGCAGGAAGGAGAAACATTTGTTAGAGTGGGCTTACAGTGAAATCCCTTTAAAATAGTCATCCACAGAGGACTGTTATTTTACAGAGGTTACGTCTAGAAGCGTGGCTAGTAAATGGTAGGGGGATACACCTATGTACATTTCACGTTGTATGTTATTGGCGAGCAAGGCTAGAACCAAAGACAGAAGTGTGTATCTACGGTGGGTCTCCTCATCTTCGGTTCTTTTTACTGTGCTGAATCGAAGTAGGGGCAGAAAAGTAGGTGATACCTACTTTATAAAGAGAGAGAGAGTGAGAGAGAGAGAGAGAGAGAGAGAGAGAGAGAGAGAGAGAGAGAGAGAGAGAGAGAGAGAGAGAGAGAGAGAGGAAGGGTGAGGGGTGGTTTTAGAAAAGTTTCACTGTAAATTGTGTCTGAGCAGCCATTGTAATCAGGGACTAATTTACGCCGTCCAATTTGTCAACTTTCCCTCGTAATATGATCCAATCAGTATTGTGCAATTTTAAAATGAGGACCATATAACGAGCTAATTTGAGTTTATTATAAGTTTACAATTTATTTTCGGGCTATGTAATTTTAATTTATTTGATATTGCTCGATTTTTTGAGATTGACTATTACCGTAGGATTTTTTGACATCTTTCAATAACTACGCACACGTGTAGTATATTTCATGATAAAAATGTACTCATTGTCACGAGTAGTTTTATGAGACTTTCTCATGGTCTACATACAGGGTGAGCCAGTGAAACGGCACGATTTAAAAACATCGCAAAAAATAGAGATTAAAAAAACTTTGATTTCAACCGAACTTTTCCTGTAACGAACGATCTCCTCACTAGTGCCTCTCCCACTTCGATTAACGTCGAGACTCGAGTATACTCACTGTGCCCAGAGTCTCTTGTTCAGTTTACCACGTCCTTCAAGCCACTCGTACTCCCGATGAAAAATGTTCAACTCACGGAAAGCCAACCGATTTCCGTTGGGTAGACTACGCCGAACCCACAGCTGAAACACGATCCGGATGCAATTAAAGCTCTCGCACTCGAAAAGGGGATAAACGAGTTTCTCTTCATTCCACGTTCTCGCGCGGTTTCAGTATCCTCCGCGTTCGATCCGCTGTGGGAACGAGGAAGCAGAAAAAGATCCTACGTGTGGATATATACGTATGTGTACGATAAAAATGAACGAACGTGTGCGCCGTGCGGACTTTCGTCCCCCTCGAAAGAGGGATTAAAAGGGAATTGGTACCCACCTAAATTACATTTTCCCTTCGTGTCACGTTCTATGTGATTCGCACTTTTGTCGATATTCGATCCGCTCTCGCCTCTAAGGAAACCTCGTCAAGTGGCATCACACTGGCAGAATGTATAGACGTGGAGAGATGAAGTTTACACTAGAAAAGATTGAAGCAACCCTCTCAATCCTTTTTCTCTCTTGTTTTAAAAGTCTGACAAATTTGTATACCCCATTAAAGTAAATTACACCAATAGAAATTTTATAGATAGAAAATAGAAAGAAGTCTTACACGTCTAAATGTATAGCGAGACAAACAAGAATTGAAAGAAAATTTGTACCTGTGCCGAAATAGTTTTCCTTTCGAGTCACGTAATTCGCGTATCCTATCGAAGTGTCGTTTTAAAATAAATTTAAAACGTTCACACACACTATCCGCAGTTTTTTAATACCCTCCACGGAAAAGTTACGTACCTATTTGAGATGTATAAAAAAAAAGTATTTCAAATACGTATATCTAGTATTCGAAATATATAAGTTTTTGCCGCTTTTTGTATACTTCGCGAATACTTGAAATATATTTTTCATATATTTTACTTAAATATATTTTGAATGTACGAAGAAAAGAGAATTTCTTGTAGAGTCAAAATATATTTAGAAATATTGACCGAATTAGAAAATTGATGATATATTTTTTGTTATACATTCAAAATATATTAAAAAATATATGAAATATATTTTAAGTACTTGGGAAGTATACAAAAAGCGGCAAAACATATCTGTACCTCAGAGCCAGAGTATATTATAAGTCCACATTTTTAGTTTTGAGATAATTGAGTTTAAAATATTAATTAAATATTAAAATATTATTATTTAACATATAAAACCCATTTTCGGCAAAAATGGACTTAACATACTCTGGCTCTGTAAGGTACAGATATATATTTTTTAAATACTCATCACATATATATGTATATATATTGTACATTTTTTTTTATATCTCAAATATACCTACCTATCTTCTCCTCGGGGGACGAAATAGCCAAGAAAGACAACCGCCGAAATATCGCAGTTTCTCATAAGGAAGAATGAATATTAATTTACGTCCTCGTCCTCACCACGTCGAAGTCCACGCGCTCAGCTGAACTTCTTCGCGAGAAACCTTTTTAGGGGAGGACGGGGTCAAAGTAATTCCACGAGCAGACACCCCCACCACGGGGCGCGTGGCGATACGACCGGCGTGGGATGGTTCTCCGGGGTGGTGGGGAGGTGGGTAACGGTCGTCGGGGTTGCGTTGCGTCGCGGCGCCCGGCGCCGCGACGTTCCCTTGCCGATTGGGAAGTGAAGTCAGTCGACGCGCGGCGGGCCTGCATACTGCCAGGCGCCTAACTTCCATCCCTTGTGACTCTGTCGCCTCGGGGTGCCTACGGTCGCGCTGTGTGATGCTCGAGTGATTTTTTTTTCTTCGCGATAAATCGGAGAAATTCTTCGGGAGAAGAAGGACGCAGCGGTTCGAAGGAGCCGCGATTTTCCGCTGTAAGTCAGCGTTGTCGTAAATTTAAACGACGGGATCGCGTTTGTTCCAGTTCACTGGGAGCGTGCTGTTGCTTCGAGGGAAATTATAGGGTTTTATAGATTTTTTAGACGTCCAACCCCTTCCACATCCCTCGCGAGACTTACGTCTCGGGGGTGATTTTCCGATAATGTCACATCTAATCGTCGCGCTGATTCTCGAGTGATTATTTTTTTTTGCGATAAATCGTAGAAATTCGTCGCAAAAATATTTGCGAATGAAAGTTCTTCGAGAAATGGTGTAAAATTTAGAAGAAATGTAGATTATTTGGTAAAGTTCGCAACGTAAGCTCGATTTACAGTGTCGCATTATTCGCGTTCGCCGATAGTGTGTTATTGCGCAAAAAATAATACATTTTACCAGGTTTTTTTAAAGGGATTTAAAGGAGTTTATATAATCCAAAAGCTAAACCAATTTCTTAAATATAAAGACACCGGCGTACGTGGAGGTAAAAGTGACCTTTCGTGTCGTCAAACCGTCTGTTAACTTGAGTGATGGGTTCTGAGTGATACATATTTATCACGCTGTCGTTCAAAAACGCAATAAAAAATTGCAAAGTTTCTAGCTATATCTATTGCGAGGGATGAGGAGAACGATGTACATGTAAGGTGACGTCGGAAAGTTCGCAAAGTTTTTGCGCCATCGCCTCGGCAACGAGGAAACTTTTAAATTGGAAAACGCGCATTTCGATATGTCTCTTGGTTAACGAGACGGCGTGAGATTTCTCAAAGTGATGGCCTTTTCCTCTGTTCTAAGATCGTGCGTGCGTCGGGAAAGACTTGACCCGCTGGCCGGTATAAATCACGCTCGAAGCACACGACGTTTCGTGTAAGACTCGGGTATCGTGCAGCGAGTCTCTCTCTCCCTCCGGACAACAGTGATACCAATTTCCAACTTGTTGACGGCGCTCGCGTGACGCTTCTTCCAATTCCACGAGCCGCTCGCGGAGATATCACCGACTGGACGCGGGAATTTAACCGCGGCGCGACGGGGCGTCTGAGTTTAACAAATTTTTGTTTCTTCGTAATTACACACTGAGAAAAAATGGTATATTCAGTTAAATCTGCGTTTATGGGTGGGGGAATACAGAATTAGTTGCTCTGATTAATAAATTGATTATAACGATTAACGGCTGCTTGAAGGAAACAGGCCGTAGTCCATTCGAGTTAACTTGATCTGCATTCCCCCACCGATTTAGTCAAATCTGCTACATTTTTTTTCTCAATGCAGGCTAGTTAAAGAACTGAGGTCATGAAATTGCCCGATCAGTTTCTCCAAAATTTTGTCGACAGTTTACATATTTTTTCGGCAGCATTGCAAAATACAACAATACGGCATATACGGCTCATATGACAAAGATACCTTTCTGAAAAAGAAATTAATGTCTAATAATAGAACTTACTCAAATTCTCTCTCTCAAATAACAGTTTACCTTGGAAAGAAAAATATTAAAATTTGAAATAATCGCCTTTTTGTCACACTTCTTTTGTCCCTTAAATATTACAAATAATTCGTTCACAAAACTCTTGAAAGAGGACTATTCTTTCGATGGTAAAAAAAAGACTGAAAAAATCCGCGAAAAAAAAATTCGAGGGTATCGGTAAACGGAGTCGCCGAAAATACGAAAAGCGACTAATCCGAACGCCGTGGCCCTTCGAGAGAACGGCTTATCACAGTCGTCCTTTGTCTCTCGCGACAACGGCAGGGGATGCGTTTCCTCCCTCACTTGGTCGGCGAAGGGGAAGATTTACGGTGTCCGCAGGGAGAACTTTGGTAATACACTGAACGTTATAGCGTTGCGAGGCGGAAGGTTGACTCTTGCGACGGGGAGACGCATGGTTACACGCCAGTGCCTTTATACTATACACGTATACGTTGATAACGATATATGGACCCGAAATGCATCTCGGAACGAAATAGTCTATATCCATCCCCTGCGCGAAAAATCGTACGGCCCTACGTCTTTTTCCACGCTCACCCCGCCTCTCTCGGTTCACCGTCCCTTTCCTCTCCGCGTCAGATCGCACAGAAATGAGCTATGTCGTTTTCGCGCGTGAGAAGGGGAAAGAACTTGGTCGTCTCGTCGCGTTCGAACTTTGCTTATATCTCTCAGACGGATAACGAGCACGTCTACGCTCTATACTTAACTACAGATGATAGTGCGGAGAGCGGTATGCGTTTGCATCGTACGTATAGAAGTATATCCGGTGTTCGCGAATCCGCTTCGAAACTGGGCGTGGACTCTGCCGAACGCACGAACCAATAGCGGGCTACCAGAGTCTCTTTACGTTTACTTACCTTCCGCTATCATGTGCGGCGAGTTGCTAGCAGAGGGACTCAGCCGACTCGTTATTCGTTCGCGCGTTCAGCAGAGACCACGCCCAGTCTTGCAGCATATTCGCGAACACCCGGTACGCATGGAAAAGGTAGAGAACGAAGGTATCGTGGCACCTCCGCTCTCGATATTGTCCTCAATAATGACAATGTAAGTCGAGTGCCATCGAACGCTTCGCGACTGTCATCTTTTGAAAGGTTGTGTTTGTAGGTTAAGTATAGTGTTCGACGCGAGATGCTAAATAGCGATCGCGTCCAGCATTGGGAATAATGGTGGCTCTGGTTTTCTTCGATCTCGACAGGGTGTCATCTTTATTTATGTTCACTTCTCTAGAGATGTGGAAGGGGAGAGTGTCAAATTGCGAGACGTAGATCGTAAATTGAGGGGCAAAAAAAGGGACAGATGTATGCGCAGCGCGGCTGGTAATTAAGGTATTTAGTTGTTTTTGAAGTTTATCAGTAATACTGCATTTTTCGCTTACGAATTGTAGTCACAAATTTCAGATTTTTACGTATTTGACACGATTCGTGATTAAAACTATAGCTCTCTCTGTCATTCAACTTGAATAATTCTTCGCCAGATTTTTTACCTCGTAGTGTTTTCCCTTCCCGAGTCAAGAACGACATGTCTATAGACCCCTGAAAATCGCGCAACGGGCTAGCAAATTCAATCAAGCTAACTGCATCGATCCAGAGTAGCATATAAGAGGGTCGTTTTGATTAGACGATTATGGACAGCGAACTTTCGACTCGAAGTTGCCTTCAGGAACTACTCACTTCGAATTCCCCCTTAATTACTCGACGTAGCTCACTAGCTGAACTTCCCGTTTGATCGGTCAACTTTGACCAGGCGTAACGCAAACGATGTAACATGTAACTCCCAAGCAGGAAGGCGAAGGAGAAAACGAGTATATTCACTCTTTTCACCAAAAAATCCACTCCCACATGGAAACCTTTCATTCGTAAATCACTCGGCATACGTAAAAACCAACAAGTACAGACTTTCTCGCGCATTACGACGAAATAAACTGTAAAATTCATCGGCAATAAAATCGACAAATCGCGTAGATCGACAACGAGACGTTTTACTACCATAGCGACTAATGTCAGTAGGTGGAGTTTGTCTGCCGGACCTGTTACGGTGGGAGAAACGAGAACCGGTTATCTCGGATGAAGGAACCTTCGAGTTCGCTGTCTGGTGCTGTGGTTACGAGAGTGTACATATATATCCGCACGTACAGTATATACCGTAAGCGGGTACATGTGCGTATATACCCGAAGACACCAACATTAAAGCCTCGTGCACTTGAATTTTATGCGTCGGGTTAGACGTTCTCGCGCCGGCCATCGATCGCGCGCACACGCCGAACATCGTCGCATGCTGTTTTCTTCCGTTGTGTGTGATGAGAATTCGTTTTTTTTCTTAATCATTTATTTCCAAGTTCGAAACAATTCTACAGATTGATCGGGGGACTTTTTCGTGATTTCGAGTCATTTCAATATTTTTCTCAGTTTAGTAGCTTCTGCAGTCACACTTTGCTCCTTTCTAGCGTGTATCTATGATGTACAGTGAACGGAAATAATAGTTCCTCTTCCCCCACTCCGGCTAATTGCTCCCCGCTCCGCCCCGCATGATCTGTATAGATACAGTGGAGCGGGGAGCAGTTCAGTCGAGAAGTGGGGGGGAGCGCTACCGGCGAGCAAGGAAAGTTATTATCCGCGTTCTCTCTCTCTCTCTCTCTCTCTCTCTCTCTCTCTCTCTCTCTCTCTCTGTACGACTAGCCTCGCTCGATATTTTCATTCCTATGTCCCGTTTAATCCACTGTACAGTTTACTATATGAACTTTCTCAGCTAAACACACTGTTTTAAGGTGGTTAAAGATGCCTATCGATCTTTATTTCATGCTGATTTCAAATTATCTCGTTTATACCCTAAACTCGTGGAGACTATAATATAGTCCCTCTCTCGTGTCGCCTCGTCGCCTGGTGCTGTTACCAGCAGATCAGGAATACGCGATTTATTCAAATCTCCCTGCTTACGCATTAAAATTTATACGTATCTCGTTAGGCGAGACCGGCGATATTCAATGGGTATTCGAAAGGTCCGAAATTCGCGAGAATCCTCGAGCCATGCTGGGGTCCCTCGAAAGCGTTATTGTCATCCCTCCCGGAGGATGAGGAGGAGGATCCGGACCTGTGTAAAAGGCGACGTATGATTTCGGGCTTCTCACACTTTGGTCCTCACTCCTGCAGCGACCGTTCCTCTTTTGTTCGCTATTTATATTCGGTTTTCTCTGCAAAAAAGCAGTCGGGTCCCCTTTTTTTTCCCTCGCCTTTATGCTCACCAGTCCGGCCTTTTTCTCGTTGGGCAAGAGTTCGCAGTATTTCTTCGCTGTACCAAAGAAAATACTGTACATAGCAGAACGCTTTCTTTGTTAGGTTTGGTACAGGGAACGAGAAGAATGGTTTTACTTCCCCCCCACTCTTCGGCCAATTACTCCCCGCTCTACCACGCATCATATACCCAATAAACACCTATCCGCATGTTATGCCTATAATAAACGTTTCTTCGGTATATTTTTGGTATCCGTGTATAAAATTACGAGGATGAAACGTATACTACTATGAAGCGTATGATTCTTAATATGCATATATAGTACATATATAATATTAGTTTTTTTTAAACGTATAAGTATATAATTTTTCTCCTATTATTATTAATTCAAAAGATATTTGATAAGCAATTTTTATAGAAACGTTAAACATATATACATTTAATTCAGGAACATTTTCCTTCAAAATAAACGTAGCACTTGTTACAGAGAGAAAAAGTGCGGTTCTCTGTACCGTGCACCACATAAAAAATGGGTTCAATTGATTTAGTTGGTTTGAATTATTTCAAGCAATGAAATATTTTCTCAATTTAAATAATTGTGCTTTATCCAATATTTGTTCATTCGCAAATAATATACAGGGTGTTTCAAAATTCAGTATAAATATTTGAAGGGCGTATTTTTGAGATCAAAATAAGACTTTTTTTCCCCATAAACATGTATCCTAAAATACACCCCCTCTCCGAGCTACAACCATCTTAATGACCATGACCGAAATTTTATGTTTCCGTTTAGAAATTTTAGAAATGTGTACGACCATCTGGTCGGACAGACAAAAATCTAAAATTTTGGGCTCTTGCATTTTTTTGATACAACTTACCGTTTTCGAAATAATCGCCGATGAACGAACGGGGGATCGTTTACGTAGTAAAGTTTACACGAAAAAATCGATTATTTTAAACTGTGACACAAATCAATTTTTAAAAGGAAAATTAAGATGGGTGTAGCTCGGAGGGGGTGTATTTTAGGATACACTTTTATAGGAAAAAAAAGTTATTTTGATCTCAAAAATACGCCCTTACTTATTTATATTATATTATATTATATTTACTCACATTGATTACGCTTGCTATAAATAAATGAGTATCGAATTAATCACAAGTTCCTTAATTAAAATGAATCTTTCAATCAAAATCTTTTCACAGTGCATCACTTAGATAGATTCAGCATTTATATAATTTAGTGCCACATTTTGATTATTTGATATGCTAGAGAAGTCGGCCAGAGAGTATATAGATTTAATCAGTTATTTTTTTTAACCATCAGAAAATGGAATGTCATTAAAAAACCTAGATTGCAAATTTTGACATTTTTTATGTACTCTATTTTTTTTGGCAGCACCATTACTAAGTTTCTCGTCGATCTCGTGTTTTCAAATGACGCGCCTATGTAGAGACTATTGGCGCAAGTACTCGCAAATGGATTTCCGAAACGCGCTTCTATTCGCAATGTCTCAGGCGATGCATTAGTTAGTTATTTCCGCTGTCGAATTACCACGTGCCCGCGCCGCCGTTTTCTCGCAACGTGATTTGCTTGAATTCCAGAGCGGTAACTGCAGGAGCGCGGCGTCTTTCCCGAGGGATCTATCGCGTTTGCGAATCATAAAATTGAATATATACATTTCACATTATCAACGTAGAATTTTTGTTTCAGTCGTTTATCCAAGGCGAATATACGACGAAGGAATCAGCAATTTGCTTAAAAGATTCATCATGCCGAGATATGATAAATAAAATCTGAGGGTTCTTTTTTTATTACGTTTTTTCGCCAAATAGTCGTTGAATATGCAATAGAGATCGTTTATTCTTATGGAAATAATTTATATTTTTTAAATATTGATCACTATAATATCATAATTAATCATTGAGTAACCACATTAAAAGTTTTTTGAGGTGATATGTAATTATAAATTAAAATAGTGTACTATCTAACAAGAGTGTCAAACCGATAAACACTTTTTTCCCCCAAAAAAATGGAACTAGTGGTTTTTCGGACAAAACCAATTAAATTCGATTTTGGAGACGATCGATCCTCCACATAGAGCGGATGATCTTTATTCTACGCAGTCTCTTATACCAAGAGTATCTTTATACCCATGGAATATATGGGGAAAAATGTCGAGCTGTTTCACAGTAGTATACGTTTCTTTCTCCCATCATTGTGTCTACACAGATATGCACACTCTCCATATCGGGACTGTGTAATTGTACGCAAAAATATTGTACGTGATTACACCTACTATAGGTATAGAGAACGAGACTACTTGCACGTGGCACCATCATCGTCAATAATTTCATTCAATGTGGGAGCGTTTTATGTCAGTTTTTGTCTGTATTGGGTATTGTACACATGTATAGTTATTACATCCATGGTGTGTTTGTCCCACATAAGCCAATCAAATTGTACACGTGGTGGCGCTGCTTCTCTATATACGCTCGAACTTTATAGGTATAGGTACACATATAACAGGTGTGGTTGCGACTGTCGAGTACCGATAAGATTCACGAAAACTGGTCCATAGAAATTCCCCGTGCTGTCGCTCAATGCGCGGGGGTTGTGAGGGTGTCCATTGTTTGCGCGCGACAGATTCATTTAAACTCGTCGCGAAAAGTTATAACGATCTGCGCGCGAGGCGCCGCTTGACAACTATGACTCGATCCCCTCGTGTCGTGTAAACCGGGACGAGCTATTCTTCGGTGGCATTAAAGGGGAAACTCAAGAACGGCGCTTTGATGGGAAGGATATTCATGCAAATCGATATTTATATTGCGACTGCACGATAGAACCGCTTATGTCGTATTGTTGATAGATTTCTATCTTATTTTAGGAATACAAATACAAAATGACTGTTAGTATCCTTTTTTTAAGCTGCTGTGAATTTTTTTCTCTTTTACTTTTCAAATAATTAGGCTCTTTTTTGTGTTACGGGATAAACAGAAAGAATCGCTCTGTCGACTTTATTGTCGTTAAAGTAAGTCGTAAATTGGACATAGGTCATTCCCGATCACAGATATGTCTACTTCAAGATAATGCCAGAGCTAAGTATAGTAGCCAGTAGTTACAGCTCGTTCTACGTTTGCCGCCTAATAATGGTGGCGAACGTATGACTGGCCGTAACTACTGTTCGCTAATGCTTCGGCTGCTAGGTATCAAACCTGTGTGAAGTTCGCCCTCTGTTATATATGAAATATGCACCTTTTTCTCCACAAACCCTTCACGAGTCATTAGAAATTGTATGCAAATTTTTAATTTTTATTAGCAAGTCAACTGTTCAAAAGCTATTGTAAAAACAAATTTAGGAAGGTTAACTTCACGGTAGTCCTCCATTATTTGAAACATGTATTTTTCTTCACAGCTCGTTTGCAAGTCGTTAGCAATTGTTTGCAAGTTTAGAATTTTCGTTAGCGAATCAATCGTCCAAAAGCAATTATAAAAACAAAATTAAGGGCGGCCCTCTTTTTTTTCAAGGTTAGCTTTGGAATCGCGGGGAGCAGACATAAATACGATGGGCCATACCTACTCGTACTTATAGACTAAGAGCTAGTGACATTTTTTAGTGATTATTTAGTTAAGGCCTATTTTTTGAGAGAATGTTGTGGGGGGCATGTCTAAGTGCCATCCGTGAGGATTAGCCTTGATAGCGGTATGGAAGGCTGGCGGAACGCCCCCAACTTGTAAAAAATAGTGCACAAAATTATTATTTAGTTAAGGCTGAAATTTTGTTTACTATTCATCTGGTAGTCCACAATTATGAATATAAATTGGCGGATCGATTGGCCGGCATTAAAAGGGTGGCGGATCATCCTAAATACGTCGTGTGAACAATAAAATTGTTATTATTTAGTTAAGCCTCAATTTTTAATATGTTATTGAGACAACTGTTTCAAGTGGAAATTTAAATTGGCGGAACGAAATATTGGCATTAACTACCTGGCGGAACGGTTTAAACATCCATTGTGCGCGCCTCGATTTCGTGTTGTTTGCCGCAGAATTTTTTATATTAGGAATGCTTCTAATATAGATAATGATTTTGTTTATTTTCTGGAATCTTTTTAGTAATAATAGTAATTTAGTTTCCCTGGAGTTAAAATTTTAGCGCTCATTCAATATTGATGAGCTTCAATATATCAATCAAACATCAGTCTTATGTTAGGACACTCAACATTTTATTTGTGATGTCAGATGTTTTAACAATTTTTAAAACGGATGAATGGTATAATTTTTTTTAAAATACCCTTTTGGCATTTGACCGACGATATAGTGCTTTATACAAATATAACGAGGTGCGTGAAGTGAAAGAATATTTTTAACAGAAATTTTTTTAAAGCGAACTAATTTCTTAGAGTATTTATCGACTTACAAATATATGGTATGTACTTCATATAAAGACAATTTTAATACCGTCAGTTGTTCGATCATCTAATCATCTTCTGTGTCCGGCCAGTCAGAATCGTCACCTTCGTCAACTGAATTCAGATCACTAGATGCTCGGGAGCCTACGTCTATAAATTTAAACAAATTGATTAGAAAAATGTAATATTTTTTGTTTATATTTACTGTTAAATCTGCATACCTGATTCAATGTCACTGTTGCAATCATTGTCGCTTTTATTGGAATCTTCAACAAGTACATCTCCAAGAAATTCAGGCAATTGATCTCCTTGAAACCAGACGAATTCACACTTGCCGTCGTTGATGCACCAGCCATGGTTTTCTGGAGATTTGTCCGTTGATTGTTGCAAATTTGCATTTAGCCAGATACTGGCAATTTACGAGATCCGCAGTAGTTGCTGTTGCACTTCAGTTGAGCATGGTGGCAAGTTTAATGCGTCGCAATTGCGGATGTTTTTTGCAAATGAGTACGTAGAGTGTCTGCAACTTTATAAGCTTCGTTAAAGAGTACCAAACGAGCTTCATTAACGGTGTCTGCGTTTTTGACACCATACATCCGGCAGATAAATTCTTGCAAAACAGGAAACACTGCTGAAGTGTCAACATCATCTTTGCCTAGGTCTTCAAATGCCTTTTGATAATTATAGAACGCCTTCAATAACTGATATGATTTATTTTTTCCTTTACGGGAAGGGTTGTAATCACACCCTGTAAGGGCGTGGAAGCCAGGCAGAGCTCTTGAGAATGTTGAGAAGGTTGAGCTCTTGAGAATGTGAACAGTGACATTGAATCAGGTATGCAGATTTAACAGTAAATATAGACAAAAAATATTAAATTTTTCTAATCAATTTGTTTAAATTTATAGACGTAGGCTCCCGAGCATCTAGTGATCTGGATTCTGTTGACGAAGGTGACGATTCTGACTGGCCGGACACAGAAGATGATTAGATGATCGAACAACTGACGGTATTAAAATTGTCTTTATATGAAGTACATACCATATATTTGTAAGTCGATAACTACTCTAAGAAATTAGTTCGCTTTAAAAAAATTTCTGTTAAAAATATTCTTCCACTTCACGCACCTCGTTATATTTGTATAAAGCACTATATCGTCGGTCAAATGCCAAAAGGGTATTCTAAAAAAAAATTATATCATTCATCCGTTTTAAAAATTGTTAAAACTTCCGACATCACAAATAAAATGTTGAGTGTCCTAACATAAGACTGATGTTTGATTGATATATTGAAGCTCATCAATATTGAATGAGCGCTAAAATATTAACTCCAGGGAAAAACTAAATTACTATTATTACTAAAAAGATTCCAGAAAATAAACAAAATCATTATCTATATTAGAAGCATTCCTAATACAAAAAATTCTGCGGCAAACAACACGAAATCGAGGCGCGCACAATGGATGTTTAAACCGTTCCGCCAGGTAGTTAATGCCAATATTTTGTTCCGCCAATTTAAATTTTCACTTGAAACAGTTGCCTCAATAACATATTAAAAATTGAGCCTTAACTAAATAATAACAATTTTATTGTTCACACGACGTATTTAGGATGATCCGCCACCCTTTTAATGCCGGCCAATCGATCCGCCAATTTATATTCATAATTGTGGACTACCAGATGAATAGTAAACAAAATTTCAGCCTTAACTAAATAATAATTTTGTGCACTATTTTTTACAAGTTGGGGGCGTTCCGCCAGGCTCCCATACCGCTATCAAGGTTAATCCTCACGGATGGCACTTAGACATGCCCCCCACAACATTCTCTCAAAAAATAGGCCTTAACTAAATAATCACTGAAAAATGTCACTAGCTCTTAGTCTATTACGATATGCTGCTTGTTATGCTGCAGCTGTGGCCGGAGTAGCGCGGTCAGTAGTTACAGTCCGTCATAAGTCTGCCGTCTTACCGGGGGATCAGTACTGTGGCGGACGTACGACGGACTGCATCTACTGCCCGCTATAAGTCTGGCTGCTATAATAGTTTCGGTATCGCGCAGAACGGTGGGGCGACAGACATATATCGGGCCATACCTACTAACTGCTATAGCTTCGGCTGCTAGTGTTAGTTTTATCGCTTCAAGTATCATTGTATTTTCTTTCAGTTTATCGATTGATAATAATTTAATGCTTTTCTTTTTCTATTTTCTATATTCAAAATTTCTGTATTAGCATCGCGGAGAAATTCTATTACTATTTTCAACTCTTACCGTTAAATTATATTGTTAGTTCAAAATGTCAATATTTACATCATAGAACCTTAATCGTTAATTCCTCATTTTATCCTGAATTTATTTTAATGCTTTAATATACTGCAAGAGAGAGTAGGGCAACTGTATATCACCACCGATCTGTACGTGGTCACGAACAAGGGATCACGGTTTCCGAGCAGCGAGCATGTTTCGCGCTTAATTCTGCGAGCTTTTCCTCGACGTCTCGCTGAATTGAAAAGAAAATAAAATAGAAAATGCAGCATTTCGGGGCCGCTACTGATATACATCGACCTAACCAGATCTATATTTGCACGGTAGAAATTTCAATTAAATCTAAAAATACGTATTTGATATATATGAGAGACCCTCAAAATATTTACAAATCTACATATAAGCCGTTGAAAACTAGAATGGTCTAAGTCGCATCCCATGTAAGCTGAGATTATTTGACTGCAAAGTTAAGTACAATTTGAAAAATCTGTCTAGATGATACAAAACAGATATTTACGATTTAAAATATCTGTTTGTATCATCTAGACAAATTTTTCTAATTGTACTTAACTTTGCAATCAAATAATCTCAGCTGACATGAAATGTGACTTAGACCATTCTGGTTTTTAACGGCTCATATAAAGACAGGCATCAGGTGAATTCGTGTGTAGGGCTAAGCTTTTCCAGAGATCCCATTTCGTTATCGAGATCTCGTTCCCAGGGGTTAATAAGCATCGCGGGTTCAAGTAGGTATTAGGTGAAAACGTTTCTCTGAAGTTGTTAGAAATTCCTGGAATTGCCCTGGAAGCGACACGAAAAAGGAGTGGCGCAAAGCCTTTGCTTTACGCCAGAGCGTAATGATTCAACCCATATCCAATACATTGTAGAATTTCTTCTATCGTGTAAGTAGTGTCGAGTTTTTCGTATATATTTAACTACATTTGAAAAGTTTATATTAAATCCTTCAAAACACATTACTCAACGATCACAGATTTTTTAATAATCCAATATCCCATGTTCTATTATTTTTAATCATAGAACACATGAGTTATCAATCATCGAATCATACGAATAAAGAAAAAACGATTCAGTCTACCATTTTATTCCATTTTTATAATATTCTAATGATTTAATACATTAATAGTGGATTATATACTTAAATTCCTCTTGCAAGTAAAAGCTCAAGAAGAAGCTAGAAAGGTAAACTGCTCGGAATGCCTTTTCCAAAGGAGCTTATATATTCGAATAACTCCCACAATAAAACAATTAACGGAATAGTATTACCTATATAATATTTCCAGATAATATAGCTTTAGGAAGTTTATAGCTTACCAATGTATATATTTCAATGCATGCTTCAAAAAAAAAAGATACAGAATAATTAGCCTATAGAGATTGGGATTATATATTTCACTAAAAGTCTCAAAGAAGTCCCACTGCAATAACTCATGCGATGAAATACATTGAAACGAAGAAATTGTTAAAAATCCTCTATACAACAGACAGATATGACCTCAGCTACCTATGTTTTTTTGTTGAAAGTGCTACACAAATTGATAAAGTGCACTACTATGACCTCGATTATATTTTTCTCTGAGCGTACCTATAATCGTTACGGTCCTCTCTTGAACATAAAAATAATTAGTAACATAATATCTAAGCACACGACCGCGCTCGCAAGAAGATGGCGCAAGATATAAAGCAGCCGCCAGATATTTCGACGTGCTTCCAACACGCGCAGTCCCACCGCGACGGTCAAATCGAGTTTGTTGCGCAAATGTGGGTACGACCGGGTATGCGCGCGCCAGTGGGCACCGGCGTTTATCCGTCGCCGCGACAGGAAATGGCCCCAGGCTGCCGCGTGTACAACGGACGCATTCACCTGTGTGTGCATACACACCGTCCTTATCATGCGTGTGTACCTACACGTTATGCAAATGGACACGTAACGCTGCATGCGTGTTCCAGGGGCAGGTGGAATATGACCCCGACATGTGTTACGTGTAGAAGGAACGATGGTCTTACGGACAACAGCGTCGCAAGGACTCGCGTTGCGTTCCATTTTTGGGTAAACGGGAAGTTTCGCCTATACCCCGGCTTTTTCCTTTTGTGATCTTTGGCGTTGAGGATGTACTTTCGTATTTTTGCCTTTTACTGGGAGAATTGTTATTATTCAGGTGCTTATGATGTAGGTATTGTGTACACTCAGTTAAGAAAAATAGTCGTAGCAACTATTTTTTCTGAAAACTATTCGAGTTTAGTAATCAGAATTGATTTTTAAAGGAAATGGTTATAGAAACAATTTTTTCAATTTCAGTAACTGAGAATAATTTTGGCAATTATTTCTGTGACAACTATTTGAGCTTGGTAATCAGAACTGGTTTAAAAAAAATAGTTCTCGAATCAATCTTTTCAGTTCCGACAACTAAGAGTGATTGTGGCAATTATTTTAATGAAAACTTTTCAAGTTTGTTGATCATATTGGTTCTTTGGGAAATAACTATTGTCGAACGATCTTTTCAGTTCCGGTAACTAAATATAGTTGTGGAAATTATTTTCGTGGCAACACTATTCGAATTTGGTAATCAGAACTAATTAAAGAAAAAAAAGTTATGGAAACAATCTTTTCAGTTTCAGGTAACTAAAAATAGTTGTGGCAATTATTTTCGCCGCAACTATTCGAGCTCAGTAATAACAGTTGATTCTTTTAAAAATAATTGTTGAAAAAATGTCTTTAATTTTCATTACTGAAAATATTTATGGCAACTGGAAATTCGAGCTTCTTTCAGAAAACTAGAATAGTTGCCACAACGACGTTCACTCCTCACGATCAGTTGCGTACAAAACCTTACAGCGATCTAAAAATTATACGCGGCGAATCATAATTGTCGCATGTAGAATACCTACATGTGTGTGTGTGACGCGAGAGTCATCGTGAAAAACTTCGCCTCGAATGTGCGAACCAGATTAGTCACCTCCCCGTCGATGTGCGAAGGGGAAGTGTCTATGCAGCTACGCAGTAATGCAAAGTAAAAGCGTCTTCGACGATGAACCGATTTCCAATCGACGTCGTCGTAAACACGAGTTGTACTTTTTCTCGTTCCATTGTTTTTCACGCGAGGCGATTCGACGTACTCTTTCGACAATGGAAAGTGTCGATCGAATTGTTTCTCACTAATGAAAAACCAAACGATCGAACGTCAACCTCAGTTACTCGTTCAAGGCCTGGTCTTTCATGGAGAACCACGACACGTGTCGAGTATCCGGCATTTTAGGACTCGCGTTGTACACGGGGCAACTGAACGATAAGTTGTCACCCTCTCTGTATTATTTATTCATGAAGTGACTATGTACTTTTCTATTACCTTGTACGCCACTCTCAATATGCAGAACCTCATCGTTTCCCTCTTGGTTCGCAACGGGACAGGCAACGAGAGTTACGCACGTGTACCTCGCTGTGGTTTTTTGCATCCAAGTAAAGCCAGCGGAACGATCTTATTTCGTCGCTTTCCTCGTCGGTGTGATACTATCTCGCCGTTGTTTATAGCGTATCGTAAAGTAACAACGAACTCTGCGGAGGGGAGGCGGTGGATGAAAGAAGCGGCGAAGTCCCGACGGGGAGGTTTCTCGGTGCATTATTTACGACGACCATTTCGTGGGCCTTGCGAGTGCCGCGAGAAAGTCTCGCAGCTTCGTACAGGATGCAACCTTGTCTCTCTCTTTATATCTTAATATTTATTATCTTAATATTCACGAAGGAATTCAGCCTTTTCGTTAGGGTAGCTACAGATATGGAAAATGTAGAAAATCTATCAAAATAAATAAAACTCGTCATATAAAATCCTGATTTTTTTTATATAATTGTGTTTGCTTTTCTGAATCTATTTTTCATTGTGCATCATAAGTCTATTTTCTCAAATTCGTGTACCCTATATGGTTTATTTTAAAATATACCTTTCTCACCTGCGACGTGAGAAAATTCTGTATAACTCTGTATTGATTTCTGTATGTTACTTTGCCATTCAGTTAGTTTCAAACGTTTCTTGACATTTTTTTTAAAAAACTTGAAATACCGACATTTCTTAATTTGGAAAAGTTATAGAAATCGAAACACTCTGAATTTAGTGGCAATCCTGCTATTCTTTACTTTAATAACAATATTATTGATAATATTACCTATTAATTAAATCGATCCACTTTTAAAATAAGTTATCGTCATTTTCTTACTTTACACAGTCAGTATTTTTATTCTACTCGATGAAGTGTATTTGTGATTTGTGTAAATATTTAATGTACATATTAATGTTTTCATAAGAATTATTTAGTACGTTTCGGAAGTAAATCGATTCTATCCACGTAAGAGAGGAGGAAGGTTAGTAAATGTTTTGAACTTCTACAAACGACGCTGTTTTATCGCGCGGATTGCGTGCCAGTCGTAATCTTGAGATACGACTTGCACGCAACTCTCGCTATAAAAAGTGCGCCCACCCCACAAGTACATTAACATTAAATCCTAGATATATTGCAGAAAACAACAAAAAATCGTCGCAATTTCTAGCAATTTTTCTAAATTGCAATATACACAAAGTAGGTATATACCTATTCTTTTTTTTTTTCTAATGAACGGGCGATAAAATTCGATTGCAAATACTGTTTTTTTTTAACTTTGTCCCTCAATATAAGATGTTCACTTTCATTATTTTTCCATTTTTCTTCTGTTTGAGAAATTTATTTTAATCGATTAAACTTTTTGCATTCATTTACAGGTGTCAAAGAAACAAAACGATTTTATTTCAAAAGTCTTGCAATTGAAAGTAATTAATAAATCGATCACAGGAAACAAAAAATTATTATACCATATACGCGCGCTAAACTCAAAAGCAGCCTGTTTAATTTTATCATGCCATTTCGTCTAATGCTAACCTTTTACGCTGACTTATGAAATTACCCACGGCACACAATACATCAGATACATGCTTTATATGACCGCGTAGATACGCACGTAGTGCGTACGATAATGACGATAACGATCGAAAATCCAATTAATCATCGCGCGTTCGAAATGTTGTCACTGTCACAGAAATTAATAATACGAACAAACCAGCTTAACGATGCTCTCGTTTCTCGATAACCGTCACAGATCACTGCAGTCTGACCGCGAATCGGTCATATAATAGAAAGCTATGTCCCCCGCGGCACATAATCACGGTGTGCAGTAAATTCTGTGTTTATCGGCCGCGCTATCGCAATTACGGTGCGGCGGTAGACGACGAGAGACGAAGCGCGGGTGGGCGCGAACGGAGGAAGTGGAAGTGGAGGATGACGGGGTGGTGGCAGGGTCGGAGGTGCACGATCGTGGTACGTTGCACCTCGCTATTTATAACAAATCGATACGACGCGGTGCGATGGTTATTTCACGTGCTGCATGTTGCAACCGAACAATTCTCCGGTGCATATGATGGTTTTCATGGAATGAAAAAAGTAGACGGTTTCCCTCCTGTTTTTCGATTTATCTATCGTGAGTAGTGTGCGTGAGTTCTGTATTTGTACCTACGTGGAAAAAATTGCCGTTAGGCAATATGGGTACAAGTGCGATGTTTGCCGTCTTAATTTTATAACATGGCCATTTTTTTAACGAGATACCTATGTTGTGTGGGGTGTCGCAAACTCTTCTAGGTTATCGCATAAGTGACTAGCTTTCCGCCCGCGATTTCGTCCGCGTGGATCTCGAAATAAACAGAAATTCCCATACCAATTTTTGTCCTCTATTTTACTCCCTTAAGAGATAAATTTCCATAAATACTGAAACATCTCTTTCTTAATTTCTCACTGAAGAATCAAATACCAATTTTTTATTGGATTTAACTTAAAAGTCATTCAGTCAGGACATGTTCTTTTATATGTCTATATCTATATGTACCTATAGATATGAGAGAACAGTTAATAATAACGCAGGACCAGTTGAAAAGACGGATTTCGTGATCGTAGACATTGTGGAATATAAGATGTCATTATTTACTACATCATTATACACGTAAAAATTAACGGTATCGGGGAAAGTAATTTTTAACATATTAAAGAAGAAATTTTCACTTCTAAATATATTATTCATAGTATTTTGGACGAAGGAAACACATCATCCTTTCATCAGAAATAGATTTTCGTTATGCTTCTGATTCTAATAAATATATCTACATCAAATCGACCAATTTTTGTATTTCAGCGTTTTTGCATCTTTATTGCATATTTCTATCGATTGAAGAAAAAAGCTTTTTCTTCCCTCTTGCTTTTAAATTGGCTTTCTTGGCTCATACGACTTTTTTGCTTATAGAGATACGAAATGATGACAGAAAATCCAGTACTTCGAAAGAAATATGTCGACAATTTGGATTGCTGAAGTGCAGCACGCTCCCACGAATTCGCTCGTCTAATTTAGCGTTAAAAATGCATGGACGCGCGTACGATCTACATTCGCGAACTTCCACCGCACCTTCTCTGAATCTCGAGGTGAATCTTTCAGATCCTCTCGACGCGTAGCTACACCGCTCATTATCGGTTCGTCGCTCGTCGTCGTTCGCGGTTCCGCGAGCGTCATGAAGTGAGCTGGCGGGCACGCGTGGTGCACGTTCGAAAGACAGTAACCGGGTGCGTCCGCGCCGCAAGATCGGCGGGCGAAGCGTCGGTGCCAAAATGTTCGCCGCTATCGTGTTGCACAAACACGGCAGGAACAACAACGGGAATGCCAACAACGCGAGCAACAACAATCCCTCGACCGCTAGCAGCAACCTCAACAATAATCGGGTCAACAACAATGTGGCCAATGTGAACGAGGCGATTGGCACGAGGGCGGTGAGTGATGATTTCTGTGGAATGTCGACGATATATAAGGTATACGACCTGAAGCAATCTGTGTCAAGGAGTAATTCATAGATAACTATTACGTACAAGATAAAAGAGTGGGTTGAAGTGTGAGGTAAAAAACGATGCCATATAAGCCGTACTTTTTTTACGTAGCAAATTACAGAATATTCATCATTTTTTAAAATTCAAATGTCGAGTCGGCTTAACGACTTCAATTTGATATGACGAACATTATATGCGGCTCGGTTCTATTCGGAAGTAGTCAGAAGACGACACTCTGGAAACGCTTTAACATCCTCAAACTAGTATCAAATTGGATTCCATCCCATGACAGGGGTTGGGCTATCGCGAGACCGTCCTGACGCACCTGTTGCTCGCACAGTCGCCAATCTTCATGCATTAATCGCAGCGATAATTTCTCGTCGATCGCATTCGCCTCCCGCTGTTCGTCCCTTCGCTCAGGTCTGAAAAATGGCATGTGTCTCGGGAAAAGTCCCTATATCCAGCCTATCTTTCTTCTCAGCGATCCTATTGAATCCCGAAAATACGTCAGGAAGGGGACCACTAATCCACCCGTTTCTTCGAGTCTGGCGGTTACGTCGGATGAACTTAAAGATATACTTCTTAGTAAGTTAAATTGCCTGCTTGTCAGGGACAAATCGAGTTGGTAGTTATATCATTGATGCGGAAACCGGTAGAACTGGAAATCCCCAATTTCACGGCGACAAATATTAACGCGAAATATTCAAAAAGTCCATTTAAGCATGAGGTGTACAGGAAAATGATTATTTTTTAAATGGCAATTCTATTGAATTAAATGGGAGTCGTGTCTAAAAAATTAACACAGTTCAAATATAGGTTATACGTACACGTACGTTGAATTTCCGTCAAATTGCTGGAAAGGTTCATAAAAAAATATTAATTAACGCGAATTATTCGAAAAGTCAATTTAAGCAGGAATTGTATAGGACAATGATTAATTTTTTAATGGCACAATTCTGTTGAAATAAATGGGGTCATATTTAAAAATTAATATACTTGAAATGTAGATTTTACGTACCTACACGCACATTGAATTTCCGTCAAATTGCTGGAAAGGTTCATGGAATATCACGTGTTCACAGCCCCGAAAAATGTACTTCTCGTCGCGACAAAGAGGCGGATCCCTCGGAAACGAAAATTTTTCGCTGACGCGAAGATTCGAAGCCACTCCAAGTTCAATAATACTGGTGTTTCATGTATAGCCCAGAATGGAGATGAGAGTTCTCTTCGAGGGCGAGTTTCGCTTCGTCAGGCCCTCCTCTTCGTCGCTTAGCGTCTTCCGCGTTCTTTTCTCCTCTTGCCACGGAGCGAATAGCTCCGCTCTGAAAGAGAGAGGGGTTCGCTGCCACTCATCGAAGTTCTCTTCTCGCGGCTTTACTCCGCGATGCGGGTGAAACGAAACGCGACGTCGGCTCGTCTACAGATGACGTCTACATTATTTCTGCAGTCCTTGATGCGTTTCTCGAGCAATTGAAGCAGCTTGTTGGCATATACGAGTACCGAATCGGAATCGACAACGTTTTTTGTGTTGTTAGCGCGAGACTTTGTCGAGAGTCTCTTGATTTAGCATCTGGTTCAGTAGAAATTGAAAGCTTTGATCCAATAATTCTCTGCAAGATGTAATGGAGAGATATTATAGTTGTGACGGTACTAATCTGAAAAAATATTCCGAATTAAAAAGTTTGGTATTTTTACGATGTTCCAATCCCCCAAATTTATGAAAAATATTAAAGCGAATGAATAACAGTCGAATTTATAAGAATAAATTGGCAATAATCGTCGCGTAAAATTTGACTGCTCAAGAATTTATTATTTTTCGCGCGTTGTGCGTTCTCTTTGTTATACTAAAAATTGAAACGTCAGATAACTCCATTTCAAAATGTCAAGAGAGAACTAAACCGCTATTCGTCTGACATTCCACCGCAAATGAGCCTTCCTGCTGGTAGTTACGTCCACTGTAGTACAATTCATGACGTGTCCGCTATTTAACGTGCTTCCAGGCATACGTAGGTACTTATCAGCGGTTACATTCATATCGATTCGATCGTTCGGTTAATTCAACGTTGCTGGCGTTATGCGTAATGAATCACATCCTGAGGAATCCTCGAGTTTATTGAAACTCGATACCAATATTTTTACCATCATATGCCAGACATGTGAGAAGTTTGAAGAACTTATAACAGATGTTATATTTCTCAGAGCAGTTTAAAAACACGGCAATGAGTGAAACATTGAACAAGTCACTTTTTTTTTCATTTCTTCACTCGGAACAAAAATTTCCAAACTACAACCTCTCGCGCGGCCAATTAAATGTACAGTTATCTCAACAAATATGTAATTAAAGTAAGTAAAATTTATTTGAGTTATCTAAATATTTAGCTGCTTCTCTCAACAAAAATTTGTTCAAATAACTGTATATTTAGTTGGCCGTCCGTAGCTTCCAAATTTAATTGGATTGAACGATTTTTTTATCAGTGTAGTTAACGGTATACTTTCACCGTTCGTCTGACAAAAACTTTTGTTGAAACAAACCAACTCAAATTGATTTAGCAAAGCAGTGAAGTCGAATTCATTTACGTCTACCAACAAAACAAGTTTTATTGAATGAAATGAAAGAAATTAATTATTAAAATTATATACTGTCCAAGCAAACACGCAATGGTTAGTTTGACGAAATTTAACTTTCAAGCCAAACAATTTGGTTGGAATAAAAATCTTTTTCTCAGTGATCGTTTTGACGGTTTTCTTTTGACTCTTTCATTTTTTTATTTTTAAACCGTTAGCAGTTCGATTTCAATCATTTTAACACGAAATCTATACGCGCTATCAAATATTTAGAGAAATATATTATATTTCTTTAAGAAATGAAATACGTGTTTTGACGAAATAGCTGTTTAGACAATAAGACTATAGTTATATTGAAAAACTATAATATATAATCAGTAAAATTTCGAGAAATGTTTCAAATAACTTGCATTTTTTCAGTAGAAAAATATATCCCTTACATTTCTATAATTAAGTATAATTTCAAAAGAAATTCATCCCCTAAATGGCTGGATATAAAAAGCCAAAAAAAAAATGATCGAAGCCACAAGAAATTGTGAATATCCGAGAGGGCGATGAAAGAAATGGCTCGACAAAAAATACCCCATACATCAAGAGCTCACGAGTTATCGCGCGGTAGAGTTGAAACCATACCACCCCCATCACTAACGTTTGCGCGATTTCGTCTCGAGAAGCTCGACACACTCCCAAATTTCGACCTCACTGAAAATGTACCTATCAAGTTACCGGATCACGAAAATTCAGATGGGGTGTATCCATTTGCCGGGACTATAGGACCGCCCCATTTCTTGTACAAACATTTGAAAACGTCTTCGAGCGAGCCTATAACACGCTCGTATTTCACGCGGCCCTTGATCGCCACTGCCACTTCCAAACGCGGGGCTATAACAACAACCCCGTAGCGAGCTAACAGGAACGAGTTAATTACACATCTATCGGGAACTTCCTTTAGTCGGAGCCGTCGCTCCGGCGGAGAGGGTGCATGCAAATGAGACTATGAGACTATGAGATTAAGTCCTTTGTGCACGATCATCCAGGATAACGGAAGCATAAAGGGGTCGCGCGAGAGAGACTGTATTAACGACTGAATTAACCGGGCCGACCGGGTGCGTTTCGAATTTACTGCAAGATAAACGGTCGACGGGTCGCTTTGGAAAACTTAAACGGCGAACGCGTTTTGGAAGCTCCGCGGAACAGGCGGGAGTGGGATGCTGCGCGCTCGAACGAATGCATTTGAGGGGGAAGGTGAGACTCTCTATTCGAGGCTGTAAAGGGAGAAAGTCGAGACGTCGCGTTCGGGGAAACGGAGGAGATAAAGGAAGTTTAATGGACCAAGGTGATGTGGATTAATATTTATTGCCGCGTGCTGTTATTTAAGGAGTAATCGTCGGGGAGTCTACGGGGAATTAAATCCAGATTTATATTTGTGCTGTAATTCTGGCCTAGCTTATTCAGCGGGTGATATTTCTATCGTGATCTGTATGGTGAAATCTTTCACAAAATCTGGGAAACATCAATTTATCGAGAGATGGATCAAACGATTTCAGATTAATTAAGACGAAATAGATTGCTGTCGATTTGTACATATCAGTGAAAACTGCAAAATCTTCATTCTATGAAAAGTTCACATTCAATGGAAGTGTCATCAACATTCGATTTCAGGTAATTTCGAGTTTTCAGAATGTATGACGTGTAACGCTACATTTTTCAATACAAAATCCAGAGAATAAAATTTCTTAGAATACAGTTAAATGGGTAAATTTAAAAGGGAGAAGTTTTAGACGACACGCGAGCCAAAGAGATAGAAGCCAGTGATAAGCAGACAAGACAAGAGAATTTAAGTGAATCAAAAAGAAGTGAATTGATGTTGGGGTATCCGCATTTAGGTACTGCTGAAAGGTGAAATTTTCAGAAATTCTGCGTGGGATATAAAAGACACTTGGTTTTATCATGTCGTTTCGAGATACCTCAGAAAGTTCTACATTAGGGGCGATTTTATTACAAGGGATCGCAATAATGGAAAGAAAACAAGAAACATTTATATTTTATGTTCACATCTTATTTAAGCAAGACATATCACGAAATTTCCACAAGTCCTTCGATAAATTTAGTGGTTAGAACCATTTTATTCAAACCAACGCATTTTTATTCCATCACAGTAGACGACTATTCGATGTAGGTAAGACTCGATAAAAGAAGATCACTAACAATAAGTATACCGTGGCGCGTTCAAATATCAAAATAAAAAAAAACATCGAGTAGATTAATTCTAATATTTCGTTTGAATTATAACCAAAGTTGTATCGAGTAAACCCACGGATTTGCCTCATTCGAAAATCCTTTATTATTCAATTGAAAAGTAATTTTATATATTCTGTATATATCTACACTTTATTTACATCTACATCGTCCCGTGAAGAAATTCGATCATTTCTTGTTGCGTGGGAAGCTACTTTATCCCAATGACAGACGAATAGCCTTCTCGAGAAATTTCCCAATCGAAGATGATCATCCCGACGGGAGTTATTTGAACTGGGACCACCGCTTCGGTTCGAGAGCTAACGGGAGGAGCTGGCAATACGGTGGCGTCACGATACCAGGAAAGACAAAGGATGTTAAATGGATCGAAGCGAAGTGGATTAATGTTGGTTTTTGTTCGACGCCTCTTTTTGTCCCCATCCATTCACCTCTCCCCTCCCTACGGGCCGCCACCGGGCTCTTTGCTCCACGCGCGTTCTTCGCCTCTTTCTCTCCCTGACGCGTGCTCCGCCTCTGCAAACCCTGTCCGCTTTCCCGGCGACGGAAAGGGGTGATGGTGGCGGTGGTGATGATGGTCATTGTGTTGGGAAAATTCGCACCCTGTCGTTCGCTGCGTGAAAAATCAGGAAAAACTCGGATAAATTCTCCCCTCGCTCCCCTCCAGTATTTGCGGCGATAACAAGCATAGAGTCTGATACAGCATATCGCTGTGCACATTATCTTCGCAGATTTCCTATACACTGAGAAAAAAATACAGTTGTTCCAACCAAATTGCTTGTGTTGAAGGTTAATTTTCGTCAAACTAACCATTTTAGGTTTGGTCGGACTGTATATAGTTGAAATAAATAAATGTTTTCGCCGCATTTAATAAAATTCGTTTTATTGGTAGATTTAGTCAATTCAACTGTACTGCTTTGTTAAATCAATCAGTTGGTTTGTTTCAGCAAAAGTTTTTGTTCAAACAAACGGGTAGTAGTGTAAAGCGTTAACTACTCTGAGAGAAAAAATCGTTTGTACTCAACTAAATTTCGAGGTTGCTGGCAGCCAAGCAAATATATTGTTATTTGAACAAATATTTAGTTAAAGTAGCTAAGTGTCCACTTAGTTGAACTAAGTTTTAGCTACTTTTACTGGATATTTATTGAGATAATTATATATTTACAGTACGATTTCGACTATCCGAATTAATTGGGGGACCAGGTCTAGTTCGGATTAACGAAAGTTCAGATAATGGAACAGTTATGATGACTGAAACGATGTTTTGTAATACAAATATTTGAAACATAACACAATCAATATATATATTTTTTAATTATAAATATGTATAAAAAAATTCGTTAAAATTGAATGCTTAGTTGAGGGTTTCTTTATCCTGTAATTCAACATTTTTTATTGGCGTTCGGCCAACGGTAATAAAAGTATTATCTATGATATGCAAAATTGTAACGCGCAGCAATGTACACCTTCCAAAATTTCGAACCGACGTTCAACTATAATAAAAAATCTGGATGAAGCAAATCGTGGTTCGAATAACAGAGGTTTGGGTAGTCGAGGTCCTACTGTAGTTGGTTGCTCGAGAGGTTCTGGTTGGCAAATTTTTGTATTACAGCACAAAAGGAAAAACGTTTTACTATAGAAACTGAAATCCTGGATATGGGAACCAAAAATGTTACGGTATAAAGACGAGAACCAACGTTCGAGTCGGTCAATACTTATTCCGCCGAGCGTTGTAGCCGTGCAATTCGTCGGTGGAACAAATATTGACGAAATTAATTTACACCCCGTGTAGGAACCGGCGGAGCGCAACGCGCCGTACACAAAATTAGCCGAACTGTATCCCTGTGTCTCGTACTAAGTTCGTTATTTAAATTCGCCGGCCGCCGAGGAATCAGCAACCCTCTAATCCCCAGAGCCCAGTTCACGAAATCCTGACTCGTCTAATTAGCGCATTCGCCGTGCAAATCACATGCGTTAACCGACATCCCTTGCATCCATATACGAGCACTTCCGAGGGTGGTTAGCGGTTGGGCGAAGCGTGGTATGGGCAATCGTCGGCTCGTTGTTTCGGCGGTTACGGTCCGATCACCGGTTTTCGGGACTGATTACACCGGACCACCGGGGCATACGCGTTTAATGCATCGAGGGCATTGTTTGGCTAATTAGACGGAAAATTTGTGACGTCGGGCCGTACCAAAATCGCACTCCGACGAAACCCATTGCAATGGTCTGCTGTTATATGAGAAAAAATAAGTCGTGTAGCATTTTTAATGGCTTCCGATATATTTCAGGGCAAGGCGAATTTTTTGTATGATAACCATAATTTTAATAGAAATTACAGCCTAGCTTGTAATTTTTTTATAAATACTATTACAATTTTTCCTGGAGTATCGTAATGATAAATTTCGGTTGTCTCGCAAAGTTTATGTATCAAAAATTGTTATACATAGTAAGATTTAATTTTTACTTTTCGTATTTTAGAGAAAGCATACTTTGAATGAATTGATGGAATGGAATAAATTTTTTTTTTGTCAATGTTTGAATTTATTAGGTGTACAATAAAACGTCTTTCCTGTCCTATACACATGGTACTCGATCGATTCGAAGCATTATTACCATTTTTACTAGAATTGTAGCTATCGTAATGATGAATTTTGGTTTCCTCGCAAAATATATGTACCTATCACAAATCGTTATAAATAGTGAGATTTAATTTATTTCTTTTCATATTTTAGATTCATTCAAAGTATACTTTAAATGAATTGATGGAATGGAATAAGTATTTTTTTTGTCAATGATTGAACTTACTACAATGAAGCCCATTATCAGTGGCGTCACGTTCTAACGCGTGTCCGGGATTAAATCAGACGTTCTGCTGTCTCGAATCAAATGAAGAGTGAACAAAATTTGTCTGATTTATGGCTGAACATACGGGAGATGATTTTGCTTTTTTTTTTCATCTTTCCTATCTTATAAACCTTGTATTTTTTCGATTGATTTAGATTATGTCGTGACCGCATAATCGCCTCTTCAGTTTCCATTACGATGGAGCGAATTGAAAGCTCGACTAATGCTATACTAGAATCGATTCAACGAACAATGGAAATATAATTAATTCGCGGCCAAGATTTCTGCAGCGCGCATTCCACTGATAAGCGAGCGGCTCTTTGTGAAATCCTCCATCGTATATATCGTAGAGCCGTTGGATCCCCCTATCCGCTGTCCTCGGAAGAGAGGATATTGGAAAATTCTCTTCTTTCAGACGGTGTATCCGCATGGGGAGCCTGAAAACGATCTTCGTCGTTCAGGTATAGGTATCTCTTTGGCTTTTTCCGCTTCGTATCCTCTCCGACGTATATACTCGTCGTAAAATGTCTGTCGAAATATATCGTCGTTATAACTAAGAACTCCTCGCGATTCTCGTACAATTTACAATTTTATTCGCGAAGCAACAAATTTGTTAATGTTGCAGAGTCATTCTATTATTCGGGCTTCTATCATCTTACAACACATGTACAGCGTTTACAGCCTTAACACATAACAGTATTAGAGAACAACCTTCCCGTTATACACGTTTACAAAAATAACCTTCACTGATAAAGAATGAATTTCAAAATTTTTAACGGCTTATGATAAATTTTGGGACCGGGCCAATCTATTATTGCAATAACTACAACCTTAGTCAAAATTACAGCCTTATTTATTGTATTTTAGTTTTCACAAGTATTATACACTTATGAACTAAATATATTACCTACTTTATAACCTACTATTATAATGTTTACCAAAATTAATGGTGGTTATCGTATTAATAGATTTTAAATATTAACCCCCTTTAGGAGCCACTCTGAGTGTATATCAATCCATAGAAGGCCTCTATCTTTACGAGTTTATCGCTATTTGACGGGACTACCATTTAAGGAGATGACTCAACGGGTTAAGATTTTTTTCCATGAATATATAGAGCTTTGCCATATACAGGGTGATTGGAATTCGCGTAGCAACATGGGGATCTCGCTTGTTTGAAGAGATACAAAGTTGGTTAAATGAAGGCAAAGTTGCTAAATTTTACACTGATCAATAATCTGTAAAGAAATTGTAATTATATTAAACGGTTCGTCTGAAATTTGAAAACAACTGACGCAAAGCCGGTGCCAGTCAGAGCGCGTGATCAACAAACACTAAATTAAAAACACTTGAAATGAAATTAACTTTAAATTATTACTATTAAAACATATAAAAATTTTAATTTTATTCTAGTTCTTTGTTTGTTTATTTATTTTTGAAGTAAAAATAAATAAATAAACAAACCAAGAACTTTATAACAAAATTAAAATTTTTCTATCACCTGTATACTTCAATTTTTTCCGTCTCGTACGAAAAGTACATTAATTACACAGGCCTGCGAAATTAAAGTTTTTGAAAAATACAAGAGAAGTTCTCGCTGATTTTTATGTTTAGTGTGCTGATTTCTAAAATGACCTCCATTGTTTTCCATCACGTCAGGATTTTTTGTGAAATCGATATCGCTATTTTTGCTAGAATCGTATTTGAAAATTAATTATCTCGAACAATTTTGCGTACTATCTGGCAACAGTAGTTTTTATCTATTGAAACATATGTTAAATAATCGATTCTTGGTGATGCAAATTAATTTTTCAGCAATCGATTACTTTGTATAGGTTTAAATGGATGAAAACCACTGTTACCAGATCGCTGTGTAACTGTTTAAACTTAAATACATCAACTTATGGTGTAGTTTCTAGAGAAAAATCACCAATATACTATTTTAATTTGTTTTTATTAAGATAAGTCACACATGAAATAGGTTATCGACCACGAGTTTGAATCCAAGTAAACTTGCATTTTTCAAGAAAACTTGACGTGATAGAACTTTTTTCTTATTTCTTTTTTAAATCAACACCAAAAAATACATAAAGTTCAGTTGTCAATTCCCTTGTATTTTTTTTTTCATCGCAGGCCTGTGTTATTTACCTATATAGTCTACCGCATATTTTATGCTTACCTCCTGCAGACAACTCCCGCTAACCTCCCCAACCTATCATTAGCAGCTCCTGCACGGGAATTTCGTACGGGAGGAGGGGCAGGTGCATGCCTCGGCCAAAGCTCGGAATCGAGTTTACGAGTATAGACGTAGAGTGGGGAAAGAAAGGCGAAACAGGATGGAGTAGAGGAAAAAATAACGAGGAAACCAACGGCGCGATCGATACCCGTCTCGACGTATCGAACAATTGCCCGACTCCCACCCCCTTACGAGTCACGTTACACCCTCTCGCGTTTATACGCACTTTATTCACTCCAGCATTCGAAGCGAGTTTCCCCGAGGTTTTCCTCTTGAAAGGAAACCCACCCCCCATCGGCACTTATTCGGAGTGGAGGGAAAAAGCGCGAGGAAAATATTTAGGGGTGCATAATCGGGGGTCTAAAGCGGGAAAGAACGTTTTTGACGCGAGGAATCTAAATATGTTTCTTTTTCGGGACGTGGAGATGCTCTTAATTTTGTCCCTGAATGCACGCATCATTGGTCTAGCCTTGTGGGCCAGGATTTGTCCAAGCGTGGCCAGGATGAGGGTCGAGGG